>CM053271.1:20747602-21242602 GCA_028583415.1 Protea cynaroides | reverse complement strand
GAAAGTTTGGATTTTTTTACTGTAAATTTGAGGAAGTTTTCAATGGGTCTGTGAATTTGAGGAAGTTTTCAATAGATCCACAGTAAGGTCATGGGTTATAATTTTACATGGATGCATAGGTCATAGAATTATCTTCGAAATGAGACCAGAATTGCTCAATTCTGATATCAAATGAAGAAGATATGACCATTTTAGTCGGATGATACATATAAGGGAGGTTTCTGAAATTATTATAAATAATCCCAGGGGCCTTCATGCAAATTATCATAAGTTAGATTGTTTGAATTTCAAATCATCATATCTTCATCATCCGACATCGGATTCAGATGATTCCAAGGCCATTATTCTTCATTCATGATGTTCTACAAAGTGGACGTAAAAAATCCCAGGTAGAAGTCACCAGTGGGTCCCATGCAAACTTTCATGCAAAATTATCGTTAGAACTTCAAAGCTTCATATCTTTTTCGTTCTACGTCAGATTCAGACGATTCCAAGGCCATTGTTCTTCATTTGTGATGTCCTACAAAGTGGACGTGGAAAATCTCGAGTAAAAGTTCGGAGGGTCCCATGCAAAATTACATATGAAAATGGTCATTTAATATTCAAAAATTCATATCTTGATCATCCCATATCCAAATCAGGTGATTCCGGTCTCGTTGTGTTCCATTTTTAGTGCTCTACAAGGTGGACATAAAATATTTTCGGTAGAAGCATCCGAAGGATCTCATACAGAATGGTCAGCCAAATTATCGATAATTGGTCTGCTTAAACTTCAGAAAGTCATAAGTTGCCATTTTATTTCTAAATGAGGTGATTCAAGTTTCAATATTCCTTATTTTTAGTGTTCTACGAAGTGAACGTAAAAAATTGAGAATAGAGGTCATCGAAAAATTTCGTACGGAATGACAGTGGAAATGTTCCATGAAATAATAGAGAGAAAATTCAATTAATTCTAATCAATCCAGTCAACTCAGTTCAAGCAAGTTCTGGTCCAACCTAGCTCAACCCATATCAGTTTAACTCAGTCAACCTAAGCCAGTCTCAACCCATTTCGAACCAGTTCATCCATGTGCATAGTATTTATATATTATATATAATGTATGCTATATATATATATATATGTATGTTATTAAATATATGTGTATATATGTATATAATATATATTATTATATTCAAAAGATTTTGAGAAAAAAAAAAGGAAAAAGAAAAAGAGGAAAAACGTGAGCTTTTCTAAGGGAATCAAAAAGATTTTGTTGGAGAAAAAAAAGGAAAGAAGAGGAAAAGAAAGAAAAAAAACGTGGCTTTTCTAAGGGGCTAGGTTTTGGGAGAAAAAGGGGAGAAGAAGAAAAAAAAAAAAGGAAAGAAGAAAGAGGAAAAACGTGAGCTTTTCTAAGGGAATCCAAAAGATTTTGTTGGAGAAAAAAAAGGAAAAGAAGAAAGAGGAAAAACGTGAGCTTTTCTAAGGGAATCCAAAAGATTTGTTGGAGAAAAAAAAGAAAATAAGAAAGAGAAAAAACATGAGCTTTTCTAAGGGAATCCAAAAGATTTTGTTGGAGAAAAAAAAGGAAAGAAGAAAGAGGAAAAACGTGGGCTTTTCTAAGAGAATCCAAAAGATTTTGTTGGAGAAAAAAAAGGAAAGAAGAAAGAGAAAAAATGTGGGGGTTTTAGGAGAGCTAGGTTTTGGGAGAAAAAAAAGGAAAAAAAAAGGGGAGAGAGAGGACGTGAAAAGGGAGAAGATTTAGGATTTCTAGATGATTTCCAAAAGAGAAAAAAAGGGGGGAGAGAGAGGACGTGAAAAGGGAGAAGATTTAGGGTTTTTAGATTTTTTTCCAAAAGAGAAAAAGGGGGGAGATAAAAGAGAAGTGAGAGAGAGAATGAGGAGGGGTTTTTTGAGAGGATTTCCAAAAGAGAAAAAAGAGGGAAAGAGAAGAAACGTGAAAAGCTTTTGGGATTAGGTTTTGGGAGAAAAAGAAGGGAAGAAGAGAGAAAAAATAAGGAGAAATAAAGAAAAAAAAAAGAAAAAACGTGAAGAGGGGGAGAGGCTCACGGTTTTGGGAGAAAAAGAAGGGAAGAAGAGAGAAAAAAGAGGGAGAAATAAAAAAAAAAAAAGAAAAAACGTGAAGAGGGGGAGAGGCTCACGGTTTTGGGGGAAAAAGGAGAAAAAAATGGAGAGCTGCGGGAAAGAGAAGAATGAACGGGGAAGAGCAGAAAAGAAGAAGAAGTAGAGAAGAACATAGAGAGAGAAGGAGGTAAGTCGGTTTGTTTATGTCTTTCTATTAAGTTTTTTTTTATATACATATGTTGTTGATTCCACTTGCTGCCCATATCTTCAATTACCCAGCCATCCTGTTCAAAACCAAGCCACCTGACCATCCACCATTCCCATATAAACCCAGCAACACCTAATCTACTCCAACCGACACACTCCTGTGCCTTCTCAGCCACCCAAGCTTGCAATCTATAATCCTCATGCACCCGGCTACATGGCCATGAAAAAAATCATCATCACCGCAACTCCATCTCCGTGATTCCCCACCGTGTCATACCCATTGCTGCTTTAGTCCCACCAAGCACCAAACCCAAGCTTCCACTCACATAATCATCTAAACACCTGTCCAGCTACACTCACAATCCCATCTCTTTACTCTTGTCTAGCTTGCATCATTAATCAAAACCCAGCCACGGGCAGACAGCTTGCTATCATCTGCAGTACCAATTCCATCTTGCAACACCTCATCAAATCTCTCACCTTACACTTGCTCACCACCATATCACTCATCACCCAATATACATCCAATCACCAAATCCCAACAGCAATGCACCACTCCTCACGATCTGTCCACAGCCATACAAATCAGATTGCAACCATTAACATCTACCATCTCCATCCATTTCTGATTTTCCAATAACCAATCTATACAGCTGCTCTCGAATTACCTTCATCATCTTCATTATGATTAATTTAAGCAAATCTGAATATCATGCATACAAGTTGTTTTGATACATATGATGCCACATAATTGCCATATTTGATGCTCACATTGCTCACATGCCATACTTGAAATGCTTTCACATGTTATCTTTGGGTGCTTACATGATTCTTGTTGTTTTGGAATGCTACACATGCTTATTGCCATATTTGTCTGTTACACATGCTCACATGCCATATTGGATGATTACTACCATGTTTGGATGCACACTTACCATGTTTGTATTGATTCACATGCTCACTTGTCATCTTTGATTGATTTGTTGCTAAATTTGAATATGTTTCCAACATGCTATATTTGGATGCTTACACTGCTATATTTAAGCTCACATTGCTATGTTAGATTGTTTACATTGTACAACAACTAGGGCAAGATACACCCTAAAATGGAAAGAATTGAACAATTAGGGTAGTGAACCCAAAAAATGAAAAGAATAATTAGGGCAAAATAAACCCTAGAATAAAGAGAATAATTAGGGTATATGAAACCCTAAAAAATGAAAATCACAATGAAAATGGATAGAAAACCCTAAAAACCTAAGAATGGAAACAATAAAAATGGTAGGAATTTAGGTCTCATCCCTAGATCCTATTGACAAAAATAGAAAGAATTTGGTACACATCCCAAATAAAAATAGTAGGAATTTAGGTCTCATCCCTAGATCCTATTAACAAAAATAGAAAGAATTTGGTACACATCCCAAATAAAAATGGTAGGAATTTAGGTCTCATCCCTAGATCCTATTGACAAAAATAGAAGGAATTTGGTATACATTCAAAATTCGACTCTCATAAAAATTTCGACCTACGTTCAAGGATCGTAATTTCGGTTTCGTGCCTGGTTTCGGCCAGGCCCAAAACCAAAATTTCGGTGGTTTCGGCCAAAATTTCGGGGAAACATGGTATAAAAAAATTACAGTTTCGGATGTGGTTTCGGTGGCTATAAAACATGCTTTTTGAGTTCAATTTTATTATGTAATGCAATTTTTACCTCTATAACATATCTATTGAATCATTTGCACGAAAACAACATTATAAATGGTAATTCTATGTCGACACTATAACATGATAACGTACGCAAACATTGAAAAGGATAGTGAATTAAAAATTAAAGAAGAAACAAAATTTAATGTTCAAAAGCATTCCAAAACACTAACTTTAATATTAAGATTACATAAAATAAAGAAGTCTACTAAAATGAATCAAATCCAAAACGAGTGTCTAGGCACATCTAATCTCGGACCCTGATACCATTGTTGTTGTCGATAACGGTTGCATCACATACGTGTCCCACATCATAATGTGGGACCAGCTATCATCTACCAATGCGTGCACCATGGTCCTCATCCTGTGTGGAACCAGGATACAAACTCTCTCCTGTGAATCTGATGGGATCTGGCTGTGGCTCGGGCTGCGTCTCCATGTCATGTTCTATCTCCCTTAATGTTGCACTTCTACTACCACCTGTACCACCATCACCACCTGCACCACCATCACCACCATCACTACTCCCACCAATATCACTGTCATCATCATCACTGATTTGTGTACGTGTCTGTGTCTGTGTCTGTGTGGGAGTAGGTGAACGAGTGGTATCATCACTAATATCATCTTCAAATGGTCTGCGTGTTTGTGAATGAATGTTACCCTCCGATGCCATAAAGTCATCAACATCCACTCGAAGTTGGAAAGCAATTTGACTATTAGGCCGACCTTCAGGCTCATCTAAAACAGGCTCACCTCGATCCCTCACCCACTCATACAAGGGATCCTCCACCTCTTCGTCCTCCTCGAAGATCTCACTCAATTCGATCGGGGTTATATCTTTTTCCAAGCCGAGACGAATGTTTTCTTCCCTTAATCTCATATTGTAGTGGACGTAAACGAGGCTCTCTAGCCTTTTAACACCCAAACGGTTCCGCCTCTTTGTGTGTATGAGGGAGAATGTGCTCCAATTGCGCTCGCAACCAGAGGCAGAACACGTCTGTGATAGCACTTTAATTGCTATCTTGCACAGGTTTGGGGAGTCTCTTCCATATAAGACCCACCATTCAGCTACATGATAGAATAAAATGGTTGCATTAGAATTATAACTTAAAATACTAATATATAATTCATAAAAAAATAAATAAAATTAGAACCATTGGACTCACCAGGGGCAGTTGTTGAACGTGCAGCAATTGCAGCCTCCCTCCCAAAACATCCAGTTGCATCTCTGAAAGATTTGATCTAAATCCATTGCATTAAGTATTAGCATTATTTTGCAACTTGTAACTTTCCATAATAAATATTACATATTACCATAAGATAGATTAAACACTCACCTCTTGATTTGCATCGGATTGGATACGTGGATCAGGGTTAAGCTTTGCCACCACATCTTGAACTGCTTCTATCAAATCCTGTCTCATCCCAAGCTTGTCTTTGTATTGATACTTGGGATTGAGATAATATGCTAAAGAGAATAAAAATTAGTATTTTCAAAATTCAACAAATCCTCTACAACTTATAAAAAGTTAAATTTATGTAAAATAAATAAAGAACTATTTCCTTACCAGCCTTATGTAGTGGATGTGAGAGTTGCTTCTCCCAACGCTTCTCAATGATTTTGATAAACCCTACAGTACCCCTTCTATAGGCATCTACAACTTGGGCTTTCATCAGTTCCATTGCTGCCCATAAATGCGGTAGTGTGGGTTTTTTTTGTGAATCAACCATTCTTAGGACTTTGACAACTGGCTCTAATATCATTACAACCTTCTTCAGATCATCCCAGAATAAGTCATCTGAAATTGTTGACTGCGCTAACCGACCACGAGGAGTAGAAGACCCAGGCCAATTAAACCATTCTTCTGAAGCAAACATGGATCTTAGACCAGACTTTTTTGTCTCAAAGCTTTTTAGAGCAATGTAATTAGTGGCAAACCTAGTCAGACCTGGTCTTACTAAATCCCCCCCACATTTTGTCCTCAATAATTGGAGAGCATGACCATGGTTGTAAACAAAAGTACTCACCTGTCTTGCCTTTTCTACAACATCATTGACAATACTAATACTCCCCATATCTTTCAACATAAGGTCTATGCAATGAGCAGCACATGGAGTCCAAAATAATTTATACCTATGATTGTTCATCAATCTTTCCCCAGCTTTCTTGAAGTTGCTGCCATTATCTGTGACAATTTGGACCACATTGTCTATCCCCACTTCTGCAACCACCTCCTTCAACAGATTGTAAATATATGTTGAATCTTTTCTATGCTTTGAAGCATCCACAGACTTTATGAAAATTGTTTTTCCATCACACGACACCATAAAGTTGATGAGAGATTGTCTAGTGGGTCCTGTCCAACCATCACACATGATTGTAACTCCATAATTCTCCCAAAATGGCTTCAAATGATTTACATACTCTTCGCATTCCTTCTTGTGTTGTGGTAAATATTTGTTGTAGAGCTCATGAGCTGTGGGCCCCTTCACTCCTAGGCCAGCCATGCTTACCACATCTATCATGTTCTGATAATATGGACCAGTAGTAGCATGTGCAGGAATATTATTATAAAAAAACCACTTAGCCATAGCATACCCAACTGCCTCCTTTGAGTTTGTCCAATAATGCTTGAGATTTTTTTGTCTTTTTTCTTGCCTGGGAAATAGTGCAGGATCACTAGAGAGGATTTCTATTGCTGGGCCATGGCGTGGTAGTGGGGGCTGTGATGATGACCCGAAGCCTGAGCCTCTCTGAGATCTCCTAAATGGTGGTGGGATCTGTGGCTGGGGATTTAGATCTACTGTCTCTCTCCTCCTCCTCTGTGTCCGACCCTGGAGCTCTGCATCATGCCCACTAGAACTAGCTCCCCTGAACATCTGCCTCCTCCTATCCTCATTTATCTCTAATGTCTGTTTATTGGCACTCATGGCTCGTCTCACATTCTCTTCCTCTAGATCCTGGTACTCAGGGTCATCTAAGTTAGGTTCCTCTGGATCATAGTCCTCCTCGCCGAGTACAGGTAAACTCCTCTCTAAGCATGCATCTTCAAATTCCTGCCTCGCTACCCTCTTATGTGTCTTCCTCTGTATCCCACCCTTCAGCACCTCAGCCATGGCCTTTTTAATCTCTACGGGGACAACTTGGGACATCCAGGTTACATTACCATCCCCACCGGCTAGATGCCACTTCAAACGAGTGGCCCCACCTCCTCCAATTTTTTTCTTACAGTAGTTGCATTGGGAGGTCCTTTTGTTAGCATCAAGGGGAGTACCATGCCTCCATGCAAGGTCTCCGGATTCTTGTGAGATAGACATTATGCTGCTAATAGCCTAACACAAGTAAACAATAATGAAATCCTAAATCAGCAATTTAGGGCGGACATTATCTTTGCTAATAGTCAAATATTCTACGGTTCTTTGGACTACTAATTAAGAAAATGATCTATCATGTGTTTGTATAACATCCCGCACCTTCGAGTGCAAAAAGTGATCCTTGAGCTGTAAGAAAATAAATTGTCAAAAAAGAAGGGTAATATATTGCTTCATATAGATCAGTGACACAATGATCTTTTAGATTATTGTTAATTATTTTAGCTAGTAATACACTGATCCCAGAATAAAGGCATGGAAGTGGATGTAGACAAGGCATGAAGCCTGTTGCAGAGGTCTCTCTTAAATTCAACTAGCACAAACATGATGGTATTACATAATATGATACTATCAAAACACCAGTAACAAAGCATACCCATTTTGTGGACCATCCAGAATTTAGATCAAAGGAAGAATGGGGCATGGTAAGGTACTCTTGGCAGTCTAAAATAAACTCTCTTCATCAATTATAGTTAGAATCATGACTTGACCGTGGCAAGTTGAAATCTGAGAGGGTACCAAGAGTTTGTGTATTGCATATGGGAGCAAGCACTCATGCATGTACACAAGTTGGTAGGCAGCAACAATATTGTAGAATATGTGAACATAACCATACGTGGAAAATAAGAGTTGGAGGGTAAGGAGGAGAAGAAAAAGAAAGGTGAGTCAAATATTTGCATAGAGTAACTTAGGCCATTTTATCATACTATGCTCACACAGATGAATATAATTTCTTAATACAACAATATAACACAATAGCTTTCCACCAGTACTAAAGTTGGCATCTCTTAAATGGAAAGACCTACCAAAGTGCATATGTATGCTGTCCAGTTACAACTTACAACACACACACAACCCCCAACCCACCCACCCACCCACACACACAAAAATCCATGACACTGCGTTCCCCTGAAAAAATTATCACAGTTCAATGTTGTATAATAACTGAAAATTGAATGGTCAAAGAAAGAAAAAGCTAAAACTGACCTGGTCATTGAGCTTTAGATGAGAGAATTGCAGGAACTGAAGTTACAAGAAAAATAATTGAAGTACAGCAATGTTATTCTTTTAGATTTTTCACTTATTTTTTCTTATTTTCTTCTTCTAGACTTATAAGATTCTTAATATTTTCCCTTCTACGATGGTCTTACTAAAGAACAGGGAACCCTCTTCTATGGCTTCAGTGAAGGAATTTTTAGATCTCAAGTATTCTTGGGTTCAGAGATGGTGCCATAATAAGGCAGCAGTACAACTGGTAAGGCCAAGAGTAATTCTGAGTGGTGAGCCTCAAAGCTCCAAGGCAGCTTTATATGATTTTGAAAGGAAGCAATTTCCAAGCATTGCTGCAATGGCATGGATGGGAAAGGCCATGAATGTTTGTCAGCCCTGTGAATTTAATTAGGAAAAGAGGTTCATTTGTAGTTTGGAACTAAGGGGTTTTAAAATTATTCTGAGCTGCATGTTCATTGCAAATTGGAGGTAAAGACTACCTTTGCTGTCAAGTGTCAATAGCAAATTGGAATTTATCTCTAATGGCCAGATTACTGCATTGATATGTATCCCACCTATTGTTTTTCCTTTCCATATTATTTGTTGATCTTTAATAGAGAAAAATAACCATTTTTCTCTCTGTTTTTCATTATGCGGCTACTCCTAGCGGATGTTTCAATGCTTCCAACAAAAGTTATCAATTATGTATCTAGGACTAATAAAATGGAGATCAAGGTTCAAGGATACTATGAACTACAGTGAGTAGTCTACAAGACCATGAAATTTTTACCATGGGGTTTACCCATTCCCTGCAATTAGTACAAATAATAGTTCATTAAGAGAAAAATGGGTGACGAAACTCTCAAATAAAAACCTAGCTACAAGAAAAACATCACCACTGGTTTTTTTCCTTTTCTTTTGTAATCAAGTCCTACACAAATGATTATAGGTTTTCACGGTACCCCCTGCATTCTCAATCATCTCGGTTAATCCACTATTCCACTTCATAGAAGTAGTTGCTTTAGACAATGTGTATGTTGAAAGTCTTTTTTACTTCCAGGATTAACAAGACTGTCAATTCAATATTTGCTTCCCCTCCTCGGTAGACAGTCATATGTATATGTAAATCATGACCATATGAATACACAAGAACAATAATAATGGCTCACTCCGGCGATATGCATATATTGAAAGGCATATTAGTCATATGGAAGAACAAAACCTAATTTTGATGGGTGCGTAACTAAAATTTATAGGAATCAAATTCCAACCGTACAACCTCAACATGATTTCTGAATTCCTGTATTTTCTCTTGATTGAAACTTAATTGCTATGGCAAAGAGAAAATAACAAAAAGTAAAACAGAGGAAAGATAAAAAGATTTCCATGTGGAGAATTCCTTGTACTTGGTTGTGCCATGTTCTAAAGGATCGAGATAAAACTAACAACAAACGGAGATAATAGTAGCGAGATAAGGATGAAGGAACTAAAAGGCACCTGGGAAAACTTACCGGAGAAGAGACGAGAGAGAAGATCGGGTGCTCAACGACGGGTGAAGTATCAAACTCTACCATTCTTACGGTATTTAAAAGAAGAAAAAGTTTGAAGGGGTTTCAACTTTTAACATAGAGTCCAAATATAACTCAAACTATAGAACTAAAAACCAACTATGTTACGCAACTTACAATTCCAAGGTTGCTGGCCCGAAAGAAGCCTTCCAATTCCTTTGAAAGAAGATCCGACCCCGGCAAAACCTTCTCTAATTTCTTTCTTAGATCCAAAATAGAATTCCACAGTGCTTCTTCTTCAACAGGTCCATTGCCATCGTTACCAATCATGGCTGACAATCTCTAAAGAAAGAAGAAGAAAGAAGGTAGAAGGGGAGATATTGAAGGATTTCTAAGCTATTTCAGCATCTGCAACTCCTTTTGACGAAAAATCGTGAAAATGAGCTGAAATCCCTAAACTATATCAGCGTCTTCAACGGATCCATTGCCATCGTTACCAATCATGGTGACAACCTCTAAACAAAGAAGAAGAAAGAAGGTAGAAGGGGAGATATTGAAGGATTTAAGAGCTATTTCAGCGTCTACAACTCCTTCTTGACGGAAATCGCGAAATGAGAGCTGAAATCCCTAAACTATATCGGCGTCTTCAACCCATTGCCATCGTTAACAATCATGGTCGACAACCTCTAAACAAAGAAGAAGAAAGAACGTAGAAGGGGAGATATCGAAGGATTTCTAAGCTATTTCAGCGTCTGCAACTCCTTCTTGACGGAAATCGCGAAAATGAGAGCTGAAAGCCTGAAATCCCTAAACTATATCAGCGTCTGCAACGAAACCAGTTTTGTTAAAATCTCGGTCGAAACATGGACTTTTGAATCGAAACTTTCGACGAAACATAAAATTCGAACCGAATTTATGTAAAAAACGAACCGGCAACCATGTTAGTACCGTTTTAGGTCAAAATCGAGATGTTTCGGCCGAAATCCGAAATTTCGGCCGAAACTCTGAACCGTGCCTACGTTGTACCTGATTTCTAGGGCACACCCTAGAATACGTAGGCAATTTGGGAATCCCAAATATGGTACAAAGCCACCCATCAACCATACATCCAGCATAAACTTCAATTTGAACAACAAAGAATCTAATTGAAGCAAATGCATAAATCACTTCCATAATCATAAATCACACAAACCATTTCGAACTACGTTTTTGGACTTGATTTTCAGGATTGGAATACGTAGGCAGTTTGAGATGTCTTACACATCTCAGATTCAGTCCAAGACCAAACCATCTTTGATCCGGTTCACGGTATAATATTGTACATTACATTTGCTTGTTTATTTACTTTAAAACATGATTGACTGAACTCTAAGTTAGAATAACTTAGCAACTTGGTTTAGGACATCCCCCATTGAACCCTAGTCATCCAGTTGACCAAGCATAGTCAAAATTAGAATTTAAGGAAAGTTTAGGAGGTCGATATTGATCGGGTGATTTGGGTGCCTAACACCTTCCCATAACCGTACCCTGAATACTTACCCGATCTGTAAGAACCGTGCTCTAAAACCCGATTTAACCATGGTTTTATGCGATGACAGGTGCCCCAATCATAACCGGACCGGAAAGCGAAGCCGGGCAAGGGACCACGCAAGAAGCCGGGTGAAGAACCAATCAATTTCAGGTACGAAAAATGTGTAAAATTGGCTAAGTGCATACCGGTCTCACCATACCGGTCTCACCATACCGGATGCACTATCCTGCAACCGGTATGGCATACCGGTCTCACTATACCGGTCTCGCTATCCTGCGACCGGTATGTGCGAGATCGGTATGTGTTCGGAGCTGTGTTTCTTTCAAAAATGGAAACTTAAAGTTTCCATATGAGGGGGGAGCGTGCTTTGGACGGCCTCCCTCTATTAATAGAGGGGGAGACACTCCGTGAACCCCTTTGTTCTGAGAAGGAGTTGAGGGTTCAAGGAGGTAGACGCCGCCAAGGAAGGAGCTGCCGGTGGAGGAACACGCCGCCAACTGACAACCGCTACCGGTAAAGTGCTCTATCCTTCCTGTAGTGTTGTTTATCGGATCGGAGCCGCGAAGCGACGTGAGATCTAATGAAAAATGCTTAGATTCCTTTCGTCTTTCTTTCGAATCTGGTTGGTTTTTGGCATTCTAGCCAAGATCCGTAGGACCCTTCAGAGACTGGACCTTAGCAGAAGATAGGTAAAACCTTAGGGAGCTACCGTGGAGACCTCGCTCTCGGAAATCACGCCGTAGGGTATATCCTTGGGAAAGTCCTGCGGTATGGGCCGCGGTGTATACCGGCGGCACCATACCGGTCGCACTCGGCCAGATCCGGAGTGAGACCGGTATGTGTGCATCCGGTATGCATACCGCCGGCACCATACCGGTCGCACTCGGCCAGATCCGAGTGAGACCGGGTGTGTGCATCCGGTATGCATACCGCTGGCACCATACCGGTCGCACTCAGTCAGATCTGAGTGAGACCGGTATGTGTGCATCCGGTATGCATACCGGTCTCACCATACCGGTCTCACTATCCTGCGACCGGTATGTGCGAGACCGGTATGTGTTCCGAGCCCTGTTTGTTTGGGAAAGCCAGGTTTTGGCTTCTAAAACTCTAATAAATGGAAATTAACATGAAAATATGGTTGTGTAGGACTTGTATGTGAAACTTTTGACACCGAAAAGGATTAACACCACGCGTCAGGTAAGGGACAAGACCCGAAACTTAAATTAAAGATTTAATAATAAACCTTAGAGAGCTCTTTAATTTTCTGTATCAATTTATATGCTTGTTTGATGGATTGTGCATATCACATGTCATGTAGTGTAAATTCTATTTGATTTATCTGTTCATGCATTTCATATGCTAGGTGTGATGGATGTTAGACATGTGATTGTTTTAGTTGGAGTGTGGAATGGGAAGGGCCGGGGGCCTGGGATCATTCCTCACCCCGACATCTTTCAGTAGCACCTTATCTTAGCATGCTTGGTATGGGTGGGGTATCAGGGGGAGGTTATGGCAGGTGGTCTCCGATGTTGACGTTGATCTGGCCACAGTGATGTGGCATGGTGATCTCCGATATTGACGTTGACCTGGCCATGACGCTCTAGCTCTATCCTTATGCCATAGGGAGCGATGTTGGGATAGGGCCTACTTGCGTATAGTTCCATCTTGGTATGCTTGTTGCGGGTAGGGTATCAGGGGGAGGTGAGGTAATGTGGTCTCCAGCCTGACCTGCATGCTCTAGCTCTATCCCTATGCCGTAGACGGCTGTACTAGGGTGGAGCCTACTTGTATTGACATCTAGGACTGGTTAGAAATGGAACCCACTTGCAAGCCCTTGCCAATAGGGGTTTAGGTATTGGTACGGTATGGGGTATCAAGAGGAGGACGTGGGATTGTGGTTCTTCCTGCCCGCCAGACTCGAGTCCTATCTCTATACCGGAGTGAGTGATGTGGGGCAACAGTAGTAGTGTGGTAGGAGCCTGACTATTGGGTGTGCTCACACTCTCGTGCATGGAGGTGCGGTGGCCGCCAAACCTTACCATAGCACAATTGCAAGTTATACCTGGCCCAAATTGTAATGTTAACTCATGCATGTGGATGTTGCATTGGTCTTGTGCTTTACTGAGCTGTGTTGTAGCTCACCCCGATATATATATCTCTTTTCAGATTTGGATGCAGGGTATACGGTGGAGGACTTCGTGACCGCCCCAGCCTATAGTTCGATGGCTGCCCTGGAGACACAGAGTGTGGAGGACGAGCATGATGCGTTATGCGAGTGCTCCTTCTGTGTCTTTCCTCTTTGATTTGGTTATTTTCAATTTAAAGCTTTGTAATAAAATATTATTTAAATTCTGATGGATGATGAAATAACTGGATTAATTATTTTAATTTATTATTTAGTTCAGCTCATTGATATATTATTTCCGCTGCTAGTATTACTCTGGATTTTGATGGTTTGCTCAGGGATGATTGGTTGACACGGTCTTTCGAGATCCTGGTGTGAACTGTGGTTTAGTATCGGTTCACTCACACTTCTGGTTCAGCCGGAATTGGGGTGTGACACGATCTCTTGCAGACCAAAGAACCGATACATTGGGTCACGAATCAATAGAAGTCTTACCTTAGGGTGAGGCTACATTTTTAGAGGTCCTAGACCTTAATCTAGGTAGCGACTCCAACAGAACAAATCGATCTTCATTGATACAGGATACACATCCATCCCGAGGAGGAACATCGATTTCCCATTGTCCTCACAACTGTATTCATCGCTATGTGGATAAGACAGATCGCCAACTATCCGTATTCGACAACTATAATATCTTCTAGTCTCAGTGTTCTAGTAGGAATAAGGGACCGTAGTGTGGATGACTAAGTCCGAATATTTCGGGGTGACGGGTGTTGCCTTGTCTTTGAGTCGTTCTGCAGATGAGAAGCTCGATGGAGCTAGACGCAATTATCTTGCTCCAAATAGGCCAGAATTCTTCGTAGGGAGTGTTCTACTAGGGAATGGACTCTGATAGGGGTGGAATTGGCTCCAGATATCCAGGAGTGGTGATCACATCTTTGCTATTGTGTTCTACAAGGAGTTAGAGTCCTCGTCAGTGAGCAATTCGGTCACTAATGAAGTCGACCAATTGTCCCTGTCGAGTGTATTTGTTCTCTACATGAGAGGCTTAAAATGCCTCCTGCCATGTATCAATTCAGATTAATGAAATATATTTTTTCTCTAACGTATAAAATCATCAGTACCACAATTGGATTGACTTTATGAATGCCTTCTACTTGTAAAATTGTCCCCTAAATCTTATTATAAGTATTTTTTTTTTAAATTTTTTGATATTATAAATCTTATTAATTCAATCCATAAAATTGTGGGAGAGGCGCTCTCTTCCCCTTTTTCTTCTTCAACGTATGAATCCAATTTGGGAACTAGTCATCAATGTCATGACAATTAAGTATTAAATTCTAGGTTTGAAAATCCGAATCGAATATGTGATTGGCTTTCATTCCTTTCGGTTCAAGTCAAACAACAAGACAAAGACATTGATTAGAATCGGCTAAAAATAGGAAAGAAATTTTCCATAGATTTGTATTTTTTTTTTTTTTTAGAGTTTCTTTTACTAAAGATCTGGTAAGATTTTTGCTATTATTTTTACAATTAAAAGAAAAAAGAAAATTCAAAATTAAAATTTAAATACATTACTTACTGATTTAAAAGAAAGTTTGCTTAATCATATTCCGTGGTTCATCAATTGTACTGTTCTCAATCCGATTTTAGAATTTATCTGACATACTTATTAGTTGCTGAATCACAAATGAAGGAACAAGACAACAAGAGGCGAATTTATTTTCTAAAAAATTGATTTCCATGTATATAGAAGACTGTAGACTAATAGTAATCAATGTTGGACTAAACTCTCAACATTCATATCTAATATTAGGAACGTTAATAATAAATTAAACATTTTATTATATGCATAAATAATAAAAATTAAACTTTTTTTTTTATCTTCAAAAAAAAATTTTAACTTTTTATATATACATAAATAATAAATTCATCATCAATTATTATTATTATTATTATTTTTTCCTAACATCCACACATTTGGTAAAATCCATACATCTCCATGAGATGATAAAAACAACGAACTTCTGAATCAATCATTCAATCCCGATTTGATCCCGTTCTATTCATGCGCAAATGCCATTCGGTGTTAATATGCATCCAAACTGAATCAATTAAGTTACTGCAATCCAATAGATTCCAATCAGACGTTGAATATCGCCTCATCTTCTGTTAATAAAAAGCTTGATGGGAGAAGGTAAAACTATAAGGCACGAGACCTGTCCGTCGGTCGTTCTCTTGTTCTGTCAATAGACTCAATACTACTTTTCCAGATCTCTCAGGATGTCATGCGTTACACGAAGATCCTCTCTTTTCCTTCCTAAGATCAATAAAATTCCCATCTGGCTAGGACTCTAATAATACAAATATTTTGCGATTTTCTCGTAAATGAAGGTAAGCAGATAGATTTCGAATTCATTTCACTCTGCTACGCTCGTGGTATCTGGATTCTGTGTTTCTTTTCATTTATTTTCGTCTCAGAAATTTTTAGGGTTTGTGTTTCTTGTTCGAGTAATCTAGGGTTTTATTCTTCTTCTTTTTAATGGATCTTTGACGATCTTGGACGATATTGTTTTCCCTTTAGATTGTTGTGGTGCATGAACGCAGATTGATGTTAGAAGACTCTGGATTGTTGATTCAGATGGGTAGGAAGAAGAAGAACAAGAGGATCTTGCTAAAAGGTTTCTTAAATGCCCTAATTAATTTTCCTAATTCCATTTTTTTGGGCTTGGTGGTTTGGTTGGTGACTGGATATTAGTGTGAATTGGGAGATCGCTTACGGAGTTTTTTCGATTGATTGATTTGCAGAGATTGTTCGAGGAACCAATGTTTCGAGACTCCGTTCTTCTCGTTAGTTTCAGTGGAGTAGTATTTAGCAGTAACCTGATTAGGAAGAGAAGCTAATTGATTTGTTTATTTCCGGCCCAAGAAGAAGCTACTTCAGTCACGTTCTTGGGGAATCCGCTGTAATTTTAGTTTCTACTCGATAATTTCTGTATCGCGTGGTGACCTTATTGTGCGATGGAGTTGTTGAGAAAGAAGAGGAAAGGAAGTGAAACGCAGGTTGCTTCTTCAGATCTACCGGAAATCTTACCACGCAGTCGTAAATCACCGGCTTCGCTGTCGATCATTGGCTCGCATTTTTCCCTGGAAGATTATTCAAGGCGAAATAAGAAGTTCAAGGAACACGTAACCGCGGAAGCTGTTGGCTCTTGTAAAAGTAGACTAACTGGCGTCGTCACTGCCCCTCCTTGCGGTAGCTCTTCTTCGGATCCACATGGAAGGGGTCACAAGAGGAAGATCGGGTGCATTGATGCTGCTACTCAATTAGGCAGGAAGAAGAAGATTGGGCAGGAGTATGTTTTAGGTTCTGCAATCGGACAAGGTAAATTTGGGTCTGTACGGCTGTGCTGGAGTAAGGCAAGTGGAGCGGAATTCGCCTGCAAAACTTTGCCTAAAGGGGAGGAGACTGTACATAGGGAGGTGGAGATCATGCAGCACCTTTCTGGTCATCCTGGTGTTGTGGCCTTGAAGGCAGTGTATGAAGATTCTGACTGTTTCCATCTTGTGATGGAGTTGTGCTCTGGTGGACGTTTGCTAGACCAGATGATTAGGGAGGGTCGATACTCAGAGAACCATGCTGCTAACATATTGAAGGAACTGGTTTTAGTCATCAAATATTGTCACGATATGGGCGTTGTTCACCGTGACATCAAGCCCGAGAATATTTTGCTTACAACTGCAGGGAAGATGAAACTTGCAGACTTTGGGTTAGCCGTGAGGTTTTCAAGTGGTAATTTACTAAAGTCCTACGAAACTATATCTGAATGCCTGATGACTGACTGTCCTCTTGTTCCCTATTTACTTGATTGTTCACTTCTGCACAGTATGTTTGTTTTAAATAAGCATAATGACGTTTTTGGTGGTTGTGTTTTGTATTATATATGTTAGCGGTGGTAGTTTACTGGTAATGCTTGCACAATGGTGTTGGAAACTTCAAATTTAATACTTGTCTGACTTTTCTTGTTTGGGAGAATTTTATTTAATTCAATGAATTACATCACATGTATGTTTGTTTGTTTATAGGACTAGTTCGGGATACAAATTAAATTCTAGCCTGAACATGGTCGGGAAAAGAGATAAAGTTATTAAGTAGGGATTGCTTTATCTTCTTTAGATATGAACTGAGTGAGTTGAATTTATCAAGTTCTGACTTGATAAACATGTCAGTTGTGTGCTTCTTTTTGTCCTTTCACACAACTCTCTTTGCAGAAGCTTCTGTTCTGTGTGGGTTTTAGACTAGAATTGTTATTGTTTCTTGGATGTGCCAATCCAGGATGGACTTTTGTTTGAGTTGTTGTTTCTTCCCAGTAGAATGCATAAACATGGTGGTAGCCCATTCTTAATGCAATATCGTAATCTGAACGCGATGTAAACTAATCTCGAACCAGAAAATCCAACAATATACTACTACAGACGGGTTCAGAGAACATAAAAGAAAATAGAATAGCAGAGGCTGGAAATTCATGGCTCAGGATAAAACTTAGAATTGCTCACAAAATTAGGTCAAATAGTCTATTCTTACTGCATAACAGACTTTCAAGATTTGCTGTAATTCTGATAACAGAATAGAGACTCAAGGTGAAGTCCTAGTGTTATTAGGAAAGTAAGTACCAGAACTAGAACAGTTCTGTCAACCAGAATTCTTTAAGAAATAGAATCAGAATCTTAGAGAGAATAATAAAAGAAACTAGGATATGGGATTTGAAGTCTTGTGATCAATATGTATTGAGATATTCAAGAAGCAGCAAACTGGAACTTAAAAGAAAACAAGGGTGCTGTTATTTTAAACACAATGATAATCTGATGTGTAGTTTAGTAAGAGATTAAAATAGAAAGTGGAAAATCTAAAAGGGCTGGGATCCACCTGCTGTAGTCTTGAAATCACCAAAAGCCACTTCTCGGAATCCACGAATTAGAACCTGAGAATTGACTCAGAAAAGCATAACTGGTTCCACAATACTTGTAGAAAATCATCTCATTGCACGAGTGTTTTGATGTTTATGGGAATCTATTGGAGACTTCTTGTCAAACTTGTTGGTTGATCTCTTCCCTCACAGACACTTTTGAGAGCAATAATTTTTTAAGGGAAAATTACACATATTACCCCTATAGTTTGGGCTAATTACACCTGCCCCCAGTAGTTTCTGACAACATCACATACCATCCCTAATATCTAAAATGTGTAACACAGAGGCCCAGTCCATTAATAGATCTCTGTTAGATGATGATGTCAACTAACACTAAAAAATTTATAGACAATACTGCCCTTAACGTAAGTTGAAATGCCCTATCTATCCTTAGACCCTACCCACCCATTTCCCCCAAATTGAAAATTACAAGCCGTAAATCCTGGATCAGATTTGTTCTAGGCGGAGGAGAAAGAAGAAGAAGCAAAAAGGAATCTGGTTTAGGCTTCTGCAATTCGTCTGCTTTGAAGCTAGGTTTTGATCTGGATATTGCATTTCTACGGTACTTGAGGCTTCTGCAATTCGTCTACTGTGGCAATGATCTCTGCAAGCAGAAATCGATTCAGTTCTTGAAGCCGTGGAAACAGACCCAACCGGTCGCTACATACGCTCCAACGATAACTTATACTGTCCAGCGTGTCATGTTCTTAGGTAGGTCATTATCTTCTTCTCTCCTTTTTTTTTTCTTAAACAAACATGCAATGAGTCACAACAAGAGGTGGCTCAGCTAGCACTTCCTGCTACCAAGCCATCCTCTAAAATCCAAAAACTTCATTCAATCCCCTTTTCATTTTATTTCCAGATTTTCAATGGTGGGTACAGATTCCTACCTCTTCTTCTCTTTGTATTTTGTAGGTGTTATGCAGAAGATTTGAAGTTGCAGCACTTCTATTGAACTCGACTTCTTCTCCAACCGTACTTTCAAGATGGTATACAGGGGATTCAATACTCTGTAAAAAATAAGGAACCCTTGATTACCGATTTTACAGTGGAAAGGGGAGAGAAGGAGAAAGATGGAGTATTTGTAACCCTTTTCTTGGATGCTAGCCCTTGATTACCCTTGATTACCAATTGTCAAGTCGCTGCCTCTTCTTATTTTTCCCCCTTTTCATAATTATCCACAACTTTTCTTGGATGCTAGCCTTTTGTTTTTTTGGCGGTAGTCCAGGATCTGGTCGTTGTTTCATTTGGGAATGTGGAGTAGCAGTTTTAAGGAAATGGATTTATCTAATTTCTGTATTTTATCTCGCAGCAAATAGTAGACACATAAACTGGTTTCTCTTTAATTGTAGTGTTCTTCTCTCTTAGAAATTTGCTAGATTACATGAAATGGTTGAGCTCTGTCTTAGATATCGACGAAGAATTGACTTGCAATTCGTACCAGAGATTGCCATCGTCCTTGAGCTAGTTTCCGGCAGAACCCAATGATGTGATGGGTGCAGTAGTGAGATTGAAAAGAGGAGGAAATATGGTGGTGACAGAAGGAAGAAGATGTACAGTTTAGGAAGAAAGCACAAAAGGTAAAAATTGTCTTTTTCATTTTTCTCAGCTTAAAACCATAAGGGTATAGCTGTTTTTCAATTTTTTGGGGTTTCCACCATTAGTTAAATAGAGACTCAAGGTGAAGTCCTAGTGCTACTAGGAAAGCAAGTAGCAGCAGAACTAGAACAGTTCTGTCGACCAGAATTTTTTAAGAAACAGAATCGGAATCTTAGATAGATTAATAAAAGAAACTATGATATGGGATTTGAAGTCTTGTGATCAATATGTATTGAGATATTCAAGAAGCAGCAAACTGAAACTTAGAAGAAAACATGAAGAAGCATTCTTCGAGAAATATTTTCCCAGAAGTTTCAGAGATGCGATGGAAAGAGAGTTTCTGAGTCTGTATTAGGGACAAATGACTGTGGATGCATATCAGAAGCGTTACAAAGAGTTGTTTTTCTTTGCTCCCTCTAGTATGCAGGAGGAAAATACCAAAACCCGAAGGTTCATTGTGAGACTTAGGGGAAGTATCCGTAAGCATGTATTGGGACTGGAAAAAAAGGTTTATAATGAAGCGGTACATATTGCTCGAGTACTGAAATCGAGCCAGAGGAAAAGTTATTTTGCTCAGAACAGAAGTATCAAAAGGCCTAATGGAAATTCATATAACGGGGTTGTACGATGTCCAAAACATCCAATTTTCGAGGACCCTCAATGGGTATTTTGTCAAAGAAGGAGAAGATAACATCTATAGTAGATTTTCAGAACCTTGGTTCAATGCTCACCTCCAAAGGCAAGTATCCGGGTTTGAAATATTCCATGATTGTACTTTTGACTGAGAAGAGCTCGAGCAAGCCAAGATCCAAGAGCAGAGCAAGGAGCAGAAATCTAAGACAGAGGTGATCAACATCAGCAACCTGTTCAAGGACGATCAAGTGATGACGCTCACCGGTGAAGCATTGACCAATGGAGATAAGAAAGTGACATCACCATATTGGTGGGAACCAAGGCCCATACCTAGAAAGTAGAGCATGTTAAATAATTGACGAAATGAAAAGGATAGATGCGTACCTATAGGATCTGGCTCAGTTGTGGCGAGGATGTTGTCAACCTGTGCTGCTATTTTAAAGACAATGGATAATCTGACTTGTAGTTTAGAAAGAGATTAAAATAGAAAGTAGAAAATATAAAAGGGCAGTGATCCACCTGTTGTAGTTTTGAAATCACCAAAAGCCACCTCTTGGAATCCAGGAATTAGAACCTGAGAATCGACTCAGAAAAGCATAACTGATTCTACAATACTTGTAGAAAATCATTTCATTGGGAAAGTGTTTTGATGTTTATGGGATCCTGTTGGAGATTTGTTGTCAAACTTGTTGGTTGATCTCTTCTATCTCTCGCAGACACTTTTGATAGCAATAATTTTTTTTAATTACTGAAGTGGATATTTCTTTTTATTGAGTTGAGTTGAGAATGTAGTGTTGTTGGCTTTCCCAGTCTGCTGATCTGTTTCATGCTGACATGTTCTGTGAATAATTGGTGAATATATGTAAGAGAGGTTATGCACACATTGCGGATGGAAACAAGATTTTTTTCGTGGTTAACATTGAACTGTATATTCTGCATGTCAGAGACAATTTTTTTTACTGACAATATTATCTTTTTCTAGAAGGGATGTAACAGAAGAAAATTGCTTTTAAGATTCCTTTCAGAAATTTGTGAAATGTTTAATCGGGTCTATATGTGGAATCCTTTGTTTTAATTCTCAACCAATAAGTAGCCCTTCTTATGTTTTTAATAATTTGTTTCTGACAGGTCAGAGATTGTCTGGTGTTGCTGGGAGTCCAGCTTATGTTGCCCCGGAAGTTCTGCTGGGAGATTATTCGGAGAAAGTGGATATCTGGAGTGCTGGTGTTCTCCTACATGCTCTCTTGGTGGGCACCCTCCCATTCCATGGAGACTGTCAGGAAGCCATTTTCTAAGCAATCATGAAGTTGAAACTTGACTTCAATGGTGGGGTATGGGAATCAGTATCTGAACTTGCTAGGAATCTAATAGGCAGAACGTTGACAAGGGATGTATCTGCAAGCGTAACTGCAGATGAAGTTCTTGGTAAGTTTTGGTTCTGTTTTCCTTCAGTTTTCTTTTATCTTGTATTTTTCTTGTTATCTTTTTTCCTTTTTTTAGGGCGGATATAAATTTTTTTCTTTACTTCATTGTACTTGAATGGTGGATGTTTCAGGACATCCATGGATTTTGTTATTACACTGAACATACGTTGAAGACGCTAACAATCAACTCAAAGACTAGACACCATGTACAGCATGTAGGAGCGGAGTCTCACCAACTCAATATTATTTGTAGAGAGGAGTCGGAGAGATGTAGGATTGCCTGTAAGAATGTCAATGTTGACTCATGTCTGGTTCTGTCCTTGGATGGGAAGACAGAAGAGCAGGAAGACTCTAGTTTCATTGATGCACTTGCTGTAGCAATTTCTCGAGTGAGAATGCGCGAAGCAGATTATGTGGTCCCAACATTCCGATACAGCAGGAATGTTCCTCTAACATGAAGGCTAACAATCTGTGTACAGCGTTTTGATTCTGCTATGAAACAGCTAACTCGACCTAATATTTTCGTTGGGAACTGGAAGATGTTCTAGCTTGATCCACCCACTTGACCATGAATTCATGATCATCTGACTCTGACTGGAATTGAGAGGGTGATTAGTTCTTAAGTATTCTGCTTGTTTGATAGAAATAATCTATGAGAAGCACGGATTGTGAATCTGTTTTTTTTTCTTTGTTTTATTGCTTCAGCCTAATCTGAGGAGCTGGGCAAACTGATGTGTATAGTTAATCTGTAAATAGGAAGGCTGTCTCTGATTTCTTTAGCCACCGATTGATCTAGGTCATGCAGTTTTAATATAACTCTGAAACAATGCCATTAGGTTTGTGTCATGCGATGAATATATTTCCAAGGCATCTTTCTTTTCCTGTTTCTTCATTTTAGTTTGGATGGTTAAGAGTTTCAGCTTCCATGAATTTAGGATGTGGACTTTTGCAGTAGATAAGGATATTAACATGCTTTCTAGATTCCAATTGCAGTTCATGGTTCCGATAATTCATGTTAAAATTATCACATATTTAGTGGTAGTTTTATTTCAGTCAAGCAAAGTGGGATTTGCCTTGAAAGTTTACTTTTTTTCATGGTTTTTAATTGTAAACAAATGGAGCCTAAAGAAGGTATATGCTCTTTCAGAGAGTATGCAAGTACTCTCTTGCAAATCTTTGGGTCCTTGATATGCTGCATTTGGTATCAGGGAAGGTCTTTGATTGAACCTTTGATTGAACTCCAAAGCAGAGCAGGGTTGCATCCTTGATTGTTGTTTAATACTTAAGCTATGAAACATGAGCATCACAGTGCAGCTATCAAGCTCTGAGGGAGAATTCTTTCCTTGAGTGTTGTTTAATACTTAAGCTATGAAACATGAGCATCACAGTGCTGCTATCAAGCTCGGGGGGAGAATTCTTTCTTCTTTTTCTTCTTATTTTCTCCCTCCCAGAGAAAAGAAATGTTAAACCGAAATGAGTAGGAATTTGGAAACCCAGATAAATCCATGAGTAAAAACAACCCTAAAAACAACCCTAAAAACAACAATGATCTGCTTGTCTAAATAACTCCGTGGTCACTGGTCATGCATATCATGTCATCAAACCAGCCTTACGCCCAACAGCCTTCCTAAAAGATAATTTAAGAGGGGAGGCAATAGAAAACACATGTTGCAATCGAGGATTAATACATCCCTCATAAAATGGTTCCCCCTCTCCCAAGTCCCACCCCACATTTTAAATCATGGAAAAAAAAAACATTATGCTAATATTCTTATATAACAGTGCACTATCATCAAAAGGATTTTAATTGAAATGATGTGATTCAATTATAATGCTAACCTTGTTGAAAAGTGTGATTTGGATCGTGAATATTCAATTAGCATTTTAAATCATGACAAACACAGTGGTACAACCTATTCTAAGATTCGACAATCATAAAATTCTCTAGATTTTAATTTCAGGTATCCAGTTTGACCATCAGATTTTGACGTTAGTAAATATTTGCTTTATATTATGATCGTTTATTTAACATTTTTTATAATGATAAACAAAACATAAAGGTTATCTATGGTTGGATCATTAAAAACATTTGATCTTGTATCTTACAATCAATATTTTAATCATGTGATTGGATGCTTTTGGTGATCTGATCATATATCAAACTTTATTATTATATTTTTCATGATTTAAAATACTATGAACGGTCATGATGCAAATTAACGATCTAAAAATGCCAAAATGTATTTGTTGAATTTTCTTTCCAATTAAACCAATTAAAATTTTTTAGAATGTTATAATGGTCTGATCTTATCTTGTGTTTATCATGATTTAATGTATTACTTAAACGGTCACAATCCAAATCAAATGTTTGAAATGTTTAGACATTATGGGTGAGTACTATCATTTCAATTAGAAACTTTTTGAACCTATTGATGGTGTGATTTTAATCAGACTAGACCATAATGTTTGCCATTATTTACAATACTATATGTTGGGGAAAGTTGTAAAAGATTCAAATCAGACAGTGGATGAGGAATTTATAATAAGTTTTTTGGAGCTAGACACGTGGTATACATCCAAGTTACTAAGTATACAAACAAAAGAAAGTCTTCTCTAGCAGCGTTCAAGGGATGAAATTAGATTCGACCCCCTACTGGGTAAACGGGTCGTGATTAGACAGAATGATGGAGGTAGCCATTAAATGGTCTACCATTAATGCTCATAAATACCGACAACTACCATAAATGCTGAGTAAACGGATTTGACTTGCCAGGTCACCATATCATGGACTGAATTAGCAAAAAGTAAGATTTATGCTCGATAAAAGAGAAATGACAGCTACTGTTGTTGGAAGAAGTGGAGGACGTGGACAAAAGGGGGGGGGGGTCGAAGAAGGTTGACTGGGGTCGTAAACGGCTGACAAGACATTCAAGCGCCGCCCTAGGGGGTCGTAATCACCTAGACCTATTGTTCTCTAGCTGACAGATGATGGAGATGGTGGTAGGGGGGAGAAACTTGTCCAGGAAGCTTTACCTTGAGCTTATAAGTAATGAAAAATTATCGATTGCAAATGATCCATAATTTCCTATAAAAAGAGAGTATCCACATTCAGGTATCACTCTGATTAAGTTCCTCTAAGATAATCTTTCTCTTGATTCAACATCTTGTCTAAATTCCCACTTTACCAGAGAGAGATAGGTAATTGAAGCTCCCGTATCTCAGGGAACCCCATCTCTAAAGAGTTTTAGTGTTTCATGAAGAACTCCATTATGCTTGTCTTTGGAATCCACTGACTTTGGCATCGGAGTGGTCCCGGGGTATATCCCACCCACTTTACTACTGTGTTCGTGTTTCAGTGACGTGGTTCAATCTGGGAGATTGAACCGAATCCATCGATAACAGATTGGCGCCCATCGTGGGGCCTTGACAAACTTTGCCTTCAAAACTTTCCCTCTTTTTTCCGGTGATTACCTAAAGAACCCAAACCCGAAGCATCACCCTCTTGTCTCCTTTTACATCTTCCACCTTCTTGAATTAACCCATACACTGCCCCCATGGCCCAGTTGGGAGAGCAAAAAGCTTTTATAACCTTCAAAAAACTCAGGCGCATTGTGCAGAGGCAAATATAGGCCCGGAGCATGTTGACATTCCCGTAGGCCCAAACCTACCTGACACCCATCCAGAAGTTTAATCCACAGAAGGAGTAAGTGGTCCTAACCCTGATCTCTCTCAGTATATTACCAGAGCATAGTTCGACTGACTTGCTCAATAGTTGACTACCCTGACGGATTTGTTACAATAACGACCCGCAAGTGCGCCAACTGCCTCTATGCCACCTGTTGATGTCCCAAAAGTCTCTTAGAGATCTTGGCATTCTAGGCGTTCTGCTTCTCGAGAAGCATCTCCCATCCCAGTGCGGGCCAACCCATCAGTAGGTTTGTATCATAGCAGGGGTCGAAATGACTACTATGGGGAGCCTTATTCTCGGTATGTTCCAGAGTACGACCTCACAGAAGTGGTCGAGAGCAGCCATGAGTCCCTGGCAGCTTCAAGAAGATCATCTATCTCGGACTGACTGGGGTCGAGGTGCGAAAATAGAAGGGCTCGAGGCAGAATGTATACTGAACAGGACGTGGCTCAAGAGGCTCAGAGGAGGGTCGACGAGGCCAGACGGTCCAAAGAGGACACCCAGGCCAGGGTCGATGTAGCAAGACAAACCTGAGAAGACACACACGTTAGGGTCAAAGAGACTAGGCGAGCCCAAGAAGAAGCCCAAGCAAAGGTCGATGCAGCCCAAGAAGAAAGGGCGACCCCGATCCCTTCCATTACAGCAGTCCCACCAGTCATCCAGGTGGTAGCTACTCACTCAGCAGGAAGCACCCCAGTTACTGATGAAAATATGGCCAGACTGGAACGCTTGGTGAAGGATCTGATGGACAGAGTTCAACATGTAGAGAGGCGGGTCGATTCTGAGGCCCTCCAGGATTATGCCACGGAGACAGCCCTGATGGACAAGGTCATGAACCCTCTTCTTCCTCTTAATTTTTCCTTTCCCAATGTGGGATGGTACGATGGTAAGACGGATCCCAAGAAGCACCTTGATAACTTCAAAGTTAGGATGGTCATCTACGACCACTACGACGCTCTTCGCTGCAGAGCTTTCCCGTCCACCTTGAGGGAGGCTGGGAGGATGTGGTTCAATAATCTACCCCCCAAATCTGTGAGAACCTTCAGGGAGCTGAGCAGTTTGTTCCTATCCTATTTCCAGGGGAGTCGAACCTAGAAAAAGAACCTGTCCCACTTGATGGCAATCAAACAAGGCGAGAAGGAGCCTCTCCGACCGTTCATAGCTTGTCACACCCCAATTCTGATCCAACCAGAATGGTGTGAGTGAACCGTCATTGAACCAATGGTTCACACTAGGATCTCGAATAGGCCGTGTCCACTCATACAAACCATTACACATAACCACAATCAGAATATAAATAATACAGCGGAAGTCTTTAAATAAATGAACTGAGAATCTATTGATAAATTAAATAGAATATCCAATTATTCAAATCCAAACATAAAATATCATATCCTTACATCCACTTAATCCAACTGAAAATAACTGGAACAAATAGATAAAAATCCAATCAAAGGTACACGCAGAAAGGGCACTCGCATGAAGCGTCATGCTCGTCCTCTCCTGCCTGTACATCCAACGCAGCAACACCACCATAAGCCGGAGCGTTCATATAGTCATCCACAATGCAACCTGCATTAACATCTAAAAACATGTATATATACAAAGGGTGAGCTCACAACTTAGCTCAGTAAGACAATCAGACAGTTTCACAATATTATGCATGAGTAACAATCAATTTTATGCTGTGGTCTGGTTTAAGTTTGTAATGTGCTATAGAAAGGTTTGGTGGCCCCCGCACCTCTATACACGAGTGTGTGGCACCGCATGGAATCACACCACCACCGGCCCACATGCACCCATCATGGAATAGAGATAGAGCTAAGATATCTCCGTACCTCCCCTGATGCTCTACCCATACCAGTACCTAAGCCCCTACTGGCCAGGGCTCGCAAACTTGGCTCGCAACTAACCAATCCTATATGTCATCAATGTATGCTCTATCCCAACACAGCCGTCTACGACATAGAGATAGAGCTAAGGCATTCCCACACCTCCCCTGATGCCCTATCTGTAACTAACCCACTAGGATAGATATATAATGCAGGTAGACCCTATCACAACATAACTCCCTACGACATAGAGATAGAGCTAAAGCATCGTGGACAAGCCAGCGTCGACCTCGGAGACCACAATGCCACATAACCATGACCAGGCCAGCATCAACATCGGAGACCACCGTACCACGACCTTTCCCTGATGCCCCACCTGTACCAAGCATGTTAAGATAGAATACTACAAAAAGTGCTAGTGTGAGGAGCGATCCCAGGCCCATGCCCCACTCCACACACTAACGAAAACAATCACATGCTTAACAATCACATCCTATCAATGTATGAACAATAATAATAACTGAAAGTAAAGGATGGCATGTGAATATGCACAAACATCACATCATATATATTCAGTGTTAATAACAAAGATTTACTGTCCATTAATTATTAGGTTTAGGTCAGACTCCCTTACCTGACGCTCGTTTGATAGCTTGCTCCACGTCGCAAGATCCAAACGGGAAGTCACAAAGTCCTACAATATTATTAAGGTTTCATTAGAATAGTTTCCTTAAGGTTTCACGTTGGTCGGAAACCAACAAAGTCCAAAACCAGCCTTTCAGAGCTGACCGGTCGCAACATACCGGTTGCAGCTCTGTGAGCAAACTAGCAACCGGTATGGTCGACCGATATGTCTCTGGAAGACCATACACTTGGTTTTTTGACTACCGTTGATCGATTTCCTTGGATTTTCAGGATTTCTCCTATCCATTCTAAGTCTAATCTTTGAGTTAGAGTTATCCTCAACTCATTCAAGTCTTATTTCGATGAATATCATCTCGGAAACTCGAATCCAGGGTTTGACGGCAACTTAGGGTTTTAAGGTCCAATTGGGGTTCTAGATCAATACCTACTTTGCATGGTATTGATCCACCCCTATAACTATCATAGGGTAAGAAGAATGGTTAAAACACTTACCGTTGACTGGCGTAACTTGAGCGTCGTCGAACGGTAATGGCGGCACCTTCTTCTTCTTCCTAGCTTCCTCTCCTTTCCAACCTCCTTCTCCTCTCTAGGGTTTGAGAGAGACAATGGAAAGGATTTGAGGAGGTTTAAGGGTGTATTTATAGGCTAACATTAGGGTTTAGTAACCCTATTAAGATTAGGAAGGTTCAGGCATTAGGGTTTAGGAAAATGGGACCCACAGAGATCCAATTCCAGATCTCCACACTCAGCTGCGCAGAGCTGACCGGTCGATCGGTACCAAGATCGGTACCATCGACCGGTCAACATAAAATGATGATTATTTGACCGTCTTTGATCCGATTTCGTACCTGTTTGTCATCCGCTCGTCTCGTCTGGGCCGATTATGATCGGAAGACCTGCTACGACACAAAACCAAGGTTTAAACCGGGTTTACGGAGTGCGGGTTTTACATAGCTAGCCCGTTTCCTTGGGGTAGCAGAGAGATTAAAGATTTACAGCCTGATGTAGTGGTGTTGACTCTATCAAAAGCCTGCCTCGACCCCCAGTTAGTGTTCTCCCTCAACAAGAAGCGTCTCATAACACATGCTGAAATCTTCAGTATGTGTGATCAATACCTGTTGGGAGCAGAAGCTATGGCGGAGCTACCCTGGTGAGTGAACCCTTCCTTCATAGTTGGGGAAAAGAAAAAAGGTAAAGTTTTGGATAAGACTCCTAAAGAAGGAGAGACAAGCAAGAAATCAAAGGTGGCCAAGGAATTATACCTGGATCGCCCCTCACCAGAGTACACCCCACTCAACCGCACTATGGTCGAGATTTTAAATACAAGTGAGGCAACACTCTACTGGTCCCTCCCCCAAGATGATATCCAAGCTAGAAGAGTGCAACTGCCCATTGTATTGTGCACATCACCAGGTCCACGACCACGACACCAACTCATGTAGGCATCTCAAATGGCTAGTCGAAGACCTAATCCAGCATGGACGATGGACTAAGTTTGTGGGACCCCAGCCAGTATCAGTTCCTCTCCTTACACCAGCAGCGGTACTCCCACTACCTCCTCCTGTAGTGGCACCTGCAAGAAATGAGAGGGTCGATAATCGGCCTCTACCACTACCAAGATCACCCCCGAGAGGGTTTATGGGACAAGTTGATCTCCTCCTTTGGGGGCACCATGAGATGATGAGAGGGCAAACTGCTAGAGGGGTGCAAACAGTTCGAGAAGAGAGTCCCCCCAGGTGACAATTGGGCAAGGCGGGGCCAGAGCAAGACCTTGGTCTAAGTGATGATGAGTACGTAACCTTGAGTAAGCCGGAATGCATGACAGTGACGGTTTGACTAGAGCACATGCGGTGGGAGGTACTTGCGATTGTGGTCGAGCCTGAGGAGGAGTCAACTAAAGGAAAGAAAGTCAGAGAATGAAAGGAAGAAACGGGGGGTCTTCCTCCAAGAAATTCAGGTACAAGGGGTACATTTACTTCGGTGTTGATGACCTTATTGATGTGGTTATCCCCCACGAGGATCCTCTTATTGTCAAAATGGCAATTGGAGAAGAATGTGAAGTGAGTCGCATACTGGTTGATACTGGGAGAGCTTGTGAGATCCTCTACTACGATACATTCCGGAGGCTGGGATACAAGGATGAACAATTGAGGCCCATTAAATATTCTCTTTGGGGGTTTAATGGAGAAGGAGTGCGGATGAAGGAAGCTATCCAGATAGATACTCGTCTGGGGGTCTACCCAGCACGAGTATGTGTTAACTTAAAGAACATGGTGGTGGATACCCGATCAAGCCATAATGCTATCCTCGGCCGATCTGACCTCAACAAGCTGTGGGCTTGTTTGTCAACCTACTATCTGCTGATGAAGTTTCCAACTGAGTGGGGGGTCAAACTTTGCAAGTCTGATCAGTCGATGTCCAAGAGATGCCATGTAGCTACTCTAGCCGCACTCAATGAAAACCAGTCTGTCCAGGTGATTCAGCTAGATGAATATCGCGATGACTTCCCAGTAGTGCGAACTACTCTAGTTGAAGATCTCATTCCCATGCCATTCACTGACGACCATCTAGAGAAGACCTTCCTCATTGGTCTAGCCCTCCCCGAAGAGTAAAAACAAGAACTCATTGAGTTTCTGAAAGCGAACACTGATGTGTTTGCCTGGACTCCAGAAGATATGCCCAGGATCCCACGATAGACCATGGAGCATTACTTGAAGGTCTATCCCCATCATCACCCCATCCGACTGAAGAAAAGAGCCGTATTGGCAGAAGAGCAAGTGATCATTGATCGAGAGGTCGAGAAGTTATTAAAGGCCAGATTTATTCGAAAAGTGTACTATCCAGATCGGTTGGCCAACGTTGTACTGATCCCTAAGTCTGATGACCGTTGGCATGTCTGTACCGACTTTACTGATCTTATTAAAGCATGCCCCAAAGATTCCTATCCCCTGCCTTGAATAGATTAGCTCATAGATGCCACTATCAGGCACGAGCTGTTGTCGTTTTTATATGCGTATTATGGATATAACTAAATAAAAATGGCCAAAGAAGACAAGGAGAACATTGCCTTCATCACCAGCAATGGTACATATTGTTACATTGTGATGACTTTCGGGCTCAAGAATGCAGGAGCAACTTACCAGAGGCTCGTCAACAAAGTATTCAAAAAGAAGATCAGGAGAAACATGGAAGTATACGTAGATGACTTCTTAGTCAAGACAGCCAAGGCGCCTAACCATCTCAAAGACCTCAATGAGGTATTTGAGGTGGTTCGAAGGAATTCTATATGACTCAATCCCTCTAAGTGTGCCTTTGGCGTTCATTTTGAAAAAGTTCTTGGGTTTATGGTGTCTCAAAGAAGGATCGAGGTGAACACAACTAAGATCGTGGCTATCCAAAGTATGAAGTCTCCAATAACTCTGAAGCAAGTGCAAGTGCTCACAGGGCAGATCACAGCATTGGGAAGATTCATGTCCAGGTCTGCTGATCGATGCCTCCCATTTTTTAAGACTCTTAAGGGATCCAAAACCTTCAAATGGACAGCAGAATGTGAGGAAGCGTTCCGGAGCCTAAAGAGGTATTTATCTACTCCTCCATTGTTGGTGAAGCCAGAGACAGGAAACAACCTGCTACTTTACCTGGTGGTTTCCCCTTATGCGGTCAGCGGGGTATTGATCAAGGAGATAGACAAGGTGCAAAATCTTATTTATTACATCAGCAAGGTGTTAGTCGATGTAGAGACCAAGTATCAATCTATAGAAAAATTAGCCCTAGCTATGGTCACTTCTGTTAGAAAACTGTGACCCTATTTCCAGTCTCACTCCATTATTATATTGATGGACCGACCCTTGAGTAAGTTCCTCTCTAAAGTAGATGTGTCGGGTCAAATGATCTATTAGGCGGTCAAGTTAGGGGAATTCAACTTCAAGTTCCAACCCTAGACCACTATCAAAGCACAAGCCTTGGCGGATTTCTTGATAGAGAGTACCCAGCCAGGTGGAGAAGAAGAAGGATCGAATGCTGAAAGGGCACTTGAAGAGGCTAAGGTCAAGATTTTTCTTAATCCTGAAGAACCTTCCTAGGTCATGTATATAGACGGAGCTTTCAACAAGGAAGATACTGGAGTGAGAATTGTCCTCATAAGTCTCATGGGGTTCAAAGTATTGACATCAGTGCGTTTTGACTTCTCAACAACCAACAATGTGATGGAGTATGAGGCCTTGGTTGCTAGGCTTAAGCTAGCCAGAAAACTTGCAGTAAAGCACCTAACCTGCTGGTTCATGGAGATTTTCAAGTGGTCATGCGACAAGTAACAGGGGTCTATAAAGCACGAAAGGAACATCTAGCCAAATACCTGGCCCTAGTGAAATAATTAATCAAGCCCCTTGAGAAGTTTGAGATGGTCAGCATACCCTACGACCAGAATACAGAAGTAGATGCCCTCTCCCACTTAGGGTCAGACGATCTAACCAGTTTTGACGTGCAAGTGTATGTGGAATATTTGTCTCAACAAAGCATCGATCCAGTAGTTGAAGTTATGCTTGTGGACATCGAGCCTTGCTGGATGGATCCTCTACTCACCTATTTAAGGAAAAATGTGCTGTCGGAAGACAAGAAGGAAGCTCAGCGTGTACAGGCCCAGTGGGGTCGTATGTCATTCATGACGAGGTACTCTACAAGAAATTCCATACTCTACCTTTACTCCGTTGCGTTCCCCCGTCGAGGGCAGAATATATCATGACAGAGGTACACGAGGGGAAATGTGAGGCTCATCAGTGCAGACGCACCATGTGTTTCAAGATCATCCAAATGGGTTACCATTGGTCCCATTTGATGAAGGACTACAAGAGATATGCCAAGACCTGTGAACCGTGCCAAAAGCATGCTACCATATCCCACCGCCCATGTACCCAATTACAACCCATCCCATCATCTATCCCATTCATGGTCTGGGGTATGGATATTCTGAGATCATTTCCACAAGCGAAAAGACAGCTCCAATATATTTTAATAGCAATTAACTACTTCACCAAATGGATTGAAGTAAAGGCAATGGCAAAGGTTACCGTGCATAAAGTAGTGGAGTTCTTCCTACTTAATGTACTCTACAGGTATGAGATCCCATAAGTATTGATTACTGAAAATGGTCTATAGTTCTTGAGCCGGGTCTTTCTAAAATTCTACTGTGACCATCGCATTGGTCATAGATTTGCGTTAGTGGTTTACGTCAGTGGCACACATAGAGGCTAATGGGCAGATGGAGATCACCAACCACACCGTACTACATGGCTTAGCACCACGAGTGGAAGAAAAGAGAAAATTATAGGCTCAGGAGTTGCCCAGTGTAGACTGGTCGTATCGAACCACAGAAAGAACTGCCACCGGAGCCACTCCTTTCAAACTTGCTTTCAGGTCAGATTCTGTTATCCCAGTCGAAGTAGTGGAAAAAAGCTATCGAGTGATGAATTTTAGTAAAGATACCAACAAAGACATTCTACTTATGAACCTGGACCTTCTGGAAGATGTTCATGAGACAGCTCGATTACACATAGCAACATACCAACAAAAAACAGCCAAGTATTACAACTCCAAAGTCAAGGAGAATTTGTTTCAAGTGAGTGAATTGGTTCTGCATTCGACAACTGTAACTGCACTTACTCAACAAGGCAAACTAACTTCAAACTGGGAGGGGCCATACCGAGTCGCAAAGGCTATTAGATCGGGGTCGTATCACTTGGAGACAATGGGTGGGTCGATCATACCATGCACTTGACATTCCAAGAACCTCTGAAGATACTATGTATAAGGCTTTTCTCCTATTTAATGAAAAAACCTACGGGCTCGCAAAGCAAAGGCCTTCTGCTTGGAAAAAAAAAAAGGCCTACGGGCTAGCAAAGCAAAGGCCTTCGGGCTGGAAAAAGAAAAGGCCTATGGGCTCGCAAAGCAAAGGCCCTCGGGCTCGAAAAAGAAAAGGCCTACAGGCTCGCAAAGCAAAGGCCTACGGGCTAGCAAAGCAAAGGCCTTCGGGCTAGGAAAAAAAAAGGCCTACGGGCTCGCAAAGCAAAGGCCTTTAGGCTCAAAAAAGAAAAGGTCTACGGGCTCACATAGCAAAGGCCTACGGGCTCGCAAAGCAAAGTCCTTCGGCTTCGAAAAAGAAAAGGCCTATGGGCTAGCAAAGCAAAGGCCTTCGGGCTAAAAAAGAAAAGGCCTACAGGCTCGCAAAGCAAAGGCCTTTGGGCTTGAAAAAGAAAAGAGGTAGTCCTTGGCTTTGGTTTGAAAATCAAAGGCCCTTTGATTCTGTCTAATAGTTATAGGCAGAGCACAACATTATCAAACAGAAGGGGTGGTCGTGATACATATTGGTGTGATTACAAAATATTGATCACGCAAAGGGTAGAGAAAAAAAAATATTACATTAATGCTAGTACTTATAAACCCTTACAAAAAGAAGAAATGCCCAAGGGGCTTACACAAAAAAAAAAAAAAAAAAAAAAAAGAGAAAGAGAGAAAAAAGCTCTGCGTTTAGTCTTGTCCTTTGGGAGGGATGTCTATGGGAGATTCTGTGGGGAAGGCGTCTGTTGGAGGTGTCTTTGAAGATGTTGTGCCTTAAGTTTCTTCTGAAGGGACGATGTAGGAGTCTTCAGGAGTCATTCCTGGGGTTTCTTGTGAAGGAACAACAGACAGAGGAGCAACTTCCTGAGGGGAAGGTACCACTATTTCCAACTCGATACAGGAGGCCACTGGAGGAGGAAGAGTAGGAGTTTGACCAAGTTTATCTCGAATCACCTTGTTCATAAGAGGGTGGTAGGAAAAGTCAAAGGATGGGAGATGGGAGGACAACTCTGAGTAGACCATGATGAGAGCTTCCCTGATTGCTCGAACCCTTTCTTTCCTGAAAAGACCATCCATATCGTCAAATTCCATCAAGATTCTCAGGGTCTTCTCTTTATCTTGGGCCAAAGCTGTTTGGGCCTGAATCAAATCTTGGGTCAGATGAGCTGTTGTCGCTTGAGCCTAGGCTAGTTTTTTGGCCAGACATGTCAGGAAGATTGCAAGTCAACACCCTGGTTCTTCATGGTGGCTATCTCCTCCTCGAGGGTGTTCTCTCTGGCCAGGGTGTGGGTCAACTCAGTGTGAGGACAAAGATTAAAATTTTTGAAGTCGCCACCTAGATTAAGGTCTAGGACCTTAGAAATGTGAAATCTCACCCCAAGGTAAGACTTCGATTGACTCATGACCCTTAGATTGGATTTCTAGTCCATCAGAGATTGGGTATGCGTCAGGTTACGATTATGGGAAGGGGTTAGGCACCCAAACTGTCCAATCAAAATCGATCTCCTATACCTTTTTTATGCTAGACTCTATCTATTAAACCGAACCAAACCAAGTGGTTTGATATCATTGAACCGAATCTATATCCATCAGATTGCCTACGTATTACGGAATTATTCTGAAAATCAGGTTCACCATCGTAGTTCAAGTGTAATTAAAGTTTATGATTATAATTTATGCTTGTGCATGATTAAGTTCACTGTTCAAGTTGAAATTTATGCTTGGAATGATGAGAAACCCTATGGGTTAGGATCTGGATAATCCATACGAACTGATAGATAGTCCTAGTGGATCTATGGATAACCCTTTCTGAATCAAAATATGGATAACATGGATAACCATATTTGGATTGAAATGTGGATAACCCATTCTGGGTCGAAATATGGATAACCCTATTTGGGTCAAAATGTGGATAATCTTTTTTGGGTCAAAATATGGATGGATATCCTAGTGGATCTATAGATAGTCTGAGTGGACTAAGGTGTTGATCCAAATTTAAGATTCTCCCAAATGGCTTATGTATCTTAGGGTTTGCCCTAGGAATCAGAATCCACGTAGTTCAAAAAATGGCTGAATAACCTGTTCTAGGTTAAGGATTGAGAATCTATTCTAGGTTTAGGGTTGAGAACCTATTCTCGGTTTAGGATTTACTAAGGGGTAAAAATCGTCCTGAGCTACCCTTTTCATCCTAAGATCTAATTTTGGAAGGTTTGGCAAAGCATTCTCTTTCTTTATTAAGATTTTTATTATTTTCCATTATGCCATTCCCAAGAATGTGGGTGCCTAAATGCACGTCCCCACGCCTAGATTGTCTTCTAGAAGTGTGCATATATGGCAGTTCAACTAGGGTGTTGCAAAAAATGAAATTATTGCCACAAATGGAATATTTTATCTAAGCATGACATATGATGTTTATGATAATTAACACAACATATAGTAAGATTATAAAAATCTCCCTAACATGGCATATGATACCACAAAAATCTATTTAAACATGGTAAAACTTCTATACTATATTCTAAGCATGAGAAGTCTAAACATGGCATGTCTAAATATGGTAATTATCAAGATATTGCTAAATATGGTAAAAAAAATCTATTTATTCTACCAAATATAGCAACATATGGATATGGCAAACATGGTATGTGAGCAATTCAAACAAAGCATGTGAGTACTCTAAATGTGACCATTTATCCAAATATAACATGTGGATACTCTAAATGTAGCAAGTATGCAATCAAATATAGTAGAATTCACCAAATCACCCAAGTAATCAACAGTGAATAAGACATCAATGAAACCTTTCTGAAAATCCAAAATTATCAAAAACATATGTTTAAGAAGTTCTTTGAAAATATTGTAACTTTTATGAAGACATTTGGAATGAATAATGACTAAAAAAAAAAAAAAATCAAAATTGTGACACAAAGTTTTGAGTATTGCACAAACTAGGAATTGATTTCAAATTCTGACATATTACACAAAAATGACCATAAGTAGATCTTTTGTAACTCAAATTATGTTCTATTTTTTTTCACAGAAAGATGACTTGACATGCTACATTTCATCTAAAAAGATCTAATCCCAACAGAGGATGAAACCAGGTCAAATGAATGCCACAAGACCGGATATGTGCACTGGTCAAGTCTGTTCCAGATTTTTGATCAATTGCACCATAAATTCCGTATAAAATCTCATACTTAATGAAAATTAAATCCAAACATATGTCCATGTAGATAATTGATAGATCTAAAATTTTATAAAAAAAAAAAAGTGAAAACAGAACATTCTCATTGTGAAAAAGATATTTTTCAATCATGCCAATCAGTATATCCTAACAGATTAAAAAAAAAAAAAAAAGAGCACTATGCACTTCAAAATCAATATCAATTCAATGCAAAATTAAAAAAATCCGAAACTAGTGCCATTTTTTAGAAGAATTCCATATCTAAAAATTTTGTATGAAGTTGTTTTTCTGATTATGGCCATAAAATTCTTTTCTAGAGACTTTCTGATAGGGGATTGCATTATACCCGAGTAGGGCAGCAATGGCAATGAAATTTTTTTTTGATGGACTTTCTCAATTCCAAATGGAACGAAATTTCTAAGAAAGTCTTTTAACATATCAGAGAGAATCCCATAAAAATTTGGGCTTCAAAATCTAAACAAAACCACATGAGATGCACGTCCCAAATTTGGATCCTAAATCTAGAAATTTTAAATTAGAAATCCACTTTATAGAATTTATCAAAAACATCAAACATCATCATATAGCATTCAAATTTTCATCATTGAATAGCTTAAACAAATTATCATACATAAAAAATATTAAACATGAGCATCCTAACATCATGCATGCAATAGGGCATTTCTGATCGAAATTTAATGAAAATAAGCATTTTTTAAGCAAAATCAACATTCAAACCTTCTAAAGACCATTAAATTCGTTTTAGGATACCAACCTTCTTCTCAAATGGAGCGAAACCTTTGATGTAGGATTTTTTTGGAGATCGCATCAAGATTTCTGAAGGTGAATCCTCATTCTCCTCTTCTCTGCTCCTTTCTCTCTTCTCTCTCTCTTTCACATTTTCTCTTTTTTTTTCTTTTCTCTCTTCTCTCTCTCCTCCCTCTCTCTCTCATGTTTCTCTTCTTCTCGAAAAAAATCCCCCTTTCTCTTTCTCTTGGCCTTTTTATCCTCTCCTCTCCTCTTCTAGAAGACCCCTTCTTTCCTTTTCTTCTTATTTTTCTAGAAAATCCCGTCTTTCCTTTTCTTCTTCTTTCCTTCTTCTCTTCCTTCTTCTCCACGTTTTTCTTCTTCTTTTCTTTCCTTTTTCTCCTTCTTCTTCTAGAAAATCCCTTCTTTCCTTTCATTTTTCTTTCCTTCTTCTCTTCCTTCCTCTTTCTCCTTCTTCTCCACATTTTTTCCTTCTTCTTTTCTTTTTTTTTCCTCCTTCTTCTTCTAAGAAATCCCTTCTTTCCTTTCCTTCTTCTCTTCCTTCCTCTTTCTCCTTCTTCTCCATGTTTTTCTTCTTCTTTTCTTTCCTTTTTTTTTCTGGCTTCTTCTCTTCTCTCCTTTTCACGGCTATTTCCTTCTCTCTTTCCTTTTTTGGCTTCTTCTCTTCTTTCTCTCTTTTCCTCTTCTTCTTCTTGGCTTCTCTCATTCTTTCCTATAATATATATATATATATATATATATATATATACATGCATATGGGCTGACGTGACTTGGTCTGAATTGGTCTGAGATGGGCCGGACTGAGTTGGACTAAGTTAGGTTGAGCTGGTTTGGACCAAGTTGACTTCTTCCCTCATTTCATAGTCTATTTCCGCCACCATTTTACATGGAATTTTTCGATAGCCTCTACTCTAAATTTTCTATGTTCACTTTGTAGAACACTAAAAATGAGGAATATTGGAACTTGAATCACCTCGTTTGAAAATAAAATGGGCAACTTATGAATTTATGAAGTTTTAGTAGAGTAATTATCGATAATTCGGCTAACCATTCTGCATGGGATCCTTCAGAGACTTCTGCCTGAAATCCTTTATGTCCACTTTCTAAAGTACTAAAAATGAAACATATTAAAACTGAAATCACTTGATTTGGATGTGGGGTGACCAAAATATAAATTTTCAAAGATTAAACGACCATTTTCATGTGTAATTTTGCATGGGACCCTTCAGAGACTTCTGTACCGAATTTTTCACGTCCACTTTGTAGAACATCACAAATGAAGAATAATGGCATTTGAATCATCTGAATCTAACGTAGAACGACAAAGATATGAAGCTTTGAAGTTCTATCGATAATTTTGCATGAAAGCTTGCATGGGGCCCATCGGTGACTTCTACCCGAGATTTTTCATGTCCACTTTGAAAAGGACTGAAAATGAGAAATATTGGCCTTTGAATCGTCTGATTCCGATATCGGATGATCAAAATATGATGATTTGAAGTTTAAATGATAATGCATGCATCATACGATAATTATGTACATGCCCTTGCACTTTCAAACTGTGATACCTTCCTTGTTTGATGTCCGAATTTGATGATTCCGGTCTCATTTTGAAGATAATTTCACGACCTATACATCTAAGTAGGTAATAGCCTATGACCTTGCTGTGGGGCTCATTAAAGAATCACAAACCTCTGTGTTAAAAGTCAAAAACTTGTCATGTGGATTCACTTATGTTGGGGATGGTAAAAATGAGGTGCTTACACTCAGCCTATAACCTATCGTTCTTTATTAATAGGTTTGTCTTCTCCCCTATCAGTACATCATAGGCCTCCTGAAGATCTTTAACTTCTTGCTCCAGTTGATTGTTGAGGGTGGTTGTTGCCCCAAGCAAGTCCAACATGACTTCGTTGGATAGCTACATCTCGGCCAACTCTTTCTGGGTTGTCTCGAAGACTTTGGCACAGGTGGTGAAATGCTCATCGAGCCTCCTGTACTTGGTCTTCTCATCAGAAAGCCACCTCCAATTCAGTTCTAGGGACGCTTTGGTTGATTGCTGTCTTATCTCGGCATCATTGGCTGGATCCTCTGCCTCCTTAGCATGGGCCTCTAGGTCGTCCCTCTCCTGTTCGATAACCTCCAGTTTAGATGATAAGTTATCTCTCTCTTTGACCTAGTTTTGCTTAGCCTCGGTCCGAGCCAAAATGGTAGCATCTCGGTCATGAATGGCCTGGTTGCGCTCTGCCAAGGTGGTCGAAAGAAGCTCTTAACTCTGTTGTGACAAGGCCTACATCTCCTTAAGCTTGCATATGGATCCCACTAATGTCTTATGATAGTAGTTTGTGCCGCATATCAACTGCAAAATATGCCGAAGAGGATACCGGATAAGTTAAAAAAAAAAGAGAAAAGGTAGGAGAATGACTCACTTAGTACAAAGCCGCACATTGGCTTTGATCTATAGTGTCAAGCTTGGCTTGTCTAAAGTTGTCCGCATCCGAGGATAGACAAGCATGGTGGATTATCTCCTGAGCCATGGATTGGTTAAATATACCATTGTCTGTGTCAAGGACCTTCTATTGGGGAGTAAATAAGGCCGGCTCTAATGTGGATCTCGAACTGGCAAGTGTAGGGGTCGAGCTTTGGGTTGAGGCAGGATCAGGAGTAAAGATAAGAGTCATCAGGTTGAACCCTTACCTTTGGAGGCAGCATCTACAAGCAGGGCAAATGGGGAAGACTACTGTAAGCACCCCATTTTTGCTACCTCCAACCAAGCTGAGTCCTACTGGTGTGTAGACATCGAAGGAGGGGAGATGAGTAAAGCTTTAGAAAAGTACAGGGGACTGTGTAGCACATTCGAAAAGGTCGCGGGTCCCAATTCAAGATTTGGATTTTTTGGCACCTTCGAGGTAGAGTTCGATGGGCTATGACCTGCATGGATGCATAGTTCATGGAATTATCTTCGAAATGAGACTAGAATCACTCAATTCTGATATCAGACGGAAAAGATATCGCTATTTTGGTCGAATTGAAAACGACATAAATATTCCAAGGGCTCTATGCAAATTATCATGAATTAAGGACTTTTAGGTGAATTATGATAAATTTGATTGATCGTACTTCATTCGGCCATATCTTGATCATCCAAAATCTGAATCAGAGGATTCAAGTGCCAATGTGCTCCATTGTCCATCCTCTTCAAAGTGGACATAAAGAATTCTGGCTAGAGGCCACCAATGGGTCCCATGCAAAGTTGCCAACCGGATTATCGTCAAAACTTCAATTCTTCATATTTTGGTCATCTGATGTCTGAAATCAGGTGATTCAAACACCAATGTTCTTCATTTCATTAATCTTCAAAGTGGGCGTAGAAAATCTGGGACAAAAGTCACTGATGGTTCCCATGTAGAGCGACGAGCAGAAATGGCTTATGATATAACATAAAGAGAGAGAGAGAGAGAGAAGCCAGTCTGACCTAGTCTATGTCACACCCCAATTCTGGTCTAACCAGAATGGTGTGATGAACCGCTAATAAACCAATAGTTCAACCAAGATCTCATATAGGTCGTACCCACCATATCAAACCACACACATATTCCACAGTAATAATTAGAGGTAATAAACAAATAAGCAGAAGTCTTACAGATAATGAACTGAGAGTCTAACAGTGATAAATAAGTATTTAATCCAATTATCTCTAAACCACAAGACATAAAAATAAATAGTCAATTACGTATCTGATGTTCAAATTATAACTAAACTTAAGCAAAAACACATTGGTTGCACTCGCATGATGAATCATGCGCATCTTCAATAGCTTCTACCTCCATGGTGGCAATGTGTCCATACATCGACGCATTCATATATTCTTCAACAGTAGGACTTGCATCATCAACTAAAAATATTAGACGTCGAAAGGGTGAGCACACATCATGGCTCAGTGAGTAAACAAAACAATGCAACAAACATATGCATGCATTTAATTCAAATCTTTGGTTTGCTTTTTAAGTTTGCAATGTGCTATAGAAAAGTTTGGTGGCCCCCGCGCCTCTATACACGAGTGTGTGTGTAAAACCCGTATCAAATTAACCCGGTCTTACCACCTTGAACCAGGTCTACCCATTATGGTCGAGCCAAATGGATCAAGTACGTGAGGGAGATCGCGATCCCAGGTATTAAACTGACCCAAAAATACTAAAATAAGGGGTAGGGTCGCATACCCAGTAAGGCAAGGTCGGACCCCCCAGTATAAAAGTCAGACCCTGAGTTTTTAATCGGGGGTTGGACATTTTAGAACCAGGGGTCGACGGGATCTCCGACCCCCTCATCGACCCCCAGTCTGCCGACAGAAACCGTGAATTAGGAACTTTCCAAATTTCAATGGGATTCTTTTATAATCTCAATGGAACTTATTTTGGAGTTTCTACTCTATAAATAGGACGTCCCTAAGCCTCTTTCACTCCTTTTAGAACCCTAATTGGATTGAGAGAAAGAGAAGAGAAGGAGAAGAGAAAGAGAAGATAAGGAAAGTGGAGAAGAGGATCAAAGATAAGGCTTCAGAGAAACCAGCCTAATTCTCAGGTATGGATACTATCTCCATGTAATTCTACAGACCTTAGAATAGATAGTGAAGAGGGAATGATCTAGGAGAAACTCAAATCATCCATCCATGGTTAGGTTTTCATGGAAAACCATGGGGGAGATCATAAAAACCATATAGGTAAATGAACTACGGTTCTAGACCATAGAACATGTGTGGAATGGATTGTAGAAGCAAGCCAAAGGACCCCAAACACGAAGGAATGGACTGTAGGATGAAAATTTGACTAAACCCACAGGGGGTCGCATGGGGAGTCGATGGCCAATCGACCCTACCAGACCCTAACAATCGACCCCCAGTGTTCAGAAAGTCCAGAATCTGGGTGGTAGCACCCAGGGTCGATGGAACCTCTGACCCTGGCATCGACCCCCAGTTGACAGCATGCTTTTTAAAATCAGAATTAATTCTAATTAAATTCTATCGACTTGATTAGGTCTTCTAGTGAAATAATATTGATATTTAGTTGATTCTTAAAGCTTGAAAGAGGATCTACGATCAAGAAAAGGTGAGGGAACAAGACCTAAACTAATTGGTTAATAATAAATTATTTTATTCTTGATTCCAATGCCATGATTGATTCTATGCGTGTATGCTTGTTATGTGCATTCAACATGTCATCCAATATTTCTATTATTACTGTTCATGCATATTTAAATTATTATTTATAACATGATGATGATGATGATAAGAATAGGCATGTGAATGTATGTGTGTGGTTGGTGTGCTTGATGAGAGCGAGTATCAGGGGGGTATCATAGGCCAGGCCTCGGCACTCTAGCTCTATCTTCAACTCAAGTCTTGTCCACTGACATCGTCGTATCGCTATTACCTTAGCAGAACTATTACGTTGTAGGGTATGAGGGGAGGTGGTCTCGGACCGTGTAGTCTCTGACTCTGCCGGAGGGCCTTAGCCCTATCTCTATGTACGTCTTGAGGGATGCTGAGGTGAGGCTTTGGATACACTGATTGGCATTAGGATTGGTTAGTTGCGAGCCCAGTTTGCGAGCCCTCGCCAGGAGGGGCTTACGTGTTGGTATGGGCAACTGGTATAGCAATAAACGTGACCTTTGCGTGTACATTGTCCATGGTGGGTGCATGTGGGACGACAATAAATGTTACCTTTGGACGGCTTCACACACTCGTGTATAGAGGTGCGGCGGCCACCTATCCTTTCTATAGTACATTGCAAACTTATTTACCAGACCAAAGATATGAATTGAATGCATGCATATGTTTGTTGCATTGTTTTGTTTGCTCACTGAGCCATGATGTGTGCTCACCCTCTCGACGTCGAATATTTTTAGTTGATGATGCAGGTACCACTGTTGAAGATTACATGAGTGCTCCGATGTATGTGCGTATTGCTGCCATGGAAGTCAAAAACTTAGTGGATACGCATGACTCCTCATGCGAGTGCAACTCATGCGTATTCGATTAGATTTTATTTAAATTATTAAATGAATGTAATTAATACTTTATTTATTTATGTCTCAGTTGACACAACAATAACTTGATATTTTATTATGGTTATCACAGTTAGATTTCTCAGTTCATTTACTATAAGACTTCAGCTATTGTGTATTTATTCTGATTATGACTGTGGATGTGCATGGTTTTATTTTTAATGGACACAGCCTATTAGAGATCCAGGTTGAACCGTTGGTTTATTAACGATTCATCACACTGTTCTGAATGGTGCAGAATTGGGGTGTGACAACTTGGTATCAGAGCATCTTAGGCCTTGTCTGTGAAACCGTATACTTCCACAAAAGGTCGTGAACTGAGATAGGATAAAAATTTAAAAGATGTAATAATAACACTATAAGCATCTGTGTTGTTTGAGACAAAACTGAAAGAGAATAATGCATCTATTAAATGAGAAACAATTTTTTTATATACAACCAAAGGAAGAACAAACATTTATATATATATGATAAAGCAGAGTACAGTCCACAGTTCGGACAGTTACTCTAAAGTACAAAAAGAAAGATAAAAGAAATACATCAAGAAGCTGGAGGTGATGGGGGAGGCGGTGCCTCACGGTTTCTATCATAGTCCTCAGCGTAGACTCTAGTCAACCAAGCTATCTGAGTCTGGGTCGTCTGGAGACTAGCTGTGAGATCAGCTACCCGTTGGTCAGTCACACGCTGAGCATCCGTAAGCTCTTTCACCCGCTGATCTGACATGTGCTGAGTAGCTAGAAGCTCTCCCACTCGCTGGTCTGACATGCGCTGAGCAATCAGAAGCTCTCCCACCTGCTGATCGGACAAGCGTTGAGCCTCTAGAAGCTCTCCCATCCTCAAGTTAGACATACGCTGAGCCTCTCAAATCTCATGCAAGATCCCCATCATGTCACCAGAAGGAGTATACGAAGGACCAGCTGCATGCGAAGGACCAGCTGAAGAAGACGGATCAGCTCCTGTAGTATGAGTAGGTGATGAAGGAGGTATGGAATCTACATCCATGTATAGTCGATCGTCATCATCCCCATGAACCCCTGCTCCAGCGGCTGCTGCTACTGCTGCCTCAGCGTCAGCCATGTCCACTCGAGTGTGAGGGCGCACCATCGCGTTCCTCTCCTCATCGCTGACCTGGGCATCCCGCATACCCATCTTGCAAATAGCCTCCCAATCCAGAGGTGATGAGAAGGATTTCTCCTGAATCTTCTCATCCAACAAATCAACCCCCAGGCGAGTAAGCAAGGTAGTGATCATGCGTCCATAAGGAAGGTTGCCAGTGTGACTGGGCAACGTAGCACTGATCATCGTCTGCATGATGATATAGGGAAGGCAGACGGGCTGCCTAGTGCATATGCAGTACAACAGATACTAGGTCAATTGGGAGACCCTCTCGTAATGACCACTTTGCGGTATCAGGTTATGCTGAATGATCTTGCAGTATACCCGTGGATCTGAACGCAGATAACTCGCTTTCATCTCCCAGTGATCAGGTCTGATGAGCTGACGATCGATCTCAGCCCTCATCTGTAAAGAAAATAATTGGGGCTCTCCAGGAGCACATAACACCAAAGGGCCATCATAGGAAATGCCCAACAAGTCTGCCAACTGCCAATAATTGAATGAAACATCAACCCCCTTGACATAGCAGGTGATCTGAAGCTCACCACCTCTCTCAACATCGTTATAATCCCCCACCACTTGGATATTACAATAAAACTGGCGTACCAAGTCAGGATGGGTACAGGCGTCATAGGTGATGACAGGGAGCCATCCCATATCTCCAAAGACCCCCTCCACATTGAACAAGGCCAAGCTAGCCAAGTCCACTTTGTGGCCTCCCTCTACTTTCTTGTGAGCGTAGTGGGCATACTGCATCTCGGCTTCATTGGAACGGAAGTGAAGACGGTCGCAAACCCTGGGTACCTTGGTACGAGCCATAGTATCTGCAAATAAGAAAGAAAAACAAATAATGGCTTAGTAGAGAGGAAAAGTCCAAAATTTCGACATAATAACGACGTAAATGGGTCAAAAGCCTCACTTTCACCCATACACGTGGGCAGGAGGACTTACATAGATCCTAAACTATCCTGTGAGACTCGTACAGTCGGAAATTTTAGCTAATAAGATTGAATTGGAAGAAATTTCAAGAAATTCAAAATCTCGACAAAATTAGGGCAAAAAGAGTAAATTTCGAGTTTCTCGATAGCCAACCGATGAAACTCAAATGTTTTTGAGGGCTTTCGTTCCTCGAGTCACCAACAACAAAAGCCCCCAATAAAAATCAAAATTTTATGGTTGGAAAAAGTTTAATTTAAAAAATACGAGATACACGAGCAAAAACCTAGGTAACGAAACCTAAAAACATGAAAAGGTATAAGACATACCTGTAGCGGAGGTGTAGACGATGAAACAAGGAGCACAAATCACCAACGGAGCAGAGTTGCCACTGTAGCAACTCAGAGGGACGAGTTGAGTCGAAATGGAGAAGAAAGAATGGGAAATGGACTTTGAATCAGAACTTAAAAATCTGATTTTTAGTCCGGGGGTCGGAAAATTCGATTAAAACAATCGACCCACCCACCAACCCCCACACCGACCCTCGGCTCTCGAGAATCTGACAGAGAACCAGGGGTTGCACCCTGGGTCAGACATCCTCCGGCCCCCCCCATCGACCCCCGGCTCTCGGGAAGAATGGGTGATTTCCCAGGGTCGCATACTGAGGGTCGGACACCCATCGACCCCCACCATCGATCCTACAGTGAAAATACAGCACTTTCGACATAATGATTTGAAAATTTTGAAATTTGCATTTGTTAGTGGTTTTAAAATATGAGAATGAAGTATTTAATGATTGTCTCTCGTGTTCAATGATTTTCAGGCAATCCCACTATCAGATTAATTAATGATGGGACGCAGAGTAACCAGACAGAGCCGTAACTCTATTCCACCACTACTACCTGTAGGGGAGAATAGCCAGACACACCCAGAAACAAAGGGGAACACGAACGTGGCACCGTCCGTCATGAATGGGCAGACAAATCCTACAAATCTGTCAGCTCCACCTACAGACTTGGCCACAGTCGTAATGAACTTGGCCCAACAGCTACAACAAATGCAACAGGCACAAGCTACTATACAAGCTGCCATAGGCATAACTCCTCCAGCTGCACAGACACCTCCAATGCCAGCAAGACAGGCAAGCACAGCACCAGGGGGAAGTAACACAGTACCCCACGCACCTCAGACTCTTATCATGCAGGCTCAAGTACAAAATCCTGAGATAGCTCAAGGTGGATATCAATACCAACCACCTATGTGTGGAGCGTATGTCCTGCAGCCACTAGACTGGTGGAGCATTTTCTGAAACTGAAGCCCAGAGAATTTAATGGCAAGCCAGCAGACCCTTTATGGCCGGCACACTGGGTTGACGAAATGGAAAGAAATTTTATGATGATGACACTAAATGAAGAAGAAAAAGTGTTGTGTGCCACCTTTATGCTGAAAGGAGATGCACACCATTGGTGGAGGTCTACCAGGACTTATTTATTAACAAAGCATGTCCAACTGACTTTGGATATTTATAAGGAGGGGTTCTTTGAGAAGTACTTTTCGAGAAGTTTCAGAGATTCTATGGAAAGAGTTCCTGAGTTTATATCAGGGGCAGATGACCGTGGATGCATATCAACAGCGTTATGAAGAGCTGTTCTTCTTTGCACCCACTAGTATGCAAGAGGAAAACACCAAGACCCGAAGGTTAATCATGGGACTTAGGGGAAGCATCCGCGAGCACGTTCTGGGACATGAAAAGAAAATCTATAATGAAGCGGCACAAATTGCTCGAGTTATAGAATCGAGCCAGAAGGAGAGTTATTTCATGCAAAACAGAGGTATAAAAAGGCCAGCTGGAAATTCTTATAATGGAGGGAATAACAAGACATTCAAACCCTTCCATGCTTAAGGCTTTACCGTTGTAACCAAGACTACTCCAGTAGCTCAAGAGCAACAAAAGCCAATTACTGAAGGGATAAAATGTTTTAACTGCAACCAAGTGGGACATATGGCAAGGGAATGTCCTAAGCCCAAGAAGCAGCTACATCAAGGACGAGTTTACGTGGTTACATCTGAGGATGCTGCCGCATCGCCTGATGTGGTCACAGGTATGACTTAAATTTTTAGTTAGTTGTATTACATTGTATGAGCATGTAGACTAAACCAAAACAAATAACAGGTATCATACCTATTAATGGAATTCCCGCCAGAGTACTCTTTGATTCAGGAGCTACTCATTCCTTTATATCTGTGACATTTGGAAAGAAGTTAAATCTACCCCTTAAATCCTTAGACTGCAAACTACTTGTACGATCACCTATGGGATTAGAAGTGGAGTTAGAAAAAGGTTATGGACCATGTCCAATTCTTATTGATGAAAAGACCTTGGATGCAACCTTGATCCAACTTGAGATGGCAGACTTTGACGTCATCTTGGGAATGGACTGGTTAGTTTGGCATTCTACAAACCTATTGTGTGCCGAAAAGAAGTTGACATTTATAGACAAGGAAGGGGTAGAGTTCAGTTTTTTGGGAACCAAACTTCCCCGTAAATGAAAGTTTATACTCTCTGCGCTAAAGGCTAAGAAGTGCCTTGAGAAAGGGGCAGTTGGGTATTTAGTATCTGTGGTCGACCTTACCAAGGAAGCACCACGAATGGAAGATATTGATGTCGTGCGTGACTTTTCAGACGTATTTCCTGAAGAACTACCAGGATTATCACCCGACCGAGCTACAGAGTTTGTTATAGATCTTATACCTAGAGCCGCACCAGTATCGAAAGCACCTTATCGAATGGCTCCTACCAAACTGAAGGAATTGAAAGTATAACTACAAGAACTACTGGACAAGGGTTACATTTGCCCTAGTATATCACCATGGGGAGCGCCAGTATTATTCGTGAAGAAGAAGGACGGTTTCCATTGCCTCGGATCGATGATCTATTCGATCAGTTGCAAGGTGCCAAAGTATTCTCCAAGATCGATCTTCGGTCAGGCTACCATCAGCTGAAGATTAAGGATGGTGATATTCCCAAGATAGCATTCAGGACCAGATATGGACATTATGAATTCTTGGTTATGTCTTTTGGATTGACAAACGCACCAGCAACTTTTATGGAACTTATGAACCGGGTTTTCCACGACATGTTGGATACTTCGGTTATTGTATTCATTGATGATATATTGGTCTACTCCAAAGACAAGGAAACTCATATTAAGAATCTAAATGCCGCTCTGTAGAGACTATGGAAGGAGAAGCTCTACGCCAAATTTTCAAAGTGTGAGTTTTGACTAAAGAAAGTCGCATTTCTAGGCCTTGTAGTATCCGCTGAAGGAATTAAAGTGGATCCCAGTAAAATCGAGGCTATTGTAAAGTGGAAAGCACCGAAAAGTGTTACAGAAATTAGAAGTTTCTTGGGTCTAGCTGGGTATTATCGACGATTTATGGAAGACTATTCCCGAATTGCCGTACCTCTTACCAGTTTGACTAAGAAGGGCGAGAAGTATGTTTGGACAGATAAATGCGAGAAGAGTTTCCAAACCTTGAAGGCTAGATTGATATCAGCTCCAATCTTAACCATCCCGATTCCAGGACAACCATTTATCTTGTACACCGATGCGTCAAGACTGGGATTAGGATGTGTACTTATGCAAGGAGAACAAGTAATTGCTTATGCCTCAAGACAACTGAAGACACATGAGAAGAACTATCCCACTCATGATTTGGAACTAGCGGTAGTAGTACATGCTGTCAAAATATGGAGACATTATCTGTACGGGGAGAAGTTTCAGATCAAATCAGACCATAAAAGTTTTACTTATCTATTTAATCAGAAGGAGCTGAATATGAGACAAAGAAGATGGCTGGAACTATTGAAAGACTATGACTGTGATATCCAGTATCATCCGGAGAAAGCTAATGTAGTAGCCGATGCGTTGAGTAGAAAGGCAATGATAAAATCTCAGGGAGAGGTTAGCACAACTGCCGCAATGTATACTACCAGAAAGGTATTCAAGCACGATAATGAGCAGTTTGTGATAGATGCACCAGATGGATCAGCCAACCAAGTGTTTATTCATCGATTTTCAGATATGTTCGCCGCATTGAAGATTATACCGGATATAGTTGATGAAGTAAAGACAGCTATCAAATCAGACCCTTACCTAAGAACGGTACAAGAGGACATAAAAAAAGATAGGACTAACCCTGAGTTCACCTTGGACGAAGAAAAGGTACTGAAGTACAAAGGAAGAATATGTGTACCTAAAATAGAAAGCTTAGACATAGACACCGATTGATGAAAGAAGCCCATACCACCATCTATTCGATACATCCTGGAAGTACAAAAATATATCATAACCTAAAGAAATTATATTGGTGGAGAGGAATGAAAGCAGATGTAGCTAAGTTCGTGTCTCAATGTCTAAATTGTCAGAAAGTAAAGGTTGAACGACAAAGACCGGCAGGACTGTTACAGCCGTTACCAGAACCAACATGGAAATGGGACTGCATCACTATGAACTTCGCCACAGGATTGCCATTGACTCCTCCAGTAGTTGATGCAGTTTGGGTGATTGTAGACCGCATGACTAAAGCAGCTCGCTTTATACCTATACGACCTCAGTATACACTAAAGAGGTTAGCTAAGCTGTATGTGGATAACATTGTGTGATTACACGGTGTACCTGAAAGCATTGTGTCCGATAGAGATCCATGATTTACTTCAAAGTTTTGGGAAGGATTGCAAAAGGCTATGGGTACAACATTGAAGTTTAGTACTGCATTCCATCTACAGACAGATGGACAGTCAGAGCGTATAATCCAGATTCTAAAAGATATGCTTCGAGAATGTGTAATTGATTTTAAAGGATCATGGGATGAAAGTTACCATTGATTGAGTTCGCTTATAATAATAGCTATCAGGCTACTATACAGATGCCACCCTATGAAGCACTGTATGGCAGAAAGTGTCGAACTCTTGGCAGAAAGTGTCGAACTCCTTTGTTTTGGAATGAAGTTGGGGAACGTAGTATTGTTGGACCAAAATTTGTTGAAGAGACTTGTCGAGTGGTCAACATTATCAAGGAAAGAGTAAGAACAGCTCAGAATCATCAGAAGCGATATGCAGATACTCGACCCCGAGACCTTGAATTCATCGTGGGTGATAAAGTATTCTTAAAAGTATCGCCTATGCGAGGATTGAAACGGTTCGGACCAAAAGAGAAATTAATTCCGAGGCATGTCGGGCCATATGAGATTCTAACGAAGCGTGAAAAAGTGTCTTACCAGTTAGCACTACCACCATCTATGTCAAGTGTGCATGATGTATTTCATATTTCCTTATTGAAGAAGTATGTCAAGGATCCGACGCACATTTTGACAATAGACTTACCTGATTTGACTGAAGATTTGACATTTGAAGTAGTACCAACTGAAATCACTAGTCGGAAGGTTCAACGACTAAGCAACCATGATATCTATTATGTTAAGGTCACCTGGAGAAGTAGAGATATGGAAGAAATTACATGGGAAGAAGAGAATGCTATGCGAAAGCAATACCCTCATCTGTTCGACTCGGAAGGTATGTACAATTTCGAGGACAAAATTTTTATAAGTAGGGGGGAGTTGTAAGACCCGTATCAAACTAACCCAGTCTTACCACCTTGAACCAGGTCTACCCATCATGGTCGAGCCAAATGGATCAAGTGCGTGAGGGAGATCGCGATCCCAGGTATTAAACTGACCCAAAAATACTAAAATAAGGGGTAGGGTCGCATACCCAGCAAGGCAGGGTCGGACCCCCCAGTATAAAAGTCAGACCCTGAGTTTTTAACCGGGGGTCAGACATTTTAGAACCAGGGGTCGACGGGATCTCCGACCCCCTCATCGACCCCCAGTCTGCAGACAAAAATCGTGAATTAGTAACTTTCTAAATTTCAATGGGATTCTTTCCTAATCACAATGAGACTTATTTTGGGAGTTTCTACTCTATAAATAGGACATCCCTAAACCTCTTTCACTCCTTTTAGAACCCTAATTGGATTGAGAGAAAGAGAAGAGAAGGAGAAGAGAAAGAGAAGAGAAGGAAAGTGGAGAAGAAGATCAAAGCGAAGGCTTCAGAGAAACCAGCCTAATTCTCAGGTATGGATATTATCTCCATGTAATTCTACAGACCTTAGAATAGATAGTGAAGAGGGAATGATCTAGGAGAAACCCAAATCATTCATCCATGGTTAGGTTTTCATGGAAAACCATGGGGGAGATCATAAAAACCATATAGGTGAATGAACTACGGTTCTAGACCATAGAACATGTGTGCAATGGGTTGTAGAAGCAAGCCATAGGACCCCAAACACAAAGTAATGGACTGTAGGATGAAAATTTGACTAAATTCAGAGGGGGTCGCACGGGGGTCGATGGCCAATCGACCCTACCAGACCCTAACAATTGACCCCCAGTGTTCGGGAAGTCCAGAATCTGGGTGGTAGCATCCAGGGTCGATGGAACCTCCGACCCTGGCATCGACCCCCAGTTGACAACATGTTTTTTAAAATCAGAATTAATTCTAATTAAATTCTATCGACTTGATTAGGTCTTCTAGTGATATAATATTGATATTTAGTTGATTCTTAATGCTTGAAAGAGGATCTACGATCAAGCAAAGGTGGGGGAACATGACCTAAACTAATTGGTTAATAATAAATTATTTTATTCTTGAGTCCAATGCCATGATTGATTCTATGCGTGTATGCTTGTTATGTGCATTCAACATGTCATCCAATATTTCTATTATTACTGTTCATGCATATTTAAATTATTGTTTATAACATGATGATGATGATGATGATGATGATAGGAATAGACATGTGAATGTATGTGTGTGGTTGGTGTGCTTGATGCGAGCGAGTATCAGGCGGGGTGTCATAGGCCAGGCCTCAGCAGTCTAGCTCTATCTCTAACTCAAGTCTTGTCTACTGACATCGTCGTATCGCCATTACCTTAGCAGAACTATTACGTCGTAGGGTATGAGGGGAGGTGGTCTCGGATCGTGTAGTCTCTGACTCTGTCGGGGGGCCTTAGCCCTATCTCTATGGACGTATTGAGGGATGCGGGGGTGAGGCCTTGGATACACTGATTGGCATTACGATTGGTTAGTTGTGAGCCCAGTTTGCGAGCCCTCGCCAGCAGGGTCTTACGTGTTGGTATGGGCAACTGGTACAACAATAAACGTGACCTTTGCGTGTACATTGTCCATGGTGGGTGTATGTGGGACGACAATAAACGTTATCTTTGGGCGCTTCACACACTCGTGTATAGAGGTGCGGCGGCCACCTATCCTTTCTATAACACATTGCAAACTTATTTACCAGACCAAAGATATGAATTGAATGCATGCATATGTTTGTTGCATTGTTTTGTTTGCTCACTGAGCCATGTTGTGTGCTCACCCTCTCGACGTCGAATATTTTTAGTTGATGATGCAGGTACCACTGTTGAAGATTACATGAGTGCTCCGGTGTATGCGCGTGTTGCTGCAATGCAAACCGAAGACTTAGTGGATACGCATGACTCCTCATGCGAGTGCAACTCATGCGTATTCGATTAGATTTTATCTGAATTATTAAAGGAATGTAATTGATACTTTATTTATTTATGTCTCAGTTGATACAACAATAACTTGATATTTTATTATGGTTATTACAGTTAGATTTCTTAGTTCATTTACTATAAGACTTTCGCTATTGTGTATTTATTCTGATTATGATTGTGGATGTGCATGGTTTTATTTTTAATGGACACAGCTTATTAGATATCCTGGTTGAACCGTTGGTTTATTAATGGTTCATCACACTGTTCTAAATGGTGCAGAATTGGGGTGTGACAGTCTAAATCTTCCCAATAGATCAAACACCATCAGTCAGTCCCAGATCTTGTTTCGGGCCTGCCTTTCCCAATAACCTCCGTGGGGGACTCTCCTCGTGAACAGTTCGATCCCCCCGGGTAAGGTACTCCTTCATCCTCTCTTGTCGACTTTCTAAGCACAGATCAATCTTGCCCATGAATCCCCTTGGGGGCGACCTTGGGGGTGGTAGAGGCCTATGCTCGACCCTCTCCCTCCCCCCAGGGGCCCTCATAGGAGGAGGCGGGGGAAGCATTACCATGGGTTTAGACGGAGGGGGTGGTGCTGGTCTTGGTCCTACAAACTTTGTCCATCGCCCGTGCTGGATCAAATCTTTCAACTAAGCCCTTTAAATGTTTGCATCAGTTGGTGTCGTGGCCATGATCTTGGTGATGTGCGCAGTATAGCCGCCTGTTGCGCTCCTCGGGCCGGGCAATCATCTTAGGTGGAGGAGCCAGTAAGGTGTCGCCTCTTTTGATGTTTAGTATCTCAACCATGGTCCGGTTAAGAGGGGTATACTCAGGTGCAAGGTGGTCCGGGTATAGTTTCTTGGCCACTTTAGTTTTCTTGCTTGTTTCTCCTTCTTTAAGAGATTTCTCCAGAGCTTCGTTCTTCTTTCTTTCTACAGCTAGGGGAGACGGATTCACTTGTCCAGGTAACTCTGCCACAGCCTTTGCTCCCGATGCATATAGGTCACATAGACTGAAAATCTCCACGTGAGTTCTAGGACGTTTCATGTTAATAGAAAATACTAACTGAGGATCCTGACAAGCTTTGGACAGGGTTGACATGACCACTTCTGGCTGCAGGTCTTTAATTTCTCCTGCTACTCCCAAGAAACAAGTGATGAAGGGTCGAAGAAACTCCCCCTCGCCTTGTTTGATCGCCATCAAATGGGATAAGTTCTTTTTCTGAGCTTGATTCCCCTGAAAGTGGGAGAGGAACAAACTGCTGAGCTCCTTGAAAGTCCCTACCGATCGAGGGGGAAGATTATTAAAGCATGTCCTTCTAGCTTCTCGTAGAGTGAAGGGGAAAGTTCTATAGCACAAAGTGTCATGGTGGCCGTAGATGACCATTCCCACCTTAAAATTATCCAAGTGTTTCACTGGATCCGTCTTGCCATCATACCATCCAACATTTGGGAGGGAAAAATTAGCAGATAGAGGATGGTTCATAACCTCATCTGTCAGTGCAGTCTCTGTAGCATACTCTTGGATGGCCATCGGATCAACCCCTCTCTCAACATGTTGCACCTGATCCATCAAATCTTTCACGAGAAGCTCTAATCGGACCGTATTTTCATCTCCTGTGGGAGTGCTACCTGTCGAGGGAACGGTTGCCATTGGTACAACTGGCGAGGGTGCTATAATGGACGGGATAGCCATTGCTATCTCTCCTCGTGCAGCGTCGAACCTTGCCTGGGTTTCTTCTTAGACTCACCTAGCTTCTTCAACCTTCATTTGGGTATCCTCTCGGGCTTGTCGAGCAGCGTCAACCCTGGTCTGGGCATCTTCTCGGGCACGTCTGGCTTCATCGACCCTCCTTTATGCCTCTTGCGTCACATTCGCCTCCATGTACATCCTGCCCCTGGCCCACCTGTCTCCCCTTCTTGACCCCAACCTGTTTGAGATAGATGACCGTCATGAGATAGCCCGGGACTCATGGCTGCTTTCTATGATTTCAGTAGGGTCGACTTCTGGAACATACTGAGAGTGAGGCTCTCCCTAACGATCGCTTCGACCCCTACTGTGATATGAATCAATCGAAGGACTAGCCCGCCTTGGGTTAGGGGGCATAGCCTGTGGCGTAGAGCGTTTGGATTGCCAAGATCTCTGGGGGACTTCTGGGACATCAACTGGAGGTGCTGAAGCGGCTGGTACACTTGTGGGTTGTTGCTGCAACAACTCCGTCAAGGCTACCAACTGTTGGGCCAGTCTATCAAATTGTGCCCTGGTGACATACTAAGATGGGTTAGGGTTGGGACCACCTGCTCCTTCGGTAGAAGGCTCCTCCGATAGAACGTCTTGCGGGTCCAGACCCATGGGGATATCCACCCGTTCTCGCGAGATATTTGCTTCAGTACGACTTGCTTGGGTCTCCCATAGGTTATAGGAACTTTCGGCCCTTCCTGCTGGTGCCATCCGTAAAAAGTATACCACGGGGGAAAGCTATACAGTGATTTGAAGGGCAGTAACGTAGAAAAGGAAGAAGAGAGTAGTGGAAGCTTTTCTTTTTGAACTAGTTCAGGGGAAAGGAAAGACTTCAAGAGACAAAGTATGTCAAGGCCCCATGGTGGGTGCCAAACTATTATCGATGGAATCCGTAAGACTAGATTTCCCAAGATATACAATATGAAACTCTCAATGAAACACCGGAGTTCCTTCAGAAATAAGGGTTCCCTGAGATACTGGCACTACAACAATCTTCCCTTCCACTGAGGTAGGAACAGAAAGAAAAATAATAGATACAACGGGGTGTAAAATCTAAAGGTTTGAAGTTTTTCTTGGTGGTGGAGAAAATCCCAATCCCATTCATTGACGTCCTCTTGTTACATATATAGGTTCAATAAGAGGCTTCATAAACATGCTCCTCCATACCTATCACTATCTCAATCATCAGTTACCTAGTGAATAGTAGGCTCGTGAGGCTACGACCCCCTAGGACAGTGCTAGGACGTCCTGTCAGTCACTTACAACCCCACTTAATCTTCTTCGACCCCTCCTTTTTAATTATATCTCCCATACTTTTTGATGCCTGTTTCTGTCCTTACACTTTTACCAAGTAATGGTCTAGCTTCATGCTAATTCGGTCCAGGATATGGTGACTTGGCTGGTCAAGTCAGCATACCTTGCATTTATGGTTGTTGTCAGCATTTATGAGTATTAATGACAAACCATTAATGACCCAACTACCCGCATCAACCTGTCACATCTTGTCTGAGTCAGCATAGGGGGTCGAACATGAGTTCCTTTTGACACTTTTCGTCATTTCTTTCTTCTCATACCTGACACCTTGGATGTACACCACATGTCCCTCTCCTGGAGATCATCCTAAATTCTCTTCCAACGGTTGGATTTCGTATCTACTATTATTTTCCCCTAACAAGTAGTAGCAACTTTACCCCAATGGTTGGTCTGTGGCCACAGTTCACATCCTGTTTGGAGAGAAGCAAAGGAAACGTGTCCTTCCAATCGTGGACAGAGGAGGGCTTTCCAGAAATGATTGAAAGTGTTTTAGGGTTGACAGTTAAAATAATGAAAACCATAGTTAACCGGAGGAGACAAATTGTTCGCCCTATGCTTCTTAGCATTAAGAGAACGGAACAAATTCACTGTCTGTCTAATATCAAGTTTCAGAAGGAAAAAAAAAAAGCAATAAAAGCCATAATGTTACTCCATCCATTCGGAGTAGCCTGCAAAGGGGTAACCCCATAGTGCTCCAGGATTTCTACCACCATAGTATGAATGGGAAGACGACAACCAGACTTAAAAATATCTTAGTGCAACGCCAACTTGGTGAATGATCAAAGACTTTGTGACACTCGAGGGTGGCAAGTGCCTACCATCTTGGGAGATTGTTGAGGGGTCCCCATTAAAATGCAGTGAGTACCAAGTGGTTTGAGAGATCGATAAGGGTGCACAAACTCTGTCCCACATAAGTTAGGGGGAAGAGACTGGGCTAATTGATAACTATAAAACCCACACTCTACTAACCCGGTCTTACCATGTCATATCAGGTCTTCCTATCATGGTCGGACCAAGTGGACCAAGTGCGTGAAGGAACCACAAGGCTAGGTACATAAATTGAACCAAAATTAGTTAATTAAGAGTGTGTGGTCGCATACCTAAGCAGGTATGTTCGATCACACCTCAGAAAAATGAGACCACTCCATTCTGGGACTGTGAGGACCAAGGAAAATTATTTAAAATGGAAATTATCCTCTAATTTTATATTTAATTAAGATGTTCAAATTTTCTACACTCAATCACACAAAAAGAGATCAAAAGAATTTTGCCTTAAGATCTCATCCACTCATACCAGTGGAGGGTAAAAACTAGAGTTGCCACCTAGATAAGGTCTAGGACCTATAAATGATGTCCCTCTGTGGGGGGACACTGATGACTCGCGCAAATGGAATGACTATCTTGTCTCACCAAAGATGGGTAAGTGCCAAATTATGAGTTGGGAAGGTGTTAGGCACCCAACTCATCCAGTTGAACCGGTCTCCCTAAATCCTATCCTTTCCTACAATTTATGAACACTTGGAGCTATCTAAATACAAAAGGGGGAATCCTAAATTGATCTCTAATTCTTTACTAACTATACATGGCATAAGCTGAAATTAAACGAATTAAATAAGAAAATAATCACAAAATGAATTAAAGAATTTAATAAATGGTTTAATCATGCATCTAAAGAAAGGAAAAAAATGATATACAATATATAACCGAGGTCTGGGAAAATGCAGACCGCCTACGTATACCTGTACGACAGGAATCAGGCCAAACGTAGTTCAGGAAGGTGTGTATATACCAGGTGTGTGCAAGAAGAGGGACGCTTCCAAAATATTAAAACGCATCCCAAGTGATGGATGCTCCCATAATCATGGAACACATCTAATGGTGAGAGATGTCCCTACAACAGTGGGACCCATCTCAGTATTGAGGTATACCCTATCACAAGGAAGTCCCCTCTGTGAGGTAATCCCATAATACATGAAACTTATCTCAATTTGAGTGTGTGTGTGAAAATGATGCTCCTAAAATATTGGAACACATCCAAAGGATGAGATGCTCCCATAATGGTGGAACACATCTCGGTGTAGAGGTATTCCTTTCCTCAGTGAAATCCCTTCGCTGACGTAATCCCATAATACATGGAACTCACCTCAATTTGATCAAGCGTGGAGCGACCAAACTCCCCCGCAGCCTACGTATCCCTCGAGACCTCTGTCTCTCCAGAATCAGGTCAAGTGTAGTTCCCATGGATTGATGAGCCATGGACACGCGTGACAACACTCAGGAAAGGCCAAATGCCTCAGCTCCCCACACACGGGGTTCACTAACATCTCACTCATATCCCACATTCAAGATACCCAGGTGGACCGTCCGTCAGGCCACCAATCCTATGCATACATCTACCCAATCACATATTTTCATTAATTATGCCTTTGTACAAATGAATTCCCACTCACTCTTGGATCCAATCCTAAGGTTGGGTGGGCCTCATTCTAAATGGGCCCACTAGGGGTTGGACTCTTTGGAGTCCCCTAAACAATCACATAACGGGATATCACAGTCATTCATGTGGGGCTTGTGATGCACCCGTGCACAATGTCCCTAAACATACATCTATTACACTAGGTGTTCAAATGGGGATACTCTTTTGGGGTGGAAACCACATGTTGACATAAGCATCTACTCCAAATTGGGCATACATACCTGTTATGATCCAAGCATGATGTAAAGTAATCAGTTTAAACTAAGATGAAACACATGAATTGCATTGAACATGGCATACTGATACTTTATCACAAGATAGTTTATAGCAAAAATAATGTCATGTCATATTAACCATATGGGCTGAATCAGTCCAGCACAACCAAAACCAACTCAAGTGAAGATGGAATTCAACTCAAACCAAACAAAATTGGACCAACCTTAAGCCCCACCACCAGATCAGCCTAGACTTAAACCTGACCTAGACCCAACCTGATCAGACGAGACCCAAACACAAGGACCAGAACCTAGACCAACATGGACCATGCCAGACCTAAACAAATCGCACCTAGACAGACCCAGATTAGACCAGGTCAGCTCAAACCTGACTCAAATCCAACTGAACTATGACTCAAAACCCAAACTAGCCCTAATAGACCAGTCTACAAAGCTAACCCAAAAAATAAACTAAACTAACCCAAAACAAAACATGAATCTGACTAATTGGACCTGAATCAGGCCAGGCCAAACCAGACATGGGCTAAACCAAACCAACCCTAACCAGCTAACCCAAAACCCAATAGGCTTGAACTTGAGCTGGCCCGAAGCCAACCTAACCAAGCCCAAACCTAAATTAAACATAAAAGAAATCAAACTTGACTCATCAGATTTGAATTTGAAAGAAGAACTGAACCAACCTACCCAGATTTGCCATGGCAAGAAATCTAAAACATAGACAAGCAAATAAACAGATGAACAGATTTGACCTTGAAGCAATGTACCTACTTAAACCCATAAAAAACAGATTTAATCATGGCAAAGAAATCTAAAACATAGACAAGCAAATAAACAGATGAACAGATTTGACCTTGAAGCAATGTACCTACTTAAACCCATAAAAAACAGATTTGATCATTAACATAAATCAACCCGATTTGAATCAGCCTTAACCCGAGTTAGTCTTACTCGGAATCAATTTGCAAAGAGAAATACAGAGAGGGGAAAAAGAATTTTGAGAAATAAGAAGGAATCTCGAATTTGCCCTGCTAGACAGAGAACAAATAAAAAAAAACCCATCTCACTGAATGCTGTCTCTGCTAAAATAAAACAAGATTCGGTGGGAGAAAACGAAACTAAAACCTCTAGCTCGAGACCAGTCCTAAACAAAAAGAAAACAAAGAAACAAATTGAAAAAGAAAAATTAGAGACAGTTTCTAATCGAGGCCTATAGAAGTAAGTAAAATTTTTTTTAGAAAGAGCTAAAACTACTGAATGCAAAACAAGGAAACAATCCACCCATTAATAGAATAATAATAAAAAAAACAAACTAAACCCTCTGCTTTTGTTCAAATGAAACTCAATCCCCACTGAAACCTAATGAACACAACAAGAAAGAAAAAAAAAAAAAAGACATCACAATTAAAAAGCCAAAATGAGAATCATCTTTACCTCACTAATCGAATCCCAAAACTGAAATCCCACTGTAATGAAACCTGAAGACCATGATTGAATATCTCTTCCCCTTTATGTCACACCCCAATTCCACACTATTCAGAATGGTGTGATGAACCGCTAATAAACCAATGGTTCAACCAGGATCTCTAATAGGCTATGTCCGTTGAAATTAAACCATACACATCCACAATCGTAATCAGAATAAATACATAATAGCGAAAGTCTTAATAATAAATGAACTGAGGAATCTAACTGTGATAATCAATAATAAAATATCAAGTTATGTTATATCAACCGAGACATAAGTAATAAAATATCAATTATATTTTCTTAATAATTCAAATAAAAATCTAATCGAAAACGCATGAGTTGCACTCGCATGAGGAGTCATGCGTTTCCACTAAGTCTTCAGCCTCCATCGCAGCAACGTGCCCATACACAGAAGCATTCATATAGTCTTCCAATGTGGTACCTGCATCATCAACTAAAAATATTCGACGTCAAAAAAGATGAGCACACATCACGGCTCAGTGAGCAAACAAAATAATGCAACAAACATATGCATGCATTCAATTTATATATGTGGTCTGGTTTATAAGTTTGCAATGTGCTATAGAAAGGTTCAGTGGTCGCCTCACCTCTATACACGAGTGTGTGAAGCCGCCCAAAGGTTAACATTTATTGTCGCCCCACATGCACCCACTATGGAATAGAGATAGAGCTAAAGTGCTTAGGACCATACCGCATCACACTTCCCCTGATACTCTATCCATACCAACACGTAAGCCCCTGCTGGAGAGGGCTTACAAACTGGGCTCGCAACTAACCAATCTTAATGTCAAACAGTGTACCTAAGGCCTCACCCCAGTATCCCTCAATACGTCCATAAAGATAGAGCTAAGGCCCCCCGACAGAGTCGAAGACTACACAGTCCGAGATCACCTCCCCTGATACCCTACGACATAATAGTTCTGCTAAGATAATGGCGATACGATGATGTCAGTGGACAAGACTTGAGTAGAGATAGAGCTAGAGTCTAGTAACCAGGCTGAACCACAATGTCACATCCCCCCTGATACTCCACTCGCATCAAGCACACTAACCACACACATACATTCACATGTCTATTCCTATCATCATCTTCATCATCATGTTATAAACAAAATAGAATTAAATATGCATGAACATTAATAGCAGAAATATTGGATGATATGTTGAATGCACATTACAAGCATACACGGATGGAATCAGTCATGGCATTGGACTCAAGAAAATAAAAACAGTTTATTATTAACCAATTAGTTTAGGTCTTGTTCCCTCACCTTTGCTTGAGTGTAGATCCTCTTCAAGCTTTAAAAACCACTTTTATATCAATAGAAAAACCAAACAAGTCGATAGATTTTAGTTAGAAGTCATTCCGACACTTTTAGGTTTGTTTTTAAGTGAGGGTCGTAGGGTGGGTCGCAGGTAGGGTAGCAATTTACTGCGACCCCCAGGGTAGGGTCGATGCTAGGGTCAGATGTTCCATCGACCCTGGGTGCGACCACCCCTTTCCTGGACTTCCTGAACACTGGGGGTCGATCCTGTGGTGTGGTAGGGTCGATTCCCAATCAACCCCATGTGCGACCCCCCGTGGGTTGAGTTGAGAATATCATTCTACAGTCCATTCTTTCATGTTTGGGTCCTATGACTTACTTCCACAATCCATTCTGTGCTTGTTCTATGGCTTAGAACTCTTGGTTTCTTCCTTACTTTGCCTACTATGATTTCTCCATGGATTTCATTAAAATCCTCCCATGGATGTATGATTTGAGTTTCTCCTAGACCATACCCTCTTCATGAACTATTCTAAGGTCTTAGATCATTAATGGAAACATGTCCATACCTTAGGTTTTGCTGAGATTCAGAGGTTTCTCTGAATTCTTCACTTTAGTCTTCTTCTCCAACTTTCCTTCTCTTCTCTTTCTCTCACTTTCAATTAGGGTTTCAAAAGGAGTGAAAGAGGCTTAGGGACGTCCTATTTATAGAGTAAAATCTCCCAAAATAAGTCCCATTGAGATTAGGAAGGAATCCCATTGAAATTTGAAAAGTTTCCTATTTACGGTTTCTGTCGGCAAATAGGGGGTCGATGAGGGGGTCGGAGGTCCCGTCGACCCTCAGTTCTAAGTTGTCCGACCCCTAGTTAAAATATCAGGGGTCTGACTTCTTAGTGAGGGGGGGTCGACCCTACCTATCTAGGTATGCGACCCTGCCCTCCAATTTACTATTTTTGGGTCAGTTTAGTACCTGGTTTTGCTATTTCCTTTACGCACTTGGTCCCTTTGGCTCGACCATGATGGGTAGACCTGGTACAAGGTGGTAAGACCGGTTAGTTCGATATGGGTCTTAAACTTTAAACCAAGACCGACATGGAATGAGAGTAAAAATAATCACACCCAACTCTACATAACATTCATGGTGAACATCTGGAGAAACCAGGCAACATTTGAAGACAACAAAACAAGATCCAAAAAATTTATCAAAGAATGACCAATAGAGGAGGAGGAAATGGATCTGCAAACTAAAAAAATAAATTGATCATACCTTTTGTCTTCTTCTTCTTCTTCTCTCGCTCCCGCTGGCTTCTTCTTTCTTCTGGTCTTCTTCTTCTTTGGTTCTTTTTCCTTCTAATATTCTTCTTCTTCCTCTCATACTCTATTTCTCACCTGATTCACACTCAGCTAAATTCCCACTGAAACCCAAAAGAGACCAGGTACACCCGAGAAAGCCCGGCTCCTGTCACCTCCCTCTAACTTCTCTTCCTCTTCTTTGATGTGAAAACCCTAAATGAAACCCAGAAATCCAGACCTTTCGGTTGTTCAAACCCAGCTTCTCCCCTCTGATTTTTGAGAAATGAATCTTACCTTTGACAAGCCCCTCTCCCAGTTTCCTTCTCCTTGGCCGACTGAAAGCCCTCTTTCTCTTCAATATCGATTCCCCTTTTTATTTCCCCCTCCTCCCTCTCAGCTTCTTCGGTCCTTCTTCTTTCTTCCTCTGGGCAGCATGGCTGGGCCGTGAGGTGTCGATGGGAGAGAGGATCATCGGGTAGGTAGGTAGGCTAGAGAGGGAGTCGGTGATTTTTGGGGGAGGGATTTCAGGGAGAAGAGATGAGGCGTCGACCTCCTCTCTTCCTCTGCAACTCTCTCCCTCACCGCCTCTCATTCTCTGTGTTTTTTTTTCTTTCTCTCTCCTCTCCGATTTAAGGATTTAGATTGCTTTTTTATTTTTTTATTTTTATTTTATTTTTTATAAACCCCCACTCACTTCTTCTTTTACAATTTTATATATATATATATATATATATATATATATATATATATATATATATATATATATATATATATATATATATATATATATATATATATATATATATATATATATATATATATATATATATATATATATATATATATATATATATATATAATATATATATATATATATAACCATCTTCTTTTTTTTTTTTTTTAATTTAATTTATTTTCTAAAAACACTTTATTTATTTATTTATTTTATTTTATCTTTTTATTAATACACCCCTCTCATTGCGTATGGTGCCCCAATGAGAGCGGAGATCCCCGTAGTGGCAAAATCAAGGTGCTGACAGGGACGTGTGGTCGCATATTTGGGACGTGTGGTTTACGGATTCTGCGACCACACGCGCGATCACATAATGTCATAACCGACTCTGAGTTTTGAAAATTTTTCAAAACTTTGGGATCTCTTTCCTAGTTAGATTGGGATCCTATATGGAGAGTTTATCTCTATATTAAGGACGTCCCATAGTTTCTCCTATTCTTTTGGAATCCAAATTAAAAGATAGAGAGAGAGAGAGAGAGAGAGAGAGAGAGAGAGAGAGAGAGAGAGAGAGAGAGAGAGAGAGAGAGAGAGAGAAGGAGAAGAGAAGGAGATTTGAAGAAAAATGCTAAGAGAAAGAATTACAGAGAAGGCTCTGGTTCTCTAACAAGCTTAAGGTATGAAACCATTCTCTATACCAGTAGAACGTCTAAAATAAGTCATAATTGAGATGTTGAGTTAAGGTAGGATCTCAACCATGAAAACCATGGACAAAAACTCAAATGAGATCCATGAAGAGTAGGTTAGGATAAAGAACTATGTAAGAGTATGAATTTAAGGCCATAGATCAATCATAGGAAGGACCCTAATGATAAGCCAAGGAATCAGATCATGAAGGGATTGGACTGAGAGTGAAAGTCGACCAAAACTCTTGTGGTCGCAGCTATGGTCGACCACATGAGGCACATATGATCAACCACATACTCTCGGGAAGGTCCCAGAGAGGGTATGGTCGCATGATATGGGATCACACGTATTGACCATACACCCTGTGGTCACAAAAATTAAGACCACAGGTGCAGCTACACCTACGACCACTCGGTCTATTTGATTCCATATTAAACTTTTGACTACTGTAATTTATGAACTTGAACTCTAACTTAGAATCCATAAACTTGTTAGATTTCCAAGTGGTTCAAGAGTGATTTACGAAGCTTAGAGAAGATCAAACATCGTTAAAGGTGAATGAACAAGACCTAAATTAATTGTCTAATAATAAGCTATTTTATTTTATTGAGTCCAATGCAATAATTGATTCTATGCTTGTATGCTTGTAATATTCATCTCACATGTCATCGAATATTCTTGCTATTACTGTTCATGCATATTTATTTCTATCTAATTATAAAATGATGATGATGATGATGATGATGATGCTAAGAATAGACATGTGATTGTGTGTGTGAGGTTAGTGTGTTCGATGCAAGGAGAGCATCAGGGGGAGGACGTGGCATTGTGGTTTAGCCTGGTCACCAGACTCTAGCTCTATCTCTACTCAATTCCTACCCACTGACATCGTCGTATTGCCATTACCTTAGCAGAACTATTACGTCGTAGGGCATCAGGGGAGGTGGTCTCAGACCGTGTGGTCTTTAACTCTGCATGGGGGCCTTAGGTCTATCTCTATGGACGTATTGAGGGATGCTGGGGTGATACCTTAGATACACTGGATGGCATTAGGATTGGTTAGTTACAAGCCTAGTTTGTAAGTCCTCGCCAATAGAAGCTTACGTGTTGGTATAGGTAGGGCATTAGGGGAAGTATTGGCAGTGTGTGATTCGAACACTTTAGCTCTATCTTTATTCCATGGTGGGTGCATGTGGGACGATAATGGTGTTTAATCCATTAGACAGATTTACACACTCGTGTATACAGGTGCGAGGGCCACCAAACCATTCTATAGCACATTGTAAACTTAAAAATCAGACCAAAGATATGAATTAAATGCATGCATATGTTTGCACACTGTTTTATTTGCTCACTGAGCCGTGATGTGTGCTCACCCTTTCAACGTTGAATATTTTTAGTTGTCGATACAATTCATACCATTGAAGATTACTTGAACGCACTAATGTATGGACACATAGCGGCAATAGACGTAGAAGCTATGGAAGAAGCGCATGATCCGTCATGCGAGTGCAATCAATGTGTGTTTAACTAGTTTAGTTATTTTTGATTACTGAAACATATAATTGATTATTTTATTTTATGTCTTGAGTCATGGAGAATAATTGGATTTAATTATTTATTATCATTGTTAGATACTCAGTTCATTAGTAATAAAAGCTTCCGCTATCATTTGTTTACTCTGATTATGCTTGTGGAATGTATCTGGTTTAATTGGATGGGCATGACCTATATGAGATCCTAGTTGAACTGTTGGTTTATTGACAGTTTATCACGCCACTGGTTAGTCTAGAATTGGGGTGTGACAATAACCCTTAACCTCCTCAACATGTTAAGATGCGTTTTAAAGCCTTGAGGCACATGGGCCAAAGATGAAATATCATGATGGTTGTGCAAAGGTTGAGGCGTTACAATTGGTATCAAAGTGGACCCCCACATCATGTAGGACCACAGCAGGAACGCTGTGCTCGAAGGAGGGGGGGAGAATGTAACACCCAAGGGCGGTGGGTACAAACCATCTTGGGAGAACGGGAGGGATCCCACCAAGATACAACGAATACCAGGTGGTTCAGGAGATTGATAAGTGTGCACAAACTTAGTCCCACATTGGTTAGGGAGAAGATCAGACTGGGCTAGTCGATAACCCTTAGCCTCCTCAACATGTCAAGATGCGTTTTATAGCCTTGAGGCCCATGGGCCAAAAAGGACAATATTATGACGGTTGTGGGGAGGTTGGAGCATTACAGACTAACTCTCTCTGCAGAAGTCGGTGCCCTAGTCTTTATGAACTCAGGAATCTGGTATGTCCTACGGAGGAACGCCAGTTTAGAAGGGGTAACCTTGCTCTTGATCTCCAAAGCTAACCAATGCTCGGAACAATGAACTATGCAAGTTGTGGGATTTCTCCCATGAACCCTACCCGACTTCAACGGGTCTCACAAACAGTTTTACCCTTCGACCGCACGAGCCAGAACACTGCCATGGTGTTGTTGGAATCGAAACTAGACATTCCCTTAGAGGTTGACTTTGGCAAAGAGACCCGGTTATCACCCTCAACTCCATGACCAGAAAACTTTCTAAACTTACCCATTACAGAAGCAGGAACATACTTTTGAAAGCGAAGAAGATGATGGAAAGTTGACACAACGAACAAAACACAAGAAAAGCTTCGTAAAACTTGGAAAGTTGAGGAAGAGCGGAATGAAGAATAAGCGTAAGAAGGCAAGTAAAAGACAAAGAACAGGTATTTATATCCATTCTCATCATATCCGAAGAAATCGACTTTTCACAAAAAAGTTAAAACTGTTGTTTCAAAAAAGCACTTTATAGACATCTTACGTGGCAGTACCCTTTAGGCTTAGCATCCCTTTGAAAAGAAAAGGCAATTATGATAGATGATGCCAGCAAAAAAAAATCGACGTAACTACCCACGTGGCGTGTCTTCAACAGTCAACAAAAAGGCAACTTCTCAATTTCTGCCTCAAGAAATAATCACAACACGGATCCCCCCACTTCGTAATCTTACTCAGTATGTGAAAGGTTCAAAAAGGAGACACATATGACGATGCACCTCAAAATCAAGCAAGAGTTAAAAAAATCAACCCTCCGTAGTTCCAACAGTAGCCACTGCATCAAATAAAGAGGCACTATTTCACTCTTTCAACCCCTTCGGACTTAAAATAGCAAGGGGCAATATGATAAGTACGCCTAAAGCCATAGGGCTACATGTGACGTTTGTACGAGTGCTCAAGAAACTACACTTTACTCCTGACTATCAACTTGACGCCTAGGTTCCGAGAACGGTTCATAGTCCGATTCGGAATTGTGGGTCATCCAACTCAGAGACAAGGCATATCTCAATCGACTACCACATACAAAATCACTCGAAATCATAGCACGGAGCGAGCAAACCACGTGCACGTCGTCCCCATGATGTGAATTAAATATGTATGTAACCGTAAGTGCACGGTATCGTGTAGTAACGGGTCGATCTCAGGGAGGAATCGCTATTATCCTAACTCAAATAAGGCAAAGCGTACCAAATGGATATGATTGAATTAACACCTTAATCACTTTAAATAAAAATTAATCAAGCAATAAAAACAATAATAACCATTCATAACGGTACGAAAATTTACGAAATCACTAACCATAAAGTAACACAGATTTATTGCAAGAAAGAAACGAAATTAAAAGTAAAAGAATGTAAGAAAAACTTATCTCGATAGAAGATTTCTCTGTCGTTGCTCGTCGTCTTGTTGTCACTCCAAGGCGATGTGCAAACGATTACAAAGGAAGCCTTCTCTCCTAAATTAAATTAGCAATGGGGTACAACCTATATTTATCTACCTTATTACAGAGTTCTAAATCTGAAATTAAAACTAAAAACAAATAAATAAATAAATAAAAATAAACTTAAGCAAGAAGAACACAACTTGAAAAGAAAAAAAACTAAGAATCTCAAACTCTCTCATAAATTCTCAAAACTAAGAAAAAACTCATAATAGAATTCTTGGATGATTTTCTATTGTTGAGCATCACATATATATACAAGAGAGTAAAGATCACAATCAATCTTTACAATTGAATTACAAGAGATTTTGTGGAGATAATTTTGGTAACTGAATTCCAATCTTAAAGGTTCATTGTATATGGACGATTCTTGAGTAGAAAAAATCTTGCACCAACTCATCATATCTTTAGCATTATTATCTCTTTTTGAAAACTTTCATAATCGATTGGAGCTTTCCATTCTTCCATGCCATGCCAATCTTATAAATTTGATTCCAAATAACTAAGGAATATTTTCTCAAGAGAATAGAATCTTTCACATGAGATTGGGCTACTCTTTGACTTGGTCCAAGGCTGATCTTATACACAAAATTCGTGGTTCTCCTCATAAAATTCATCTTATGCCCGGCTACTGAGTTGACTGGGTGAGTTAACTGGATAGGATCACCAAAAATTCATAAAATGATATTTTTAAGCTCAAATTTTTCTATTCTTTCACCTATACCCAACAAACATAAAATCAACATTAAATACCCGAGAAGCATCATAAATAGAATAAGAGATGTATATTTTATGCCCTAAATTCACACATAAAATGTGTTCATCAGATTCCCCCACACTTGAGCTTTGCTAGTCTCGAGCAAAGAAAAATATAAAAATAAAATAAAATCCTAACTCACTTTCGTAGGAATCACGATTGCACTTAGCACGTGCAACAAGCCTTTAAACCCCTAGGTTATTCCTAGTGGACGAGTTGTGTCTCGTGAGTATTTTCAGAGAATAAACACACAAAATTCATATAAAAATTTTAAACTTTAATTTTGGTATTAAGGAAAGAGAGCACACACATATCTTATTAGTCAAGACACTCAACTTGGGATCAAGAAAACATAGAAACCCCCACACTTGAACATTGCTACCTCATATGATTCAAACACTAAGGTTGCATCTCAATTAGGAAACCTTGTTATATCTTCCAAACATATCTCTCCTTAAGGTGAACCCTTTGTAACATACTAGTAACCAAGACCCAAGAATAGTTTTCAACACTTGTATCTTTTTTTCTTTTTTTTTTTTCTTTCTTTCTTTCTTCCTCTTTAAACTACTCCACTACAATTGGCTTGAGAAGTGCAGGTGGTTATGCATTCCCATGTTACTATGTAGCTTCGCTTTTGGCATATATCTTTAAAGACATTGATGCTAAAGAGTACTTTTTTTTTAATAAGAGCTGTATCCAAGGAATTTCAATCAAGACACTTCGCTTCTTGAGGCGGAATGTCCTGTATAGTTCCAAGAACAAAAAAAAAACTCTTATATTATTATTTTCTTATTATGATTTTTTTTTATAGTACAAGGAGGTATCAGCTTTATTCAAAGGTTGAAATTACCAACTATAACCATAAAATATTCATCCCTTCAGGAGAGGTAAGATGTATTTTCTAACTTAATTCCCATCTCAAAATACAACCTAAGTACTATCCTCACATAGGGTTTCATTACTTCGTATGTGATAGTTTCCTAGGTCTCTTTCTCCTTCCTCTTTTGTGTCAAAACCATAGAAATAGTGATTGACTTTCCCAAAACCAAAGTTAAAAAGTTAAAATTTACAATGAAAGCTCAAAATCTTTTTTTTTTTATGAAATCTCAACCCTTCCCCCATACTTAAATCATGCATTGTCCTCAATGTATACAGAAAAATAAAAGACAAGGACAAGGGGAAGAAAAAAACTCCCTGAATCAAGGATCAGTGTAAAAAGGCTCATGGAGATCCATGACCTCTTCAGTGGAGTCGTGTGGAAGCTCCAAAAATGGCTTCGAACGCTGGCCATTCACTTTGCTGGTTGCACCTGTACCTGGATTTAAAATCTCAATTGCACCTGATGAGAAAACATTTTGAACAACATAAGGACCCTCCCAACGAGATCTAAGTTTACCAGGAAAAATATGCAAAAGAGAATTATAAAGCAAAACCTTGTCGCCAGGGGTAAAAGACTTCCGAAGGATATGTCTGTCATGATAAGCCTTGGTCTTGTCTTTATAGATGCGGGCATTATCGTAGGCATCATTTCTCAATTCATCCAACTCAGAGAGCTGGAGTCCTCTATGAGTGCTAGCATCTGACAAATCAAAATTTAATTTCTTAATTGCCCAAAATGCCCGATGTTCCAATTCGACTGGTAGATGGCAGACTTTTCTGTACACCAGACGGTAAGGGGATTGACCAAGAATGGTCTTGAAAGCAGTTCTATAAGCCCACAAAGCATCTATGAGGTGAATGGACCAATCCTTACGAGTAGGGTTGACAGTTTTTTCTAAAATTTGCTTGATTTGTCGATTGGATACTTCAACCTGTCTACTAGTCTGAGGGTGGTAAGGGGTTGCCAATTTATGGGTAATACCATATTTTCGAACAAGGACCTCAAATGATTTGTTACAGAAGTGTTTTCCCCTATCGCTAATGATAGCTCGAGGGGTACTAAATCGGGAGAATATATTCTCCTTTAAAAATTTAATGACTACCTTGTGGTCATTGGTCTTAGTAGCAACAACTTCTATCCATTTGGACACGTAGTCCACAGCTAACAAGATATACTCATTCCCAAAAGAATTTGGGAACGGAGCCATAAAATCAATGCCCCAAACATCAAAAACTTCAACCACCAGAATTGGGTTTAGTGGCATCATATTCCGCTTGGTAATGCGGCCTAAAGACTGACGAGAAGGGCATGCCTTACAGTAATTAAATGCATCCTTAAAAAGACTAGGCCAGTAGAATCCAGACAGTAAAACCTTGGCCGCAGTCTTATTTGGCCCAAAGTGGCCACCACACGCCTGATCATGATAATAAGACAGCACAGATTGTTGTTCATGGTCAGGTACACATCTCCTGATAATCTGATCAGGGCAAGTCTTGAACAGATATGGATCGTCCCAAAAATAGTACTTGACTTAGGAATAGAATCTATACCTATCCTGGGCGGACCAATGGGAAGGGGTCGCACCCGTTACCAAGTAATTTACAATATCAGTGAACCAAGGCTCACTAGATAATGCAAACAACTACTCATCTGGGAAAGACTCGTTGACTGGTGAATCGACAGTCAAAAGAATTAGGCGATCGGGATAAGTGGTCAGCAACCAGATTTTCTATTCCTGGTTTATCCCTAATCTCTAAGTCAAACTCTTGTAAAAGCAAAACCCATCTAATGAGATGAGCTTTGGCATCCTTTTTCTGCAAGAGATGTTTGAGAGCGGCATGATCCGTATACACAATGACATGGGATCCTATCAAGTAGCGAATACAACAGCTAAGAATTCTTTTTCAGTGGTGGTGTAATTAAGTTGTGCATCATTTAAAGTCCTACTTGCATAACAAATTACATGGGGTAACTTATTGATCCGTTGCCTAAGGACAGCTCCTAATGCAAAATCAGAAGCATCACACATAAGCTCAAAGGGCTCTGTCTACATGGGTGCCTGAATAACGGGGGCAGTGGTTAAAATCTTTTTGAGTTGATTAAAACTCTCAAGACAGGCATCATTAAAATCAAAGAGCTGGTCTTTAGCAAGCAAAGAGGTGAGAGGACGAGCAATTTGACTAAAATCTTTAATGAACCTCCGATAGAAACCGGCATGCCCTAGAAAGGAGCGAATGTCCTTAACAGATTTGGGAACAGGTAGCTTTTCAATCAATTATACTTTGGCTCTGTCAACCATGATCCCATCTTTGGAAATGATGTGACCCAACACTATGCCCTGTTTTACCATGAAGTGGCATTTCTCCCAATTTAAAACTAAATCTTTCTCCGTACACCTAACAAGAACTAAGGAAAGATTATGTAGGCAATCAAAAAAAGTAGACCCATGCACAGAAAAATCATCCATGAATACTTCTAAATATTGTTCTACCATATCTGAGAATATGCTCATCATGCACCTTTGAAAAGTGGCAAGGGCATTGCATAGCCCAAAAGGCATGCACCGGTAAGCATAGGTTCCGTAGGGGCATGTGAAAGTGGTCTTGTGTTGGTCATCTAAGACAATGGGGACTTGATTGTAACCGGAGTATCCATCTAAGAAGCAATAGTATTCATGTCTGGCCAATCTCTCTAACATTTGGTCAATGAAAGGCAAAGGTAAGTGATCCTTCCACGTTGCCGTATTCAGCTTTCTGTAGTCTATGCAGACTCTCCATCCTGTTTGGATACGAGTTGGAATCAATTCATTGTCTGCATTAGCAACTACAGTGACTCCTGACTTCTTTGGTACCACATGTACCGGACTTACCCACTCACTGTCAGATATGGGATATATGATCCCATGAGCTAAGCACTTTAGAATCTCGTTCTTAATGGCTTCCTTCATCACAGGATTTGCCCATCTCTGAGGTTCCCTTGAGGGGTTAGTATCTTCCATAAGGTGTATATGATGCTGAACAATAGACGGACTAATGCCTTTGATGTCAGCCACAGTCCAACTTAAGGCTTCCTTGTGATTTTGTAAGAGTTTGACTAACTCTTCTTCCTGATTATAAGTCAAATCAGATGCAATAATAACAGGAAGATCTGGTCAGGTCCTAGGAAGGCATACTTCAGAGTGGATGGTAACTCCTTTAATTCTAAGCTAGGTGGTTCAACCATTGAGGGCTTGAGAATGGAAGTGGATAGAGGTCCGAGAGGTTCCATAGGTGTGTGGATACTCCATGCCTCTGATGAGAAAGTATCCGCTACTCCTCCCAACGCTTCCATACACTGCAAGAATTCAGAGTCAAAGTCAATGTCAAAAGTGGTCTCTACATGGTCAGGGAATTCTTAAAGCATATGTACTTCCTCATTCGGTTGCTTACCCAGCCTAAATACATTTAAATCAACAGTTTGGTTACCAAATGACAGTTTCATAAGACCGTTCCTGTAATTTATCAGTGCATTGCTTGTAGCCAGAAACGGTCTTCCTAAAATGATAGGGATTTGATCTCTATTGGAGACAGGATGTATTTCTAAAACAATAAAATCCACAGGATAAAGAAATTCTCCTATGTTTAACAAAACATCCTCTACCATTCCTTTAGGAGTTTTTACAGAGCGATCAGTTAGTTGAAGTGAGATGGACGTTGGTTTCAACTTTCCCAATCCTAATTGTTGGTAAACATGATAAGGTAGAAGATTCATACTTGCACCTAAGTCTAGCAGAGCATGATCAATAAAAGTGTTGTCTATGATGCAAGAGATGGTAGGACAGCCAGGGTCCTTGTATTTGGCTGCCACAGGATGGTTCAGAAGGGAACTTAAATGTGCAACCAAGAATACCTTTTTAGGAATTTGACTAATCCTCTTTTGTATGCATAAGTCTTTAAGGACTTTTGCATAAATAGGAATTTGGTCAATTGCATCCAAAAGTGGGATATTCAATTCTACCTGTTTGAAGACCTCTAAAATTTTATCAACTAAAGCAGTCTTCTTTTGGTTTACCAACCTATTAGGGAATGGGGCTGGTGGAGTAAAAACTCTGTCCGATACAGTCTCTTTGGGTCTTTCAGATACATCAGACGAACCTGAAGAAAGAGACTCAGTAGTTGCCTCAGATTGGGGAACATTAACAAGAGCAACTTTGGGTTTGTTCTTTGGTGCTTCATCCTGTGGGTACTCTTGGCCACTCCGTAATGCATGGACTGCATTGCATTGTTTGGAGGACCCTGATTGACTCTCTATGCCATTCACTTGAGGGTTTGACCTATTTGGATGTGGGTGATGGCGTGGGTTGGTCTCTGGTTAACTGGACAGAATACTCTTGTTCTTTTCACACATTAGGGTAACCAATTGGGTAAGTGTCCTCTCCATACTGGTATGCCCTGCCATTAGAGCTGCCACATTCTTCTCCAACTCACTGAGTCTGGCCGGCTCACCCGTGTTAGAAAACCCAGGGGGTTGCTGAAAATTACCTTGGGAAACAAAATTGGGTCTAGGGGGAGCATATGGCCTGGTGTGATTGGGAGGACCTTGATTTTGAAATTGGGATGGGTCCACACGGTTCCCTTGGTTCCAAGAAAAATTTAGGTGATTTCTCCATCCTGGATTGTAAGTGTTACTATACGGATTGTAAAGTGCACTTACATTAGCATTCTGAGAATTTCCCTGTGAAGGGCATTCCTCTACTGTGTGTCCAGGAGTTTGACACCAATTGCACATTAGGACTTGCTTTTGGATAGGGTCTTTAGAAACTAAGGCTTTTATCCTTTTGATAAGGCTATCTAAGTGTGCCTCCTTAGCTACTATGCCATCGACAAAGTAACCTTTACATTTTTGGGTTCGATCTGTCTCCTGCACAGACTCCCACTCTCTTGTTTTTTTGGCTAGATCCGCCAAAAAATTCCAAGCATCGTTAGCATCCTCATAGGAAGTGAATCCTTGAGGACACATAGACTCAAGCATTTGCTGGTAGGAAAATCTATCCCCTCGTAAATAATTTGACAAAGCTGCCATATTTCAATACCATGGTGAGGGCACTCTTGGAGTAGACCTTGGAACCTTTCCATGAGTCTTGAAAAAGACTCATTTGACTCTTGTTTGAACCGCATTATATCCCCTCGAAGTTTATTTGTCTTGTGAAGAGGAAAAAACTTTTTAAGGAATAACACAGTAAATTTTTCCCAAGATGTAATGGAATTTATGGGAAGACCATAAAGTCATTTTTTAGCTCCATCCTTGAGTGAAAAAGTGATGCACCTCAATTTGACAGCATCATCACTGAGCTGTTGCATTTTAATGAGGGCACACACCTCCTCATACTCACGGAGGAACAAGTATGCATCATCTGAAGATAACCCATGAAAATGAGGAAGCATGATAATGAATTGAGTTTTCAATTCATAGTTGTTGCCTGTGGCAGTCGGCAATTGAATACATGAAGGTTGTGCTGCCCTAGCAAGGTAAAATCTATCCTTAAGTGTCATCTTTGGTTCAGCCATTGTAAATTATGGGACTCTTACTAGACGATTGCTAGAATCACGAGTCTATATGCTCATGCATAAAACTGTTTCAAATGATAAAAAAAATTATTTCTTTTTCCTCTAAATTCGATGCGAAAAGCTAGATTTTTTCGAATCGGGGTCAATGCAAACCTCCTGATGATCAATGGCTTAGAGACCGGTCATATCCGAAATTACCTTGAGAAACAACACCGTTACCGCCGAAGCTATTGGTCGTTATTCCTCTTGATAATTCGATAGCCAGCATCCCTTAACACCATATCATGGTCAGGATTGGACCGTCGATTGTACTGTTCCAACCTAACGGATCGGAGGTGCAAAGAACGGCATAAAGAACAATGTAAACTTTTACTTAGAATTCAATGAATTTTTTTTTTTTTTGCAATTTTTTTTAAATCACTTTAAACTATTTAAAATAGGAAAAATAACAGCTTGCCTCCCAAGCAACGGCGCCAAAAACTTGATGTGAATTAAATATGTATGTAACCGTAAGTACACGGTATCGTGCAGTAACGGGTCGATCTCAGGGAGGAATCGCTATTATCCTAACTCAAATAAGGCAAAGCGTACCAAATGGATATGATTGAATTAACACCTTAATCACTTTAAATAAAAATTAATCAAGCAATAAAAACAATAATAACCATTCATAACGGTACGAAAATTTACGAAAGCACTAACCATAAAGTAACACAGATTTATTGCAAGAAAGAAACAAAATTAAAAGTAAAAGAATGTAAGAAATACTTATCTCGATAGAAGATTTCTCTGTCGTTGCTCGTCGTCTTGTTGTCACTCCAAGGTGATGTGCAAACGATTACAAAGGAAGCCTTCTCTCCTAAATTAAATTAGTAATGGGGTACAACCTATATTTATCTACCCTATTAGAGAGTTCTAAATCTGAAATTAAAACTAAAAATAAATAAATAAATAAATAAAAATAAACTTAAGCAAGAAGAACACAACTTGAAAAGAAAAAAAAACTAAGAATCTCAAACTCTCTCATAAATTCTCAAAACTAAGAAAAAAATCATAATAGAATTCTTGGATGATTTTTTATTGCTGAGCATCACATATATATACAAGAGAGTAAAGATCACAATCAATCTTTACAATTGAATTACAAGAGATTTTGTGGAGATAATTTTGGTAACTGAATTCCAATCTTATAGGTTCATTGTATATGGACGATTCTTGAGTAAAAAAAATCTTACACCAACTCATCATATCTTTAGCATTATTATCTCTTTTTGAAAACTTTCATAATCGATTGGAGCTTTCCATTCTTCCATGTCATGCCAATCTTGTAAATTTGATTCCAAATAACAAAGGAATATTTTCTCAAGAGAATAGAATCTTTCACATGAGATTGGGCTACTCTTTGACTTGGTCCAAGGCTGATCTTATACATAAAATTCATGGTTCTCCTCATAAAATTCATCTTATACCCGACTACTGAGTTGACTGGGTGAGTTAACTGGACAGGATCACCAAAAATTCATAAAATGATATTTTTAAGCTCAAATTTCTCTGTTCTTTCACCTATACCAACAAATATAAAATCAACATTAAATACCCGAGAAGCATCATAAATAGAATAAGAGATGTATATTTTATGTTCTAAATTCACACATAAAGTGTGTTCATCACCCCACTAAGTAATCAAGATTATGACTATGAACACTGTCCCACATGCAAACCCAGATGCCTAAACCTATTTTTAAGGGCTAAGCATGATATTAAGTTACATTTTTGCATGCTTAGTCTCACATAAATCAAACACCAATCCAGGCCATTAGATCGTGTCCAAGGTGTAGCAAGATGAACAGCCACCCCGTGCAGAATGTATACAACATATGTGCCAGGTGTTATACACACCCTTCATGCTGGTCATTTGCATCAGCGATACATCTGCACAGTCACGACACGTCATTCCTCCACTTGGAACCACTACAAATACTGATTGAATCAACGATAAGAAGATCCTTCTTTTTTACGCAATTTGGCTTTGGACTCTTTTTCGCTCTTGCTCTCCCTAATCTCTCTTTTCAAGAACTAAACACCCTACCTGTCACACCCCAATTCTGGACTAACCAGAATAGTATGATGAACCGTCAATAACCAATGGTTCAACCAGGATCTCGTATAGGTTGTGCCCATCCGATTAAATAGATACATTCCACAAGCATAATCAGAGTAAATAAATAATAGTGAAAGTCTTTAATAATAATGAACTGAGTATCTAACAATGATAGCATAATTAAATATCTAATTATCTCTAAAGTAACTCAAAACATTAAATAAAATAATTAATCAATTACATGTTTTGATAACCAAATAACTAAACTAATTGAAAACACATGAATTGCACTCGCACGACGGATCATGCGCCTCTTCCATAGCTTCCACATCTATCACTGCTATGTGTACATACATCGACGTGTTCATGTAATCTTCAACAGTAGGACCTGCATCAACAACTAAAAATATTCGATGTCGAAAAGGGTGAGCACACATCACAGCTCAGTGAGCAAATAAAACAATGCAATAAACATATGCATGCATTCAGTTCATATCTTTGGTCTCATTTTTAAGTTTACAATATGCTATAGAAAGGATTGGCAACCATCGCACCTCTATAAACAAGTGCGTGAATCCTCCCAATGGATCAAACATCATTGCCATCCCACATGCACCTATTATGGAATAGAAATAGAGCTAATGTGTCCAGATTAAACACCGCCAACACTTTCCTTGATGCCCTACCCATACCAACACGTAAGTCCCTATTGGCGAGGGCTTGCAAACTGGGTTCGCAACTAATCAATCCTAAATGTCATCTAGTGTATCCAAGGTCACACCCCAGCATCCCCCAATATGTCCATAGAGATAGAGCTAAGGCCCCCTGATAGAGTCGAAGACTACATGGTCCTAGACCACCTCCCTTGATGCCCTACGACATAATAGTTCTGCTAAGGTAATGGCGATACGACGATGTCAGTGAACAAGACTTAAGTAGAGATTGTAAGAACCGTGCTCTGAAAACCCGGTTTAACCCATGATTTACATTGTGATAGGTTTCCCAATCATAATCGGACCGGAAGACGAAGCCGGGTGACTAACCATGAGATCCAGGTATAAGAAACGATGTGTAAAATGTAAATTTTTCATACCGGTCTCAGTACCGGTCTCACTGAGTGAGACCAGTATGTACGACCGATATGTGCAATATTGGCTGGAGACGGACTCCAGCGGGTCCCACACTCTGAATCAAAATTTTGGAAAGTTTCTAACTATAGAAAACCTTCCTAGAACGGTCTCCCACTATATATATATATATATATATGCCTCCCAACCCTCCTATGATCCTTCCAAACCTTATCAAACCCTAGCCGTCTGGAAGAGATCTGAGAAGGAGCAAGGAGGGAGGAGACCTCTCAAGAAGAGGGATTTTCCGTTGGAAGAACACGTCGCCATCCGACAAACACCGGTAAGTGCTCAACCCTCTTAGTAATGTTAGGATTTCGGATCGGAGCCGTGAAATGGCGCAACGATCCAAAATCCTAAAATCCCAAAACCCTAGTTTCCATTAAGATCCAACTGGAATGATGCGACGTTATAGTCGAAACCTAGAAGGTTAAACGAGTATTTGGACCTTAGAATGGTTTAGGAAAAAAAAACCCTAGAAACCAAGCCAATAACCGACGGGTGAGGGAGATCCGAGATCGGGCTTTCGGACCCAAACCGTCGAACCTAACTGCTGGACAATAAGTCCTGTGGTATTGGTCCTGTGGTATATACCGCTGGACATACCGACTGGACCTAAGTCCAGCGGTATAGCCCTGCGGTGTATACCGCAGGACATACCGGCTGGACTATAGTGTCCTACGGTATGGGCCTGCTGTATATACCGCAGGCGCATACCGATTTCGCTCTGAGTGAGACCGGTATACATACCGCAGGACATATCGGTCTCACTCTACTGAGACTGGTACCGCGATCGGTATGCTTACCGAAGCCTAGTTGCTTGGCCAGACTTGGTTCTGACCAACTGTAACCCTAATAATTTAATTCTAACCTATGAGTATGATTATGTAGGACCTGTAGACAGTGTGAGTAGACCCTGTGACGTAGAGCAGGCTGGTTATCACGCGTCAGGTAAGGGACACAAGCCCAAACCCTAAATAATCAAATAACAGTAAACCATTGTGATTAATTTGTATCTGTGTTTATTGTCTGGTGTTTTTGCATTTCATATGCCATTTTAGTTGTTTAAATTATTATTATCTGTTCATGCATTTCATATGCTATGATGTTGGTTATTTAGGCATGTGGATGTTTTTAGTTAGTGTGTGAAATGTGAAGGGGAGTGGAGCCCTAGATATATCCTTACACTAACACCTTTTTGCATCGCCGTCTACCTTAGCGGACTTGGTGCGAATAGGGTATCAGGGGGAGGACGTGGGATTGTGGATCAATCTGTCCACCAGACTCGAGCCCTATCTCTATGTCGTAGGGAGCTGTGCTGAGGTAGGGCCATAGATACTGTATTAACATATAGGAATGGTTAAAAACAGAACCCACTTGTAAGCCCTTGATAATAGGGGTTTAGGTATTGATACGGTGTAGGGTATCAGGGGGGAGGATGCGGTAGTGTGGATTGTTGTCTGACCGCCAGACTCTAGCTCTATCTCTATACCAGAGTGAGTAATGTGGGGCAACAGCAGTAGTGTGGATTGTTGCCTGACTGTTGGGTGTGCTCACACTCTCGTGCATGGAGGTGCGATGACCATCAAACCTTATCATAACATTTTGCAAGTTATACCTGACCCAAATTGTAATGTTATCTCATGCATTTTGTATGTTACATTGGTTTTGTACTTACTGAGCTAAGTTGTGATCTCACCCGAATATATATATTCTTTCTTTTCAGATTTTGATGCAGGGTACACAATTAATGACTTCATGATTGCCCCAGCGTATGGTACAGTCGCTGCCATTGACACTCAGGCAATGGAGGACGAGCATGATGCATCATGCGAGTGCTCATTCTGTGTTTTTCTTTAGAGAGGGTTTATTTTAAAACAATACATTGTAATATTTTATTATTTAAGTTTGTGAATGATGGAATAATTTGGATAATTATTTTATTTACAATATAGAGTTCAATTCATTTATCTATTAATTTCGTTGCTATTTATTATTCTCTGATTATGTTAGATTGCTTGGGATGGTTTGTTGACACAGTCTATTGAGATCCTGGTGTGAGTCGTGGTTTGAAGATGGTTCACTCACACTTCTGGTTCAACTGGAATTGGGGTGTGACAGAGATAGAGCTAGAAACTGGTGACCAGGATGAACCATAATGTCATGTCCTCCCCCTGATGCTCCACTAGCATCAAGCACACTAATCATACATACACACAATCACATGCCTATTCCTAGCATCACCATTAGCATCATATTATAAATAGACAAAAATAAATATGCATGAGCAGTAATAGCAGGAATATTGGTGACATGTGAGATGCACATACAAGCATACAAGCATAGAATCATTCATGGCATTTGACTCAATAAAATTAAACAGTTTATTATTAGCTTAGTTTAGGTTCTATTCTCTCACCTGCTAGAAACTTTCAATCTTCTCCAAGCTTTTTAACTCACTCTTGAACCTCTTGAAAACCTAAGAAATTTGTAAGTTCTAAGTTAGGGTTCAAGTTCATCAAATTACAGTAGTCAATGGTCCAATCCTGGAATTAAACAGACCTCCAGAAGCTGAGTGGTCGTAGGTGTGACTGCACCTGTGGTCTCAGTTTCTGCGATCGAAGGTTGTGGGGTCGATACGTGCAGTTGCACATCATGCGACCACACACATGCGACCACACCCTCCCTGAAAACTTCCCAAGGGAGTGTGGTCGACACATGTGCCTCGTGTAGTCGATCAAACTGCGACCTTACGAGTATTGGTCAACTTTTCCACTCTCTATGCAATACCTTCGTGTTTTGATTCCTTAGCTTATCACTATGATCTTTCCTATGAATGTTCTATGGTTTAAAATTCATACTTTTACATCATGCTTCACCTTAATCCATTCTTCATGGATATCATAGAGTTTTGTCCAAGGTCTTAGGATTGAGATCTACTTTGAATCAATCTCTCCTCCATAACCTATTCTAGGCATTCAATTAATGTAGGGAATGATTCCATACCTTAAACTTGCTGGAGAATCAGAGCTTTCTCTACAATTCCTTCTCCTAGCCTTCCTCTTCAATTCTCCTTCTCTTCCTTCTCCTTTCTTTCTCTCTCTTTTAGTTTGGGTTCTAAAAGAGTGGAAGAGATTAAGGGATTTCTTTTATATAGAGAAAAACATCCATATAAAGTCCCACTTTGATTAGGAAAGAACCCCCCTTCAGATTAGGAAGGTTTCCTAATTTCGAAGTCAGTTATACCATCGTGTGGTCGAACGTGGGGTCGCAGGATCCATCAACCATACGTCTCAAAACTGCGACCACACGTCTCAGATTCAAGTAGTCTTAGTATTCTGAGGTGTGGTCGACCACAACTGTTTAGATATGCGACCACACATCTCAATTAGATGATTTTTTGTTCGAATTATATACCTAGCCTTGTGGTTTATTCACGCACTTGGTCAGCTTGGTCCGACCATGATAGGAAAACCTAATACAAGGTGGTAAGACTGGATTAGTAAAGTACGAGTCTTACACTACCCTCTATCTTTGAACTCCCTTCTTCAACCGAATTCATAACTGCTTGATCCTTTACTGACTTGAGTGATAGAGTGGTTTCCAAGTCATCCGACCCCTCACACAAATTCTTTTCTTCTTTTTGCAGCTTTTGAGTTCCCGGAATGAGAACATTCGTCATACGACATCAACACCACTAATAGCCCATAACTAAATAATTACTACACGGTTACAATAACCTCTCCTTATTAAGGGTGTCAAAAATGAAACTGAATCGAACCATTTAAACGGTAATTAGTAAATCGTTTATTAAATGATTTGGTTTTGGTTTGCAATTTAACACTGGTTACATAAACGGTTCGATTAGGTTTTAAACCGTTTAACCAATGGTGTAAACCCATTTAATGCCGTTTAACCGAAACGTTTTTACAACCGATTACATCTATTTAAATCGAACCTATTAAAATCGTGTACTAATCCATTTCCCAAGACTGAAAGTATGGGCTATACGTTATGCAACCTTTTGAGTTGGTTTTTCAGTTTTGAATATAAAAGAGTAAGACTTACAAGTTATAACTTACCATTTATCTCTTCCCTATGACTAAAAGAAAACTAAAGATAGTAAAATATAGGGTACTACAATAAAGAAACTAAGGTACAAAGTACAGGTACTAACCCTACTCAAATTAAAACTTAAAATAAACCATAAAATTAAAACCCTATTTTCTATTCTCTCCTCTCTCGTTTCTTCCCTATTTTTGGCTTGTGGACCATCATGTATCGAGTGTGGTCTAGGCACTGATAATTTAAACTATTTATAAATCCTATACTAAAACTATTTAAACTGTTAACCCCAAAACTGTTTAATTACCAGCAATCGAAACCTTTTAATCTGTTAACCCAAAAATGTTTAAAAACCAAAAATTGTAACTGTTTAACCCGTTAACCCAAAAATCGTTTAAAATCCTATTGATGTAAATTAATTGTGTATATAACCGCAAGTGCATGGTATCATGCAGTAACGGGTTGATCTCAGGGAGGACTCGATATTATCCTAACTCAAATAAGACAAAGCGTACCAAAGGGATTTGATTGAATTAACACCTTAATCACTTCAAATAAAAATTAATCAAGCAATAAAAACAATAATAACCATTCATAATGGTACGAAGATTTACGAAATCACTAATCATAAAGTTATACAAATCTATTGCAAGAAGGGAATCAAATTAAAAGTAAAAGAATGTAAGAAAAACTTATCTTGTTAGAAGATTCCTCTGTCGTTGCTTGTCGTGTTGTTGTCACTCCCAGGTGATGTGTAAATGATTACAAAGGGAACCTTCTCCCCTAAATTAAATTAGTAATGGAGTACAACCTATTTTAATCTACTCTACTACAGAGTTCTATAATTGAGATTAAAACTTAAAAAAAAAAAATTAAATAAGAAGAACACAACTTGAAAAGAAGAAACTAAAACTTCAACTTTTTCATAAATCTTCAAAACTAAAAAAAAAATTACAATAGAATTCTTGGATGATTTTTCTTTTGTTGAGCATCACATATATATACAAGTGAGTAAAGATTACAATCAATCTTTACAATTAGATTACAAGAGATTTTGTGGAGATAATTTTGGTAATTAAATTCCAATCTTGTAGGTTCATTATATGTGGACGATTCTTGAGTAGAAAAAAATCTTATACCAATTCATTGTATATTTGACATCATTATCTCTTCTTGAAAACTTTCATAATCAATTGGAGCTTTTCATTCTTTCATGTCATGCCAATCTTGTAAATTTCATTCCAAATAAGTAAGGAATATTTTCTCAAGAGAATGAAATCTTTCACATGAGATTGGGCTACTCTTTGACTTGCTCCAAGGCTGATCTTGTACATAAAATTTGTGGCGCTCCTTATAAAATTCATCTTATACCCGACTGCTGAGTTGACTGGGTGAATTAACTGGATAAGATCATTAAAAATGCATAAAATGATCTTTTCAAGCTCAGATTTCTCCATTCTTTCACCTACACTCTACAAACATAAAAATAATATTAAATACCCAAAAAATATTATAAATAGAATAAGAGATGCATACTTTATGTTCTAAATTCACACATAAAATACGTTCATCAGATTTCCCCATACTTGAGCTTTACTAGTCCTGAACAAAGAAAAATATAAAAAATAAAATAAAATAAAACCCTAACTCACTGTCAGATATGGGATATATGATCCCATGATCTAAGAACTTTAAAATTTCTTTCTTAATGGCTTCCTTCATCACAGGATTTGTCCATCTCTGAGGTTCCCTTGAGGGGTTGGAACCTTCCATAAGGTGTATTTGATGTTGAACAATAGACGAACTAATACCTTTGATGTCAGCCACAGTCCAATCTAAGGCTTCTTTGTGGTTTTGTAAGAGTTTGACTAACACTTTTTCTTGACTAGAAGTTAAATCAAATGTCGGAAGAGTCTAGTCAGGTCCTAGGAAGGCATACTTCAGAGTAGACGGTAACTCCTTTAATTCTAAGTTACGTGGTTCAACCATTGAGGGCTTGGGAGTAGAAGTGGATAGAGGTCCTAAAGGTTCCACAGGTGCGTGGATACTCCATGCCTCTAATGAGAAAGTATCATCTACTTGTAAGAGTTTGACTAACACTTCTTCTTGACTAGAAGTTAAATCAAATGCAATAATAACAGGATGAGTCTAGTCAGGTCTTAGGAAGGCATACTTCAGAGTAGACGGTAACTCCTTTAATTCTAAGTTACGTGATTCAACCATTGAGGGCTTGGGAGTAAAAGTGGATAGAGGTCCTAAAGGTTCCACAGGTGCGTGGATACTCCATGCTTCTAATGAGAAAGTGTCCTCTACTCTTCCATACACTGCAAGAATTCTGAGTCAAAGTCAATGTCAAAAGTGGTTTCTACATGATCAGGGAATTCTTGGAGCATATGTACTTCCTCATTCGGTTGTTTACCCAACCTAAATACATTTAAATCAACAGTTTGGTTACCAAACGATCGCTTCATGAGAGCATTCCTGCAATTTATCAATGCATTGCTTGTAGCTAGAAATGGTCTCCCTAAAATGATAGAGATTTGATCCCTATTGGAGACAGGATGTGTTTCTAAAACAATGAAATCAATAGGAAAAAAAAATTCTCCTACCTTCAATAAAACATCCTCTACCATTCCTTTAAGAGTCTTTACAGAGCGATCAGCTAGTTGAAGAGAGATGGACGTTGGTTTCAACTTTTTCAATCCTAATTGTTGGTAAACATGATAAGATAGAAGATTTACACTTGCACCTAAATCTAGCAGAGCATGATCAATAAAGGTGTTACCTATGATACAAGAGATGGTAGAACAACGAAGGTCCTTGTATTTGACTACCACAGGATGGTTCAGAAGAAAACTTAAATGTGTAGTCAAAAATATTTTTTTGGAAATTTGACTAATCCGTTTTTGTGTGCATAAGTCTTTAAGAACTTTTGTCATAAATAGGGATTTGGTCAATTGCATCCAAAAGTGGGATGTTCAATTCTACCTGTTTGAAGACCTCTAAAATTTTATCAACTAAAGCAGTCTTCTTTCGGTTTACCAACCTATTAGGGAATGGGACTGGTGGAGTAAAAACTTTGTCCGAGATAATCTCTTTGGGTCTTTTAGGTACATCAGACGAATCTGAAGAAAGAGGCTCAGTAGCTGCCTCAAATTAGAGAACATTAACGGGAGCAACTGTAGGTTTGTTCTTTGGTGCTTCATCTCATAGGTACTCTTGGCCACTCCGTAATGCATTGATTGCATTACATTGTTTAGAGGGACCTGATTGATTCTCTATGCAATTAACCTGAGGGTTTGACCTATTTAATTATGGGTTATAGCGTGGGTTGATCTCTGGTTGGCTAGACAGAATACCCTTATTCTTTTCACACATCAAGGTAACCAATTGGGTGAGTGTCCTCTCCATACTGGTATGTCCTGCCATAAAAGCTATTACATTCTTCTCCAACTCACGGAGTTTGGCAGGCTCACCCATGTTAGAAAACCTAGGGGGTTGCTGAAAATTATCTTGAGGAACAAAATTGGGTCTAGGGGGAGCATATGGCCTGGTGTGATCAGGAAGACCTTGATTTAGAAATTGGGGTGGGTCCACACGGTTCCCTTGATTCCAGGAGAAATTTGGATGATTTTTTCATCTTGGGTTGTAAGCATTGCTATACGAATTGTATTGTGCACTTACATTAGCATTCAGAGAATTTTCCTGTGAAGGGCATTTCTCCACTATGTGTCCAGGAGTTTGACACCAGTTGCACATTAAGACTTATTTTTAGATAGGATTTCTGAGACCTAAAGCTTCTATCCTTTTGATAAGGCTATCTAAGTGTGCTTCCTTAGTTACTATGCCATCGACAAAGTAACATTTACCTTTTTGGGTGCGATCTGTCTCTTGCACAAACTCCCACTCTCTTATTTTTTCGGTGAGATCCACCAAAAAGTTCCAAGCATCGTTATCATCCTCATAGGAAGTGAATCCTTGAGGACATATAGACTCAAGCATTTGCTTGGTAGGAAAGTCTATCCCCTTATATATAATTTGATAAAGTTGTCACGTTTCAATACCGTGGTGAGGGCACTCTTGGAGTAGGCCTTGGAACCTCTCCATGAGTCATAAAAAAGACTTATTTGGTTCTTGTTTGAACCGCATTATATCCTCTCGAAGTTTATTTGTCTTATGAAGAGGAAAAAACTTTTTAAGGGATAATACAATAAATTTATCCCATGATGTAATAGAATTTGTGAGAAGATCATAAAGCTATTTTTTAACTCCATCCTTGAGTGAAAAAGTGATGCACCTCAATTTGACAACATCATTACTGAGCTGTTGCATCTTAATGAGGGCACACACCTCCTCATACTCACGGAGGAACAAATATGCATTCTCTGAAGATAACCCATGAAAATGGGAAGCATGGTAATGAATTGAGTTTTTAATTCATAGTTGTTGCATGTGACAGCTGACAATTGAGTACATGAAGGTTGCCTTAGCAGGGTATAACCTATCTTTAAGTGTGGTCTTAAGTTCAGCCATTGTAAACGATGAGACTTTTATCAAACAGTTGGTAGAATCACGAGTCCACACTTAAATGATAAAAAAAATTTTTCTTTTTTCTCTAAATTAGACGTAAAAAAGTTGGATTTTTTTTAATCGAGGTCAATCCAAACCTCTTGACGATCAATGACTTAGAGACCGGTCATATCCGCAATCACCTTGAGAAACAACACTGTTACCGTTGAAGCTATTAGTCATTATTCCTCTTGATAATTTGATAACCAGCATCCCTTAACACTAGATCATGATCAGGATTAGACCGTCGATTGTACTGTTCCAACCTAATGGATCGGAGGTGCAAAGAAAGGCATGAAAATCAATGAAATTTTTTTTGTATTTTTTTTAAATCACTTTGAACTATTTAAAATAGGAAAAATAACGGCTAGTCTCTCTCGTAACGGCGCTAAAAACTTGATGTAAATTAATTATGTATATAACCGCAAGTGCACGTTATCGTGCAGTAACTGATCGATCTGAGGGAAAAATCGTTATTATCCTAACTCAAATAAGGCAAAGCGTACCAAAATGATTTGATTGAATTAACACCTTAATCATTTCAAATAAAAACTAATCAAGTAATAAAAATAATAATAACCATTCATAACGGTACGAAGATTTACAAAACCACTAATCATAAAGTAACACAGATGTATTGCAAGAAGGGAACTAAATTAAAAGGAAAAGAATGTAAGAAAAACTTATCTTGTTGAAAGATTTCTCTGTCGTTGCTCGTCTTCTTGTTGTCACTCCAAGGCGATGTGCAAATGATTACAAAAGGAACATTCTCCCTAAAATTAAATTAGTAATGGGGTACAACCTATTTTTATCTATCCTACTACAGAGTTCTATAACTGAAATTAAAACTTGAAGAAAAAAAATAAATAAATAAATTAAGTAAGAAGAACACAACTTGAAAAGAAGAAACTAAAACTTCAACTCTCTCTTTAATCTTCAAAACTAAAAAAAAAAACTTACAATAGAATTCTTGGATGATTTTTCTATTGCTAAGCATCACATATATATACAAGTGAGTAAAAATTATAATCAATCTTTACAATTGGATTACAAGAGATTTTGTAGAGATAATTTTGGTAACCAAATTCCAATCTTTTAGGTTCATTATATGTGGACGATTCTTGAGTAGAAAAAATCTTGTACCAACTCATCGTGTCTTTGACATCATTATCTCTTCGTGAAAACTTTCATAATAGATTGAAGCTTTATATTCTTTCATGTCATGCCAATCTTGTAAATTTGATTCTAAATAAACGAAGAATATTTTCTCAAAAGAATGGAATATTCCACATGAGATTGGGCTACTCGTTGACTTAGTCCAAGGCTGATCTTATACATAAAATTCGTAGCTCTATTTATAAAAATCATCCAATACCCGACTGTTGAGTTGACTAGGTGAGTTAACTAGACAAGATCATCAAAAATGGATAAAATGATCTTTTCAAACTTAGATTTCTCTATTCTTTCACCTATACCCTACAAACATAAAAATAATATTAAATACCCGAAAAACATCATAAATAGAATAAGAAATGCATACTTTATGTTTAAAATTCACACATAAAATATGTTCATCACTTATAAACTGAAATTATTTACTAATTGGTTTTGATAAACTTTCAAACTATTTAATAAACTGTTGGATTTTAATTTCATTCTTTACGCACTAAACAAAATCTTAAACCGAATGCACATGTTTAACACCTTTACTTTTTATACAACCCCACTCTACCATCATTCGCAATTCCCGCATTCAAAATTGGATCTGTCGCCTTCCTCATGGCTGAGAGTAAGTCCACTTACCGACCATATGCTACATGGCCCACCAACAATGTTTATAAAGTTTAGGCGTAGGCTAAAGGTAGAAGTCAACCATGCACATTTGTTGCAGTTCTTGAATCTTGACTCCTGACCCAAGAAAAAATATTGAAGCATTTTACTTGAGTGAATCCCAAGTCTCATTTTACCCGAAATAAAAAAATAAAAAAACAAATCCCAAGTCTCAAGACTCAACACTTCACTTTTTGGGAATCGAATCCCCTCTTCAACGATTCCTCAGCTCCCACTCTATCTAAGGATTATTATCGTCTTCGATTGTTGGATCTTTCAATCGAGGATCCAAAGGTCTCTCTTAATTAAGTGCACCTATCGATGCATTGATAAATGCACTAAGTTAAAGAGAGACCGCTGAATCTTCGATTGGAGGATCCAGTAATTGAAGAAGATAATGACTCCCCATCCAATCATCGGAGGGGGTTGAAGTTTGAGAGCCGACTTACCCTTTGAATGAAATGAAAGTTGAGGAGTCGTGAAAGAGAGAATTTGGACGCCACTTTTTGACTATTTCAAGCATTTTACTTGAGTGAACGTCAAGTCACTGCTTCACTTTTCGATTATTACTTTTTTATTCAAACGTCCATCTTATTGTAAATAAAGAGTGGTGAAATAAAAAATTATAATTTTTGTTTGATTCTTTGTCTTATTTCTTAATTTTATATTTTAGGGACGAAAATGGTTTCAGAGTAACTTGAAAATGGCTGGGTCATTTTCAAGAGGTCTCATTATTTTGCAATTTTTTTGAATACAATATAAAATTTTACAAGAAAATTTACTTATAACATTTTAATGTTAAAAAAAATTCCCATATTTGTTTCTAAAAGATAAAAGAAAGACTAATTTATTTTTTCTCTAGAATTGATTCGTGAGATTTACGATCATTCTTTCCTCCCACCTCGTTGTTATGATTCGAAAATACAGTTCGGTTGTTTGATTTTGAAGCCTACTCCTTAGAGATCACTTTATTTTACCTTTTCAAAATAAACTTTGAAAAAAAAATTAACATATAATTATATGTAAAAATTTTCGTGTCAAAACAAGCAAAGCTATATGAAAATAAAATGACATAAATTTTTTTCTTTCATTGAAGAATAAATGTATTAATATAAGGGTAAAAATGTAAAATTACTTAATTCAGTTTCTACAACTTTGATTACAAAAAGATTTGACCCTTTTCGACCCGTTCCATAAGAAACCAAGATGAAATGTACTTAATCTTCAAAAAATAATAATAATAATAATAATAATAAAATAAAATTTTCATATGTCCCTACCATCCCTAGCTTCTTTGGTCTTTGGTGTAATTGGTTACCCTCTAATCAATTCCCGATTCTCTCGACACTCAAAGCCATGAACCAGAAGATGGACTGTTCACATCTGCATTTTCACTTCTGTAGTTATTTCGCTCCCAATTTTGGATATATCAAAGCAGACTAGAAAAGTAAAACACTTTGGTAATTGGTACGTATTAGGGATGTAAATGGATGGAATTTGATTCTGTTTACCAATTATCTTATTTGAATTCGAAACAAAATCCGATGAATTTACAAAAACCTAATTCGAATCCAAATTTTAACCGAATATCCTGTTAAAATCTGATTCGAATCTAGAAAATGGATTATAATATAAATTGCAAGAAAAATGAGAGAAAACCCAACAAACGAATCCAAATTTTAACCGAATATCTGGTTAAAATCTGATTTGAAACCAGAAAATGGATTATAATATAAATTGCAAGAAAAATAAGAGAAAACCTTAGTTTAAAACAAACGTATCGTCTATCTTAAGAAAATAAGAGACGAAACCCTAAATGGTTATATAAACATTAAAGCTATATGCATCTTAACACTAAGTTAAACAGACTTGATATAATCCTATTGGTTTGGTTGATATCAGAATTTGCATCTGAATCCAACACACGCCATGCGAATTCAAATCTGAATGTTTGAATTTGAATTCTCCTAAACGGATACGAATTCGAAACAGATCCTGATTTTCAGCTATTCATTTGCATCGTTATGTATGAGTCCGTCTGACATGGATTATAACTTGTGGGTAAAAATTCCATCTCCAATTCATGTGATCTGAACACTTTTATAGTCAGCTTGGTATGAGTCTTTTTATATTCCATTTATATTACTATGGTATGAGTTCATTCATAACCTTAGCATGAGCCGATCACTGAGAGTATATAAACAAGTTCATGGCTTGCCTAAACAGACAGATCACGGTACTGGGTGTTTAATTGGTATGGGTCTAATGGCCGATTGTACCACCACCCCACATCCGAGTCCTATACAATTCACAATCTCAGTTCTCCAGTCTCAACTCTGAAGACTCTCGTCTGCAGCAGCCATCAGCATCGTCTTCTTCTTCTTCTTTCACCATGACCAAGAATGTGCTCGCAGAAACTCAGAAAAACTCCAGCAAGTCCAAAAAACGCAGTTCCTCCACCTCCATTTCTCTCTATTCACCTAAGCTCTCTCTAGTCATCCTCGTCCCCTGTGTAATCATCTTCATTTTCCTCCAAACTCATACTTTAATACAATTCGTACAGTCTTCCTCATCATCCCCTTCATCATGGTCTTTTCTATCGAAATGGAACAACATTAACATCAACAACTGCTCGCTCGAGCTCAAAGCCATGGCCGTCAAGTTACGCAACTCAGTCACGTTCCTCCCACTCAAGGACCTAAGGTACGACAAAACCGCCTTACAAGGACACACATGGTTCATGAGCTCTATGTACGATACTCACGAGGAAGGCGAGGTTCAGTACCAGCACTTCCCTTCCGTAGCTTCCGAAGGAAGACTACTCTGCATATTGGGTCATGACAACCATGATGGCTCATGGAACTCCTACGCCTTAGCCTGGCCAGAAACACTACCCTACAACGCCACGCTCTTGAAGGGCCTGACCTTCATCTCTTACAATCATTACAACTATGACAACATATGGCACGGCTTATCAGCGATGGTTCCGTTTGTGGCATGGCACAGGAGGCTTGGTTCTTGCAGAATCCCCAACCGTTGGATTCTGTACCACTGGGGTGAGCTCAGGACCAAGATGGGATCGTGGTTGGGGCATCTCATGGAGGCTACCTACGGTGGAGCCCTTAACATTGAAGGGTTTGATGGGATCGAAGGACCTGCTTGCTTTGAAGAGGCTGTTGTGATGAGGCATAATGAGGGCGGGATGTCTAGGGAGAGGAGGATGGAGGTTTATGATCTGATGAGATGTAAGGCAAGGGTGTACTGTAATGTGAGCCTTGTGGATGGGGATCCAGTGGTTAAGGGAAAGGATGTGGCTGTTATAATTGGGTTAACACTTTTCATGAGGACTGGAGCGAGATCCTTCAGGAATGACTCTGCTGTGGTTGAGATCTTCCAGGGAGAATGTCTCAAGGTGGAAGGTTGCAGGTTCAGGGTTGCTTACTCCAATAATCTCAGCTTCTGTGACCAGGTTCGTTTTACATGTGTCCATCTGGTCCGTTTTGATTTCAACCCAGTATACTTAAGCTCAATACGGTCTAATAAGAAAATTTTGGTTTCGGTCTGATTTTGGTTTTGGTCCTGTTCGGTTTCGGATTTTGTCTCTCTGGTTTCAAGTTTCTACATGTATATTTAGTAACAAGTTTGCTTAATGGGTTCTGTCAAACCATTATTGGACTGGTTTGGTTCTGGTGATGGTTGCACATTTAGGAAAATGTCGGTCTAATTATCACTCTGGTTCGGTTTTTATTTAGACCTATTGGGTCAGTTGGTTTGGGTTAATCAATCTGTCTGGCTTTAATTACGGTCCAATAAGGTTTAGTTTTGATTCAATTCAGGCCAAATTGGGCTGGTTTTGTTTTAGTTTTCGGCTTGGACCCAATTTTGACACCCTATTTACATGTATTTATTGGATATATAACAATCAAGTGTTATGTTACAGTGGGTTTTATTACCAAAAAAAAAATGTTACAGTGGGTTTGATTTCATATATTTTTCAGGTGAGTTTGATGAGCTCTACGGACATATTGGTATCTCCACACGGGGCCCAGTTAACAAACATGTTCTTCATGGATAGGAACAGCAGTGTAATGGAGTTCTTCCCTAAAGGGTGGCTGAAACTAGCTGGAGTGGGGCAGTTTGTGTACCACTGGATTGCAAGCTGGTCAGGGATGAGACATAGGGGTGCATGGAGGGACCCTCATGGCGATGACTGTCCTTATCCTGAAGACAATCGTCGCTGCTTCTCCATCTACAAGGCTAGCAAGATCGGCCATAATGCCACCTTCTTTGGGGAGTGGGTGAGGAATGTTCTCCAGGAAGTCAAGCATAGCAAGACGGAAGAAGCTTCAAGTTTGAGATCCACTGGCTGTGCTTGTGATTAATTAATTAGACCTGATTGATTTGTGGCCTTATATATATATGCTTCTGTGGTTATTACTTTGTAAACTGCAACGTTTTTCCTTCAACCAAAGGTTGCTGAATCTAACAATCCATCATGGAATCCATATATTATGTGGTTATTCTGGAGTCAAAATCCAACAATGCAGTTCTCCAAACACAAATTAGAGTAGTAAATGTGGCTGGGTAGGATTAGCGTCCTGCTGTTTAATGGGGATGGTTCTAACCATGCTCTTGCAAGAACGGTGTGCATCTCACGTTTGATCATCTCTGGTAACACATCATACAAGATCTTTGCCAAGGTGAAACACAAATCTATGATGTTAACATTTTCTTGAGAGAATTCTAACTTGAGCAGGACCACAAACAAGAGGAGCAGAAATTTGATGACTCCTAGGAGCAATCTGCATAGAAACATCTAAAAGGTAATCATTTTTTTTTAGCACACAACTCACAGGTTTTTAGTCCCACCATTAAACAGAAGAATTCTCTGCTTTACTACCAAAAGGACCTTCTGAAAAGAAAGCATCATTCACAGCCACAAGGAGAGACCCTTCTAACCAATTTGCCAAAGATTATAATTTGTGCTATAAAATTGAATATTTGGTGGTCTTCGGATGGAAGCCTACCTATCATTTGATTCATGTGTTTGGTTGCAGTGTATGTCTTCTTCTGTTCACTCAGGTAGGTGGGCAGAAGAGTGTGTGATAATTAATAGAGAGATTTGCATCGTTTTGTTTTTAAAGATTAATTTACATTTACCACACGTGCATATTAACGTTATAATCTATCAGAGAGTAGCAGTACTTTCGGAAAATGGAACAATCTAAAAAGCAATCCATCCAAAGACGAGCATCAAAGCTGCAAAATGTTGAAGGCTTTACAACAGAACATGTACTATAACTTTTTGGCTATGCAGCCATTTCACTCAAATCTGCATATTCTCTGACATACATACCATAGCTGACTAATCAGCTGATTCTCATCTTCTGAAAATTTTTGACAAGAGGTACACTATGAAGAAAAGAAATAGAGAAAACAAAACCACATGTAAGACATTGTTTGAGCCCCCCTGGATGATGCTCCTGTTCAACCTCCTCATGTTGTTCTTTACCCCTGCTTGAGCTTTTATTAATGTCATTTGCTGTTTTAAGAACCAGAACAGTAAAAATGGTCAGAATCAGCCTGTCATTAACCTACTAACCCGGAAAGGTACTGATAAGCAGACAAAATCTCCAGAATCAAAATATTCAATCTTCCAAGTTCTCTATCTGTGTCAGGATTCAAAGTTAATATTGTTAAGATGAATGGAGTAGGTTGACCGTTCTGAGAGGGGTGAAGACATTAGGGCACGGCAGAATCACAGCAAAGGGAGAGTGTGAGAAAGCGGTTTATACATCTCAGAATTTAACCGGTTTTTATCGGTTTATAATTGGGTGATCTATTGGTTTAATGGGGTTAGATGAAGAACCGACAAAGCGATTACAAAAACACAACCTAACCCTGAGGAGACTGTTCGTTAAATGGTCGGTCCGGTTTTGATCTTTTTCGGTCAGACCCGGTTAGTTTAACCGGTGCATTCTGGGTTTTGACACCCTTTCCCTAATCAACCAAAACAAAAGCAAAAAAAAGTACAGAAAACCTCCAGTTGATGGTATATCTTGACAGCCCTGCATCTCAAACCACATGGAGGGCTGGTATTGGCAAATCAACCATTGTATTGCTTATTGATTCCATGGATTACCCACACATCAAATCTAGGTCCCCATCTCAGTAATGATCCACTATGAATCAAGCTTTTACCCTCCAATATTCAACGGTTAAGTAAATGGCTCAAGTTGAGCTTTCAACCAGTTTTCAAAGATTAGGATAAAAGTTGTCAATGATATATGATGGTATGGACAACATATCCATAAGATTAGAACACCAATGTAGCTACCACGAGCCAGATAATTGGGCCATCAAGGAAACCATTTTGCACTAAAATAATATTCAAATAAAGGTTTGAAATGCCTTTAAGATAATTAGATAAAATCATGTAAAATGCAGTTGATTTTAACAGAACCAATAATGTATACATTTTATAAGCACTGGATAAAGGGACTGTTTTAAATAATTAAATTTAAGAATCAAGGAGGCTCAAATTGCTTATAAACAGATAACCCAACAACATTTTCCAGGTATTCTATGTATATTTCAACACTTATCAACTAGTAACTAAGCAATGGCTAATCCACCATCTATCATTTCCTGGTTAGTCAAGTCAACTGACTGGTCTTCACCTAGGCAATGCTTTTAGTGAATTTGTAACACCTAGGCCATCCTTTTGAAGGTCCATGTGCCTCCCCTCATACCTCAACACACTTTTTACAAACTTGGACAAAATTTTGTACAAAATGTTATAGATTCAGACCATGATGACGATATGAATCAGTTGTCACTTTGAACAGGAGTTTTGATACCCTAACAGTAAGTATCATTGTCCCCAAAGCTAGAATGGTTAATAAGAAGACATAACCAATGGATGTCCTGACCATCAAGGACAGAACAACAACTAGTTCAAAGAAAACAACAACATATATCTGAAATTCAAAGCTTACCAACTGAGCAATATAGTCAGTCTGATATTTTGCTTCTGACCCAATCTCTTGAGCTACCTGCAGAGCCATAGTTGAATAAGAACTCACATAACAGAACGCATAGGGGCAACAACTCAAAACAGATACACATACATACACGCACTCAAAACACACACACACACACAGTGAAAGTAGTTAAAAGAATCATAGAACTAAGCAAATAGACAATCTTCACGTGCTAGTGAAACTGGCCTGGGAAGGCAAGAATATTCTTGGATATAAGTAATATCACAATCCTTTGCAGTTAAGTTTTCGATCAAAAGCATTCAAAAAAGTTTATGCCCTCTGAGAAGGCATATATGCACTGTTTTTCAACCGGAAATGTATGACCTCCTCATCATAAACATATGCAACCTCTCCTACCTCTTCAGTCATGTTGGAGCCACCACTATTGCTGCTCCTGCTACTGTTGCGGCTACTACTACTTGATTCACAATAACCTCTATTGTGCTGCTGCGGCTGCTGCTGCTAGGGTGTCTACTTTACTGCTACGGCTACTACTATTTGGTTCACAGTTGCCTATACTGTATTATTACTGTTACTTGGTTCACAGTGACCTATACTGTATTGCCACTACTATTGCTGCTGCTGCTGTTTCCGTCGCCACATTGTTTCAAGATGAAGCTCTCACATTCTCCCATGATCCAACTTGAGGAGGGGGGAAGGTGGCATAATGATATAAAATATGCTATATTGATTGACTGCTTTGACTAGTTAATCATGTGGACTGATGAACTCCTAGTAAGTTTATTAGTTTGCTTTATTAGTTTCCTTTACCAATTAGGCTTGTTAGTTTCATTTTCTTATTTTGAGTTTACTTTGTCTTTAGTTTGTGAATAGGAATCTAATAGAGTCCTAGATCCTATCTAGTAGTTGTTTTCTATTTTCTATAAATATAAATTACAAGATGGGAGCAACACCAACTAATTCGATTCTGTTCTCTCTCCCCCCTTTATTTCTTCTCATATTTTGTATTTTGTTACATAATGTATTGAACAAAAAGGGAAAATTAGATGGTAGAAAAAAGTATTTCAATAATTCACTGCAAAGTAAAAAATAAAGCTAGTCTCACCATATTTGTAATTAATATAGAATAGAGAGCTAATGAGTCATACTATAAAATTATGGGAGAGAATTATTGAAACTTACATGAGATAAGAAACTACTATTACGAAGAATCAGTTTGGTTTTATGTTAGGTAGATCCGCGATAGAAGCTATTTACTTACTTAGGAGACTCATGGAAAGATTTAGAGAAGGCAAGAAAGACGTCCATATGGTCTTTGTTAACCTAGAAAAAACTTATGACTCTAGAGAGTTAATCTGACAAGTACTACATAAGAGAAGTGTTTCAAACAAATATGTGGATATAATCAAGGATATGTATTATAATGTAGTGACTAGTGTGAGAACCGTGGGGGTCAAGGTTGTGAATTCCCAATCACAATTAAATTACATTAAGGATCAGCTTTAAGCCTTTATCTATTTGCCCTCATTATGAATGATTTAACCAGAGACATTGAAGATGAAGTTCTATGGTGCATGCTTTTTGTTGATTATACTGTTTTGGCGGATGAGACAAAAGCAGGGATTAATGCCAAGTTGGAGCTATAGAAATCAACATTGAAATTAATGGGTTTCAAGATAAGTAGAACGAAGACGGAGTATATGATGTGTAACTTTAGTCATACAATGACAGACAATGAGGTGGTGAAAATTGATGAGAGGAAGATACAACAAAGTGATTATTTTAGGTATCTAGGTTCAATCATAAATAAAGAAGATGATCTGGAAGTTGTTGTTTCACAGAGGATTAAATAGGATGGATGAAGTGGAGAGGTGCATCTGTAGAGCTGTGTGATCAGCGTATTCCTTTAAAACTTAGAAGAAAAATTTTATAGAATAGTTATTCGACCAGCTATGATGTATGTTGTGAAATGTTGAGCAATTAAGAAGCATCATATTAAAAAACTTATTGTAGCTGAGATGAGGATGTTGAGATGGATGTGTGGCAAAACTAGGAAGGATAAGGTAAGGAATGATCATATTATAGCTGATTTGAAAGTAACACCGATACATAATAAGCTATGAGAAAATCGTTTGAGATGGTACGACCATGTTCAATGGAGAGCGTTAGATGCTCTAGTATGGAGGAGTGATTTGATTCAAATTGTAGGATCTAAAAGAGATAGGGATAGACTTGAGATGACTCTAATGGAATAAGTGAGGAAAGACATGCCTAACTTAGGCCTTGCTTCAAATATGACATTGAACAGAACTGATTGGAGGACAAGAATCCATGTAGTCAACCCCATTTAGTTGGGATAAGGCTTTGTTGTTGTTGTTGTTGTTGTCGTCGTTTAGAGTAGAAAACTAGCTTACTTTTTTTTTATTGGGGGGGGGTGTTTTAACAAACACAAAAGATAATTGAAACAAAATTTTAGTAGTTTACACATAACAAAAGAAATAAAACTTGTTAATCATAGAGACTAAATTTAAATCTAATCTAATATTGCATGTTCAGCTCTAGTTCCTAGTGTGAAGCCTTTCCACTCAGTGGGGATGAGCTTTTCAAGCAAAAGGGATTGATCATTGACGAGAATGACCAGCCACCCTTATGCTTGTTGGTCTCACAAACGATCATCTGTGGGTCTACAGGACCCTTCAAGTCAAAGGGAAACTTCAATCAAAGGGTGCAACTTCTCTAGTTGGTTTAGTCTGGTTTTTATTTGATTTTCCTGCTTTGCAATAAGGATTATTCTTTACTGAATCTGGGACTCATTTTTCAATTCATTCTTGAAACCAATAGTTGGGCCAATTTGTCCATTACTATCTTTTGGTTGACGTTTTAACTCAAACTTCCCCTTCACTGTGCAAGCAACCAAATTTAATAAGAAGCAACGGTATTCCAAAGACCATACAAAAAGGAGCATAGCTCCAAGAGGGGAGGTGTGGGAAGCCCAACACAGAAAACCTCGAGACCCACTACCAAGCAATCCCAAGGATCCATGCCATCCTTTGTTACCATCAGTTCTTTAAGATTTCCTTATTCTCTAAGCCCAATGATGTTATTAAATGCTTGACCTTCCTGACTGAGTTTAGGAGTTCCACACATAACATGTTCCCAATCTTTACTGATCTCTCCAAAAAAATTGACTAAGAAAACGCATTAATATTCTATCCTTTGTTTGCTTGCACAGTAGCCCCAATAACTTCAAGATATTCTAATATGGCCTTCTTTGTAGCACTAGACAATCAAGTCTCAATTGACTCGTGAAGGAATGCAAAGGCCATTAGTAAAACTATAATTTTGCACCGGGAGGTGGGCTTCACCAAAGAGAACCCACAGCAGAGTCAGTAGCCTTTTCAGGGGGAAAACAATCAAAAGGCACTAGACCCCTAGCAATCCTTGTAACAGGCAATGTTAGCATAATTAATTAATTGCTTTAACTAAGTCAAAGCAAGCTGTCGATAGTTGTTAATGAGTACATAAACTTTGACTTAGTCAAACCGTATGGGTTTGACTAGTTGAATGAGTGTTAGTTTCTTTTCTGACTAGTTGAATGAGTGTTAGTTTCTTTTCTGACTAGTTGAGTTAGTATTAGTTTCATTTTCTTTCTTAGTTTCTTTTTCCTGGCATGAGTGTAACTAGTACTTCTGACTATAGCAGTCTGTTCCTACTTTAAGTTATTTTCCTACTTTTATAATAAGAATAACCAGAGGGGGGAGATAGTGCCATCGATTCTGCTACTCTCCCATTTTTTGCTCTTTATTCCTCATCTCGGGTTTACTATTTACTAACTCTAATGTTTGTAACATGGTATTGGAGCTGGTTTAAGAGTCGTTTAAGGTTCTCCGTTAAATGTACAGCCACCACTATTGCTGCTCTCACTGAACTGTTGTTGATGTACTGCTGCCCCATTGATGCTGCAAACACTTCTTGGTATTCTGCTGATGTGCTACTGCTTCTGAGATACTACTGATAGAGAAACTCTCCCTACAGCTGATATACTGCTGCTCTTGATGTGTTGATGTGCCACTGATCTCATACTGCTCCTAATTTACTGTTGAAGCACTACCCTATTGCTGCCGACAATATCCATCAACCCAAAAACTGATATGTTGCCCCTTGCGACTTGGTGGAACCTACTACTACTACTACTACTACTACAACTACTACAAACTACTACTACTTGGTTCACGGTGACATATACTGTGACTACTACTTGGTTCATAATGACTTATATTAGTGTTGCTACTACTACTTGGTTCATAGTGACCTATATCGTGCTGCTGCTACTACTACTACTGCTGCTACTGCAACTACCACTATTACTACTACTAGTACTGCTACCACTATTACTGCTACTACTATTGCCACTACTATTGCTACTGCTATTGCTACTGCTATTACTACTGCTGCCCCTACTACTGCTACTACTCTGCTATTGTTGCTGCTACATTGTTCCAAGTTGAAGCTCGCACATTTCCCATTTCCAGCTTGAAGAGGGGGGAGTGTTGGCATAATTAATTGTTAGGGTAATTAATTAACTGCTTTGACTTAGTCAAAGCAAGCTGTCGATAGCTGTTAACAAGTAGATAAACTTTGTTCAGTCAAACCGTGTGGGCTTGACTAATTGAGTTAGTGTTAGTTTCCTTTTCGGACTAGTTGAGTTAGTCTTAGTTTCATTTTCTTATCTTAATTTATTTTTCCTTGCACGAGTGTAACTAGGACTGTTGACCTATAGCAGTCCTATTTCTACATTAAGTTAGTTTCCTACTTTTATAAATAAGAATAACTGGAGTGGGGAAGATAGTACCACCGATTCTGCTGCTCTCCCCATTTCTTCTCCTTATTTCTCATCCCGGTTTTACTGTTTTTTATTTCTAAATTCTGTAAACACAGGAAAGGAGAAACTACACCACCCCATTTCTAGTTTCTCATCACAATGATGATTCACTAAGGCAGTGTGTTGAATTCTGGAATCTTAAAGGTCAGTTTCTAAGAAAGGTCTTTTAACAATTCCATCACATTAATGGAACCAGCAGTTACCATTTTCCCCCAATTTCCCTAGGGAAGTAACTCTGTTGATACCAGTAAGGGCTGGAGTTGGAAGCCCTGTGGAAAAATATCACCAAATAACACCTTCTGATGTGGTATTATCAATCCCATCAATTTCATCCCCTTAAGTGGGCTTGAGAGTTAAATGGTCCACGAATGGTAGTTAACCAACATGAGGGTCCTGCCATCCTGGCCTGAGAGGGCAATAACTCCTGAGTCCCGCGCCCACCAAACACATCTAAAGAAGAGATTATGAAGCTTGTCCTGGAAGAATTTTACTGACCAGCTCTCTCCCTGGGTTTCAATAAAAGCTTTTCCATCCTCACAAATATCCAACTGGCACATTTCTATTTGCAGATCTCAAGAATAATAATACAATGATTTTCATGGTCCACCTAGAGTATCACCTTGCAAGAGTTCTATTTTAATTATTATTATTATTATTATTTTTTATATAAGTTTACCTGATGAGTATTATAATTTCATCTGGTCAGGATGGAAATTTTAAGGTAAATTTTCATCAGCTGCCCATAATCAATTATGTCATTGAAATTTCGTACTTGGTTCAATGCTCCTCACAAAGAAATCTTCTACCAAAATATGGATGCATGTATATGGATAGAACAATCCATTATAACCTTGTTACCATTAGTATACATTTTTATAAGAAGATTACAATACAATAGTTTTTGCTGCTGAAACATGGCTGCATGTGATTGATGTATTAATCATTAATCCCTTGAGGTATCAAGAGGGATCCAAAATATATTCTAAAAGATTGATCGTATTTCAGCATAATTATCTTTTCTATTTCTAAGTTTGTGCAGTTCTCACTCTTATGCTCATTGATATCCACTTGATACATTTGGTTCCTTCTCATTAAATCCTTCTATTTTCAAATCCTTAATCCTCCTATTAAAGCCTATCATTAAAGCAACAAATGGAAACCCCAGGAATGTTCTCCCACCCACTCCCACAAGAGAACAAATCTAACCTGCAAGTCCTTCATGGAATCCCAATTCAACCTAGCCCTGCCCTTGGTTTAGCCCATTTTCACAATCTACTTGTGCTGTTAGGTCAATAGCACCTTCAACCATAGATCAAATTCAAACTCTACTATCCATATCTTCCTAACCAGCCATCAAACACCACGAATTTGATAAAGTCATAATCTAGTTTTTCCCCTTCAAAACCCATGCCATTAGCACTCGGGGATTATCCATTAGGGAATCATAGAAGTGGGGTGATCGAAGGGTTAATAGACTGCATTTAAGACTATAAGTTCGTGTACACAAAAGCATCAGAAATAATATATGGATCTTCCATGACTCTTCCTGTTGCACCGTGCAGGAGTAGCTACCTCAAAAGCCAGTAGTGTGAACAATTTCTTCAGCTACAATAACGCCTGGCTTTTGAACCAACCCCCTCCCCCCACCCAAAAAAGAAATAAAAAAGGTGCTTGGCATGGTGATAATGTCTTAACAGTTAATTCCAACATTTGCAGCATTACTCCTTTGACAGTGATTAAAATAAATCAACTCATTGAACAAAACAACGAAGTGCACCCAGAAAATTGGATTACGGGATTGGTATTTGGCGGAAATGAGCAGAACTCCCCATAAAGGTATCGTCTACAGAAAATTCTCAACAGAAATCAATCAAAGGCCGTAAAATGAAGGAAATTTCCATTCTAGAGACTGAATATATTCTTTAATTTCTTTAATCATAATCATAACAACAATATGATTTTCAGAAAAGGGGAAGAAAAAAGAACTTACATTTTTCAGTTGTTTAACCTTTCTATGGAGACCAACGATCTCTTCATCCAAGTCTGCGTGCATTGGATCGATCTGCACTTGCACTTCATTTAAATTAGACACGGGTCTCGTGGTAAGACCTTCTCTGCAACAATTAAAATAAAATCTTCTGAAAGACGGATTAAACAAACAATCGCTAGATTCTTATCTCCGGACGATTGGAGTACCTACCTCGATCTGTAAGGAGCAGCGCCAAACGTCGGACCTCTCTGCGAACTCGTCATCAGAAAATAACGGGAAGATTCAACAACAGATTGAATCACAAAAGCTATATTCGACGAGAAGATTCAGAACAGTTCAAGAAAAACCACGCCTTCAAGAGATCCCTGAGATGGAACGTTTGGGTTAATAAGTCGATCGGAAGAGAATTGAGAAGACTCAGAATATGGTTGGCGTTCAGCAGTCTAAGAAGGCTGCTTTTGATATGTTTTCCCGGTCAAAAACAGTAATTGATATGCATTTTCGATCTTTCGATAATGGAATTTCGGAACCACGCTTTTTAATACTCTACTGCATTTTTCATTTTTCAGCGCAGAACAGAAGTACCTTACTTTTGAATGCACCGTTCGTTCTACGAAGAATACATTTTTAAGAACACATTCCAAAATTACATACCACGCCCAGTTTAAAAACTCTAAGAAATCAAAAGTAGGGGAGGAGGTTGATTAAAACTTGTCATCTATGGCTGTGTTGATAGTTAAAGGGAGGTGCCAATACCACCGATGCTTTGTACCACAGAGAACAACTGAGCTACTGTAGACGTGTTCATTGTCATATATACTGCCATCAAGTTCCTTCTCCTCTCTTTTGGGGACTGCCTTTTGACTTCTTTTCATCCTCACACAATGATATGTATTAACGAAATACGTATCCTCACACCATGAACCCTAACGAATCCACCACACAGATGTAGTTGATGATGCACTAAGTAGAAAGGCAATGATAAAGTCTCAAGAATAAGCTAGTATAAATGCTACAATGTGTCATAGGAAGAGTATTTAGTTACGGTAAAGAGTAGTTTGTGATTGATATTCCAGATGAATCAACTGACCAAGGGTTTATTCATTTATTCTTAAACATGTTTGCTACATTGAAGATTGTACCTGATCTATTAGACAAAGTAAAAGCAGCTATTCAATCAGACCCTTATCTGAGAACGGTGCAAGAAGACCTTGAAAAAGGTAGGACTAACCTTGACTTTACTTTGGATTCTGAGAAAGTAATAAGATACAAAGGGAGAGTATGTGTTCCTAAAAATGAAGACTTGGATATTAGACACAGACTAATGAAGGAAGCCCACACTACCACTTATTCGGTACATCCTGAAAGTATAAAGATGTATCATGAACTGAAGAAACTATATTAGTGGAGAGGAATGAAAGCGGATGTAGCTAAATTTGTATCCCAATGCTTGAATTATCAGCGGATAAAGGCTGAAAGGTAAAGAGCTGCAGGATTGTTGTAGTCATTACCTGAACCAGCATGAAAATAGGACTGCATCACTATGGACTTCGTCACCGGATTACCATTGACTCCCCGAGTAGTTGACGCGGTCTGGGTGATTGTGGATCGTTTGATCAAAACAGCTCGTTTCATAGGCATACGATCTCAGTATACCCTAGAGAGGTTAGCTAAGTTTTATGTAGATAATATTGTCAGATTGCATGGCGTACCTGAAAGCATGGTGTTCGACAGAGACCCACACTTTACCTCAAAGTTTTAAGAAGGATTACAGAAGGCTATGGGTACAACGTTGAAGTTTTGTATTGCATTCCATCCTCAGACAGATGGACAGTCAGAGCATACTATTCAGATTTTACAAGACATGCTTCAGCTTGTGTCATTGATTTCAAAGGATCATGGGATGAGAAGTTACCATTGATCGAGTTTGCTTATAATAACAGCTATTAAGCTACAATATAGATGTCACCCTATGAAGCATTGTATGGTAGAAAATGTCAAACTCCTTTATTTTGGAATGAAGTTGGAGAATGGAGTATTGTTGGACCAGAGTTTGTTGAAGAAACTTGTCGAGTGGTCGATATTATCAAGGAAAGGGTCCGAGTAGCTCAGAACCGTTTAGAAGCAATATGTAGATAATCAATGTAGAGATCTCGAATTCACCATAGGTGATAAGGTATTTTTGAAAATATCTCCTATGCATGGTTTGAAAAGATTCGGACAAAAGGGAAAGCTGTGCCCCAAATATATTGGACCTTATGAAGTTCTAGATAGACGTGGAAGGGTAGCAAATCAGTTAGCACTATCACCATCAATGTCTAGTGTACATGATGTATTCCATGTCTCACAATTAAAGAAGTACGTCAGAGATCCAACACACGTGTTAACAACGGATCCATCGGATTTGACTGAAGATTTGACGTTCGAAGTAGTACCTTTTGAGATCACTAGCCAGAAGGTGCAACGTCTTCGCAACCGTGACATTTATTACGTTAAGATTACTTGGAGAACCTAAAATGTAGAAGAAATCACATGGGAAGAAGAGAATGCTACGGAAGCAATATCCTCACCCGTTCGACTAGGAAGGTATGTGTAAATTTCGAGGATGAAATTTATATAAGAGGGGGGGAGTTGTAAGACCCGTACTCCACTAACCCAGTTTAACCGTGTTGTGCCAGGTCTTCCCATCATTCCTGGACCAAGTGGACCGAGCGTGTGAAGATGGATCACAAATCAGGTATAAAAATCGACTCAACACCCAAAATTGTATACATATGGTCGCATACCTAGGTAGGTACGATCGACCATAGGGTAAGAATGAAGATCTCGGATCCAGGACCTTACGGTCGAAGGATTATGCGACCGTAGCCATCGACCATGAGACCCTAGGTTAGACTCCGAGTTTTGAAAACTTTCCTAAATTAAGGGATTTCTTTCCTAATTGAAAGATGAGTCTATATGGAAAGTTTTTCTCTATATAAAGGACGTCCCTCAGCCCCTTTTTCACTCTTTTAGAACATTAGTAAACCCTAGAGAAAGAGAAGGGAAGAGAAGGAAGAGAAAGGGGAAAAGAAAAGGCTAAGGAGATGATTTTGTTGAGAAGATATTGGCTCTCTACCATAGGCAACAGGCAAAGGTATGAACCTAATCTTTGGAGATGTAAACTCTAAGGAATAAGACTTCTATGGAAGATAGGCAATATCAACCTATTATGATCCATGTAATTTTCTTGAGAAAATCCCAAGGAGAACCATGAGGAGTGAGTTTGATAATTAGGGTTGATAAGAAACTACTAATGATGGTCATAGGATGACCTTAGAATAAACCCAATTGAAGATCAGAGGACTTGACCCAGGAAGAACTCGAATTGTATGTAGTTTGTGACCAAAAATCCTAAGGTCGCAGCTACGATCGACCATAGCATGACCAGCCTGATCAGATGATCGGCTATAGGCATTTGGGAAGATTCAGAAATCATATGGTCGCAGCTACGATCGCACCATATGCGACCGTAGGGTATCGACCGTAGGCAGTAAGGTCGATACAATATGAGACCATATGATCAATCAGACACCTATCAATGCCCTATTTCGATTTTCTACTACTGTAACATGTTATATATGAACCCTAACTTAAATTCATATAATTTTTAGGTTGTTAAATTGATTGAAAGAGAATTTTAAGACTTTGAAGGAGATCGAGTATTGCTAACAGGTAAGAGAACAAGACCTAAACTAATTGGTTAATAACAAACTATTTATTTTTATTGAGTCCAATGCCATGATTGATTCTATGCTTGTATGCTTGTAATGTGCATCTCACATGTCATCCAATATTACTGCTATTACTATTCATGCATATTTAATTCTGTTTATTTATAACATGATGATGATGATGCTAGGAATAGGCATGTGAATGTATGTATGTGGTTGGTGTGTTGGATGCGAGTAGAGCATTAAGAGGAGGACGTGGCATGGTGGTCTTTGACCTCGTCACTAGACTCTAGCTCTATCTCTACTCAAGTCTTACCCACTAACATCGTTATATCGTCATTATCTTAGCAAAACTATTATGTCGTATGGCATCACGAGAGGTGGTCTCGGACCGTGTGGTCTCTGACTCTGTCGGAGGGCCTTAGCTTTATCTCTATGGACTATTGAGGGATGCTGGGGTGAGGTCTTGGATACACTGTTTGGCATTAGGATTGGTTAGTTACGAGCTCAGTTTGCAAGCCTTCGCTAATAGGGACGTAGGTATTGGTATGGGTAAGGTATCAGAGGAAGTGTTGGCGGCGTTTGATCTGAACACTTTAGCTCTATCTCTATTCCATGGTGGGTGCATGTGGGACGGCAATGATGTTTGATCCATTTGGTGGATTCACACACTCGTGTATAGAGGTGCGGGGGCCCCAAACCTTTCTATAGCACATTGCAAACTTAAAAACCAGACCAAAGATATGAATTGAATGCATGCATATATTTGTTGCATTATTTTATTTACTCACTAAGCCGTGATGTGTACTCACCCTTTCGACGTTGAATATTTTAGTTGATGATGCAGGTCTTACTGTTGAAGATTATATGAATGCATCGATGTATGGACACGTTGCGGCTATGGACGTAGAAGCTGTTGAAGATGCGCATAATTCATCATGCGAGTGCAACCAGTGCATATTCGATTAGTTTAGCTATATTTGATTATTGAAACATGTAATGGATTATTTACTTTTATGTCTTGAGTTTTGGAGATAATCGGATTAATTATTTATTATCATTGTTAGACATTCAGTTCATTATCTATAAGACTTTCGCTTATTTGTTTATTACCTCTGATTATTACTATGGAATGTGTGTGTGGTTTGATATGGTGGGTAAGACCTATACAAGATCCTGGTTGAACCGTTGATTTATTGGTAGTTCATCACACTAATCTGGTTAGACCAGAATTGGGGTGTGACAGGATCACTGTCATCCTCTCTTCTTAGGCCGCATTGACCCTTGCTTGGGCTTCCTCCTGGGCTCGCCTGGCTCATTCAACCCTAACTTGGGTATCTTCTCAGGCTTGCCTTGCTACATTTACCCTGGCCTGGGTGTCTTCTCGAATACGTCTGGCTTCGTTGACCTTAGTCTACACGTCTTCTCGGACGTGTTTGACTTCATTGACCCTCCTCTGAGCCTCCCAAGCCATGTCCTGTTTTGTGTACATTCTGCCTCGGGCCCTTCTATTTCCATATCTCGATCCCAATCGATCCGAGATATATGATCTTTTCGAAGCTGCCGGGGACTCATGGCTGCTTTCGACTACTTCGGTAGGGTCGTACTCTGGAACGTACTGAAAATGAGGCTCCCCATAGTAGTCGTTTCGACCCCTACTGCAATATGAATCTACTGAAGGGTTGGCTCGCATTAGGCTGGGAGACGCATCTCGAGGAGCAAAGATCCTAGAATGCCAAGATCTCTGGGGTACCTCTGGGACATCAATAGGCGGTATAGAGGAGGCCGGCCCACCTATGGGTCGTTGCTATAACAAATCTGTCAGTGCGGTCAATTCTCTCCGAGTCGGTCGAACTAGGCTCGGGTAACATACTGAGAGGGATCAGGGTTAAGACCGCCTACTCCTTCTACGGATTGATCTTCTGGTTGGATGTCAAGTGGGTTTGGGCCTATAGGAATGTCAACACACTCTTGGCATATATTTGCCTCCGTGCAGCGTCCCTGGGTTTTCCAATGATTATAAGAACTCTTTGCCCTTTCAATCGGAGCCACGGGTGAGGTTTATGGATCAATTCAAGAAGGTGGAAGATGTGAAAGAAGACAAAGAGAGTGATGCTTTGAGTATCGGTCCTTTAGGTATTCATCGAAAAACAGAGGGAAAGTTCTGAAGGCAAAGTATGTCACGGGTCCCATGTGGATTCGGTTCAGTCTCCCAGATCAAGCCACATTGCTGAAACATAAACACAACAGTAAAGTGGGTGGGATATACCCTGGGGCCACTCCAAGGCTAAAGTCAGTGGATTTCAAAGTCAAGCAGAATAGAGTTCTTCGTGAAACACTAAAACTCCTTGAGGTGAGGTTCCCTGAGATACGGGAACTTCAATGAACTTTTCTCCTTCGGAGAGGTGGAGATATGTATAAGGGATTGAATAAGGGAGATACCTGAACTTGAATACTTTCTTTTTGTGGGTAATTCTGGATCCTTTGCAATCGATACTCTTCACTACTTATAGGCTTCAGGTGGGGCTTCCCGAACAAGCTCTTCCCCACCTACCACTATCTCCATCATCTGTCAGCTAGAGAACAATAGGTTTAGGTGATTACGACCCTTTAGGGTAGCGCTTGGATGTCTTGTCAGCAGTTTACGACCCCAATCGACCTTCTTCGACCCCCCCTTTCGTCCACATCCTCTATTTCTTCCGACAATAGTAGCTGCCCTTTCTCTTTTATCAAGCATAAACCTTATTTTTTTGTTGATTCGGTCTACGATATGGTGACCTAGTAAGTTAAATCTGCTTACTTGGCATTTATAGTGATTGTCGATATTAATGACAGATCATTTAATGTCTAGCTACTTCCATCAGTCTATCAAATCATGACTCAATTGCCCAGAAGGGGTCGAACACGATTTCATCTCCGGAACATCGTCGAAAAAGACTCTTCCTTATCATCGTGCTTCATACCTTGGATGTATACCACGTGTCCTAATCTTGAAGGCTTGTCACAGATTCATTATCCACAGTCTAATTAAATGTGTTACTATTTGACTCCAAGTGTCTCTCTTTCATTAATTTTGTTAATTTTTTTTGATAAACGATTTATTTTGTCTTTTGACCGGTGCTTTTCATGCCATGGTTTCCAATGTTTGACTTTCTTCATTGTTGTATGATTCTTCTCAATGCCGGTCAACTAACACGTGCTCCACGGCTATTCCCAGGTGCCGCAAGCTCAATGGTGCTTCCGTGTGGTTTTATCATCAGATCTAACTACCTATGCCTGATAGCAACATGGTTTAAGTTCTTGGGATCGGAACAAGTATCAATAATTTAAAAATCTGATACATGATCACATTGAATCCGTACTGTCCCGACATTTTAAGATGTCATGCCTTTTTACTCATATATCTACCGAAATACTCAGATATCCGATCCTGTATCGGATAAATATTCATATCAATGGCGACTGATACCGATACATGAATGACACCATCGATCCAATCTATACCGATTCATATCAATGACTTGCCTTCAAGGTTTTAGTATTTGATATCGATATCTATACCGATACCAATACCAAATCAACATAATTTTTTTGGGATCCGTATATTTTTTTTAAAATCTTATCGTTGCACATTTCAGTCAACGAATGGCTCGGTTGCAATGTATCGCTCATCTATGCTTAAAAATATATATTTTTTAAAAATTTTAATACGAAAAAATTAGAATCGAAATGATTCGTTGATTAAAGTCACAATGGAACGACCATGACCTTTCTAGAAATTTGGATTCACATCGTTTCCTCCCTGGGGTTTGGGAGGAAAGGCGGTAATTCTATTAGATGGCTGACATCTAAGAATTTGATGAATCTGAACCTTCCATCGGAGCCGACACCCTAGAACCTCAGGTGTCAGCCATCTTATGAGATTGTCGTCTCTCCCTCGGAACCTTTAGGAGGAGAGGATTTGGATACCTAGAAAGCTGAGAACTCCAAAGATGACGGAGGACGTCCGTTTTTCTTCCGTATAAATGGGACATGTTTATGCTTGAGAATCCATCTGGCTAAACGGATATTCCGCCAGCGTAAGGACGGCGTTTTCTTGAAGTCAAAATCGTTGCCCCGTCCTCTACGCTTCCTCCGCCCCAAAATAATTAATTAAAGATAAAACCTAATTAATTAAAGCTAAAACCTAAAATTAAATTAAGATTTTTATTATAATATATATAGGGGAGGCAGATCTCAGGGTAAGCCAAGGATCCTGTTTCTTCCTCTGCAAGACTGTGTCCAAAATTTCGGATATCTATTCCGTTCCCCCGCAGCGGTTCTCCAATGGCTTCAGTTAATCGTTGGATTAGGCCTGAGGTATGTTCAGTTTTGGCTACCTTTTCCTTTTCCTTTCTCTGTATTATACGTTCTGTTCCTTGAGTATTTTTATCATTAAGTTTATGCTTGTTGGTTGATATCCTGACAGCTTCAAACAGATCTTCATTAGGAAGAACCCCCTTTCGTTTAATTAATTTCCTTTTGGGGCGCCTATTCTTAGATCTATTGATCTTGTGGGTTTTCACTCTTCCTGTGATTGATTTTGTGTCTAAAACTGTGAAGGTGTACCCGCTGTTCGTCACTGTTGGGGTTGCTGTTGGAATCTGCGGTATGCAGTTGGTCCGGAACATCACCACCAACCCTGAAGTCAGGTATTGCCCATTCTGAGACCTTTTCCTCTCTTTTCCATCCCTCTTATTTTGGGTTTCTCTTTCGTTTGTTTACGTGTTCTAATGAATGTATTACAATGGATGATGGGTAGATGGGGGTGAGTATTTATCATTGGTTATATGGGGAAAGGATGGATTTGGAATAGGTAGGTTGATTTGTCTGAGATTGGTTTTGGGAGCATCTGTTCTTGGATTTGGACGATCCCAATATTAATACACGCCCTTTTTTATATATGGTCACCTTTCGATAAAATTTTCAATAATTTTGAAGATATATTTTGATAGTTGAGATGCTTGTGCTTATGCTTTTCTCAATCAATTGCCTCTCTTCCATTGATTATGCCATGGTTATAGGAATCGGGATAGGATCAGGGTCGGCCGGATTTGCTGTCAGCTTTGGCCATTGCGGATCCACATCGGATACCCCGGTTTTTAATTACTTTTTAATCAGTATCTGTCATGTGTCAAGCATACCATTGGAGCCGTACCCGATCTAGATGGGTATTGGATCATTGGTTTCGGCTTTTGCCAATACTATGTCTGATATCTAGAACTAAAACTACAACTATGACTGCACATTTTGGGCTTGCTTTGGTTGCAAAGGACCATGGGAAATGGAGGGAAGGGAAGTGAAATTAGAGAAAAACTGAAGGGGAAAGGTTTTTCTAGTTGGCAAACCGGGGATTGACACAGTGATCTGCCAACATTCATGGACCAAATTGCCTAAAACACATCCTCATCTTCTATATGTGAATTGATTGTAAATTTGTAATGCCCCTCTCAACTCTGCATCCCATCAATTTCTCTTGCTTGCAGACCAGGGAATCTCTTTTTTTGATCCCAAAACTAAAATGAAAATTTTTTTATAATCATTACCAGACATGAATGTATAACTAATTCCAGAACATTCAAAATCTGCGTATTAAATTTTAGGTCAATGATCTCAACTGGCTTGGAGATGCTTTATAAGTATATTTTGTAACTTCTTTCATGATTTTCATTTTCTTTTAGTTTGTTTTCTTATTGATGTTTGAATCATGAGTTTCAATTCCATCTGCGATCATTTGAACAAACTGTCAAATGGGAAAAATAATGCTGCAAAAGTGAGTTTATTGATATTCCATTTAAATTGAATCAAGTAATGCAGTTTGTTCTTGTTTCTGTATTTTAATTGTTTTGGATGTAGGGCTACAGTATTAGTAAAACCCCTGTGTTTCATATTGGACATGTTGAGAATAGATTGTTAATATTCATGTGCAACACATGAGATTGAAGAAGGGTAGGAATATTTCCATAAGTGCTATGTGTAGCTAAGCTAAAATTTTGGTATTATTGCACTGTTCCATGTACCAAATACCTCATGCAGATTATCTGAATATTTTGCATTTTGCATTTCTGTCCAATTTGCACCTTTTGCCAGTTTATTGTGGACATGGTGCCATGGTGTTTTGGATTGAAAATTTATGGTGCTGTATTTTTTCCCTTTATCCTGTTTCATATGGCTCTGCCAATAAAAGGAAGGGAAGTGAAATCAAAAAAATTAAAATTGAAATTTTTATAATCATTACTTAACATGATTGTAATTAATTTCAAAACATTACAAAATTTGTTATTAAATTGTATTATGATTTGCAAACAAATTCCTTGGTCTTAAAAAAGAAATAAAGATTCCAACTGAAAAGTGTGATTACAATATTTTCTAAGAGTTTTAGTTAGATAATCACATAATTACAGAAGTTTGTATTTTCTTTTAACTTGCCATCTAAACCGAGTCACATAAATCTACTGATGGATTGGGATCATGGTTTTAAATCCAGATATCGGACACGGTATTTGCCATGTCCGAAATATATCTGATTCGGATCTGGATCGGATTGGTCTATGGATCCAATTGGAAACAGACATGTATCCGATCATCATTAAAATAGTATTAAAACATGCTGGGATCAAGGATAGGGGACTGGTCAGCTCCAAAACCGGTATGAATCTGTTGATCCAATACTGATACCGATACCTTGAACCTTGACCGGGATGCATCTGTTGTCATGAAAGTTTCTCTTCTGACTTACATTCTCTTCCCCTCTCCCCCCTCTTCCTCTCTCAATCTTGTGTTTTTCTTTCTCATTTCTGTTCTTTCTCTTGCTACCAGGGTGAACAAACAAAATAGAGCTGCTGGAATTTTGGATAACCATGCAGAAGGAGAAGTATACGCTGAACACAGTTTGAGGAAGTTCGTTCGCAACAGGACCCCACAAATAATGCCTTCACTTAACGATTTCTTCACCAACCCCAAATGAATCCAGTCAACATTATGTCATTCTTGAAGTCTTCCCTATTCTCAGGGTAGAACTATTTTTATATTTTCATTGTGATTGTCATTGTGACTGGTGTTTTTGTTTTGAGGCTGAACCTCGTCAATGTGATTGAATCCCAATTGAAGTGGAAGGATAATAACATGAATTAGTTTGATGATATCCACCATTTTAGTTTCTTTCCAGACTAAACAGGGTAATTTCTTTTTGTTATTGTTTGGGTTGAATGACCAGAACTTTATTAGATTGGAATGAAATGGTGGTGTCTCTACTCTCAGAAATTCATAGGTGCGTGTACTATGCAATAAAACTATGGTTGGATGTCAAGAAAAGGGGAGAAATTTTTTGAAATAGAAGATAGAGATTGACACATAAATTTACTTGTTTGATTATATTTTCTTTTTTTCTTGACATTTAAACGTAGTCTAAGGTAGTAAGAGTCTCTGCATGAGACATCCCCTTTCTTTTCTTGACATCTAAACATAGCTTTAGGTATTTTATTTTATTTCATTTAAGTTACCCTGTGAGCATAAAAGCTCCCACTTTTTATACATAGAGGCAATCGATGCCTAGTCCAAAGGTCTTTTTTCTCCATGGTTTTTATGACAAGAAACAGCTATTCCAGAAACATTCAACGCATTCTGCCAGATCCATGAGAAGTTAGATTTTTCCTTCCAGTTTTGTTTGGTTTTACGATAAAATCTTACGGTTCAGTTTGGTTGTAAGGGAAATTAAAAGGAAAATGAAGTAAAATTTTTAAACTTAAAAAGGGAACTTGTATAGATATAATACAAGATTGTATATACTATTTAAATTTTTAATCATAATTAGTAATGATACTTATTAGATGTAAAATTTATTTTACTTATTAAAAGCAAGGTATTTGGATGCAAAGTGAAGTATCAGTTAATAACTAAATATATAATGATTGAGAATTAGTTACATAGTCATTTGATAATATGCACTGTAATGATTATGAAAGTTTTTAAGTAAAAAAGTTTCCCTTCTCTTTTTTTTTTTTTAATACCCCTTGCAACCAATTAGAGCTTACGTGTAACATTTATATGTAATTGTTTTTAATGTTTGTTTTAAAGAGGTAAAATATAATAATCTCCAAAGAGAGGGAAAAAGACTTCATCATTTTTTTACCTATTAGAAATAAACATTGAATTTTTTCTTACATATAAAATGTTATACATAAAATTTTAAAGTAAGATCTTACATCAAAACAAACGGACTCTAGTCATAAACGCAATTAATTGGTGGACCTTGAACCCCTATTTTTACCACATGGAACATTGTACGTTAGTTGAGGATATAATTTTGTGGATAGATGGACAAGTCAGGTTCCTTAGATGGGCATTGGTTCTAAAACACGGCCGTTCAAATGAGGATGCAGTTTTGTGGATAGGTGAACGACGTAGGGTCCTTTGTTGACATGTCATATTTCATCTCATATGGAGTTGAGCAAATGGAAAAACAAATTATTGAAAAATTCTAGTTTCCAAAGCTTGTATGCAATACATAGGCTACAGAAAAATATAGAGATAAAACCGATACAAAAGATAATAAATTGATTGTATTAGAATTTGAAATTTGACATGTGACCAGTTTAGAGCTATCTTACATATTGGATGGTTAGAATCGCCACATCACTCTTCCATATGACAAAAATATATGATATAATTAGATAACTTCTATAATTATTTCATGCATACAATCCATTGTAATCCTAAGCCCAACTGAATTTGAGAAAATCCCATTAGGTTGAGCCCAACATTATTGGCATATTGCATGTTTGGTTAGTTTGCGGTGGTGGGGTTGTACTGTTACGCTGGGCTAGTTTTGTAACTAATCCATTCCTAGCTCTTCTTAGTTGCAAAACACCATGCCCCCTCGCCCTGGGATTTTTTTCTTGATACCCTTTAAGGTGTTAAGTAGTTTTTAATTTTTTTTATTTTTTTTGTCATCTTAATAAAATATACTTATTTTTATAATGAAAGTAAAATCCATCATTTTACAATTGTATTAAAAAAAAAACGTGTTACTCAAGGACCATTATTTAGAATGTCATCAAGGTAGATCACTTTCAAATAATATTGAAAACCCTTATTTTTCTTTAGATAACAAAACAAAGGGTAGTGAAGAAAATATAACATGTTCCAAATACACCAATAAAGTGTCATTCAGATTCCCTACAAAAAACCTCAATTCTGTAAGTCCAATTTAAAAAATTCAGTGAGAAATCAGAAAAAAAAAGAAGGGATTTTGGCCTTTTTTTATTATTTTTTATTTTATGTATCAAGGATCGGATTGGCCGATCTGTATTGGTTTTAGGAGTGGCCGTTTTGGATACTTGGACGATATGTTATCATATATGTGCGTCACAATGGGTATCGAAACGGGTCAATACTCAGAAGAAGAAATAAAAAAGGTATACCACATCAGTGTATAGCCGATATTTAACTAATATAAAAAAGATATACCACTTCAACATGCTGACAAATAGGTATTCCATACCGATATCTGTTTCAATGTATTCAATACTTGTTCTGATATTATGAATTAAAACCATGATTTTGACAGTTTTTCCAGTGGCGGTGGAGACACTCTCATGGTGGGAACCATCCACCCCGAGAGAGGTGCGAAAAGTGAGAAGCGTGCTTCAATTTTATTCTTTCACAGGGGAAAGAGAGTTGATACTTCATATGATAGAGCCTCACCTTTTCTCACTTTTAAATAGGGACAGGGATAAGTAAAGAGATCTTCTTGATATCTATGATTAGGAATTTAAACCCACACTTTTCTTGGTGATAAGATCTGCTTTTGATAGCGGAGACAAGATATCGGATCTATCTCCTGTTGGGGTTGTGTTGATCAGCAGGATATTTCATCTCATTACAAAACCAGGTAAAAAAAAAAAAAAAAAAAAACCCTCCAACGCTTTGTTTGTTTAGAAGAGCATCCATGTAAAATGGAATTTAGATCCTACTTCAATTTTACTTTGAAATTTTCTTTGTATGTGGTTCTTATTTGGAAACAAACTAAGCGTAAATGAGTATTTTTATAGCAGTAGGAGGATGGAGGATTTGATAACTTTGTCCTTCGGGTGTCAAAATTGAGTCTAAATCGAAAACAAAAACCAGAACTGTCCCAATAAATTGGATCAAATCTCTGAAGTCATACTGAACTGGAATTGGGTTTAATTTTTTAGAGATTCAATGAAAATCAAACTGGATAGATGGAGAAGGCAACTCAAACTGAGCCAATGAACCAAAATCGAACGGATAATAATCCAAAACTGGAGCAATAAGTCCATTAGTGCATGCGTGCGTACACACACACACACACACACATACGTGCATGCACTCATATGAGTTTGTTATTTTTCCAAATGTCACAAAGAATCTATTTTACCACATAAGCAAATGATGTGTCCATTCCAGGATTGGAATCGTTTGCTGCACTCCTGTAAAGCAGACTCGATCCTAAGCATTGGGAGGGCATCAAAACACATCGCCTTTGCTACATAGGGGTGCAGCAGAGGATTTTTCTCCATCCATTCCAACCATTAGATAGAAAGAACATCGTGTAGATTTTTCACATGTCGAATTTCAAGCTCTAATTTAATCATATACGTCCTACAAATCGAATGCCTAGTTTCGTGTGCATTCATATGGAATCTCATTCCATCTAAATGAGTATTTTAAAAAAAATTAAATCTAAAAGGAGATTTGTGAACCCGATGAAAAGGAGCAGATTCAAATTGATCTGCACACAAAACCAAGCTGCAGGAATTTAGTTGTCATCCAAAAGAAAAAAAATCGTTTGTAGCACTCTATTAAAGCAAAGTGCATCTGACAATTGAAAGTGCAGCTGTCACATCACCAGATGCTCGATCTCTCAAGGGTTATGATCAAAACTGCTGCACCAAAGTGCTACAGACCATCTGACCCCTACCCAAATTGGTAAACAGTACTACAATCTTTTTTTTTTTCTTTATATTCTCTACAGCATCTACGCTTTACCTTTTTTATACTGAATGTTGTTTGTTCTTTAGATATTTTTGTACGGCTAGCCATGTTGTTTGTTTATAGAGCTAATCTCTCTAAGATTATATGAACCCTTTCATCTAGTCCAAAATCTTCCATTCAATTGAACTAAGTTGATGATAGTTTCTACATTTGAAAGAAGAAGAGAGAAATTCGGGATGACAATAGTTTTAGATTTCTTCCTTTGCATCCCTTTCAGTCCGATTATGTGTTTCCTCATTTGATGCTCCGTCCTTGATGAGTTCACAATTCCCCCTTAGGTTTTAACTGAAGAGGAAGAAGAAGATGATGCTGCCGATGAAGACTGAAGAAGAAGGTGACGCTGTTGATGAAGACTAAAGAAGAAGATGATGCTTTTGATTCTATGTTTCTCATTTACTATCCCTTATCTTACTCCCAAACCATTTGAAACATTGGATCTCACTTGCACCACTTGTCGGTCATGGAGGCTGGCGTCTATCATGTTGATACCATAACGTGAGTGGATTTCCATCCACTTTAGAATCTCATAGTGATAGGGGTATGGTATAATATGGAATTTAATAGTGAATTTCAATTGTAACATGAAAGACATGACATGTTAGTTACATTCCTACTATAAACTTCACATGGGATCTTGAGTGTTGGTGTTCTCTAAATAGGAAAAAGATCATCTCATGTTGTTCAGTCTCTTCAATCGTAATCTAATAGCTGGAGTTCATCTGATGTGTGCATACTGATGTTTTATTATACCCATCGAGTGAACTCGATCTAACTGTTGAATCACAATTGGAGTCCCTCCAATGACAGTAAAAGATCCAAATCCCTCTAAATATGGGCAATAAAGGCGGAAGGCTTTTTTTTTTTTTTTTTTTTTTCCTGAGATGTGATTGGATTATGAAGCTCAAAAATATGAGAGTTCAGCATTCTCATTTGGGCAATCGTGAGATATTTCATTGTTAATCTACAGTAAAAAGGTGTTACCATTCAATGAAATAAAAAAAAAATAAAAAAAAAGTCTTGTCCCTCCCTACCATTCAATGCAATAAAACTAATTAATGTGGTGATTAGGCAAAGCAGTCTTAAAATTGGCCGGTCTACATCTTAAGCCTGTCCAAATACAATAATATTATCATTGGAATGTAGAAAGAGGGATGAATTTATTGCTTTGTACATCATCGTTTAGTGCATGGTATTTGAAGGGTATTAGTCATTCTGAAAATTGATACCAAAATCAGTATCAAATCAATAGGGAATCAATGATAAAGTGACAGGTGTTCGATACTAAAACCATGTGTTACATGCGCTGTAGCTATCTCTATCTCTCTATTAGTGGTCTGTCTCCCCATCTCCTGCATGCATGGGTGACTGTCCCAAGCACCAACTCCCATGAGCCATGGCCCTCATCCTTTTCCATGCCTTTCCTATTAGATTAGATGTGATTGGTACAGAGTGAAAGAGTCTAGCGGGGGGATTCACATCCTCTCCGGCTTGAGATTTGACAAGAGAGATGGTGGTCCAGATGGATAGCCGATATCTGGCTCTCAGGTGGTCCAGATGGATAGCCGATACTTGGCTCTCAGGTAAATCTGAGCCCTCCATCCGAGCCGACACCCTTGTCGGTTCAACTTGTTGGCTCTGATGAAGGGCTCGGATTCACCCGAGAACCAGGTGTCGGTCATCCATCTGGACCGCCATCCCTCCTGCCAAATCTCAAACAACAAGAGAGGATTTCTACGCCTAGTGGGGGTGTGTTTCCTGTGTTTCTATGCACACAAGCCGTACTGGTCTTGTCTTAACCAGACTCAAGACTTAGACTGTCTGGGAGGGAATCCTAATTCCGAATGAAACACCTTTGCACCACCCAACTGCATGCCATTGACTCAATTCCCAGAAAACGGAGCCCACTTGTCCTGGACCCTAGCTGTTTGTTTAAGGTCTAGCAGTTCTGGCTTGATTATGAGATTAATTCTGGGACTGATGATTACCCTTTTGGATCCCTAAAATCCCAGATTATTCATGCTCCATTTCCAAAACTCTTATATGAGTTATAAAACATGAAACATGTTTAAACAGTGCTGGCCTCATGTTGGTCAGCTCCCATATGGATATCTGGAAAGATTTTAGATGTTGATGTCTTGTTCAGTTATTCCTTAACTCGGTCTCACCTGTGCTAATTTGCATTCCTGAGGTTATATCTGGTTATATGGGTGTAATCAAAATAAAAAACATAGTTATGGGATCCTACTGCCCAATGGCACCTACCCTTTTTGGGTATTGATCTATTTTTTTGTTCCCTCATTACTTGTTATCCATCTTTTAGAACCCAAAAAAAAAAATATATATATATCTTGAAATTTTTGAATTTCAACAAAGAAAAAACAATTTAAGACAAAAATAAAGATGACGCAATGATTAATTTATCTCTCGCTCTTTCATTTATTTTCTCGGGGGATGGAAAGCTGATGTCTTCCGGGCGTTTAAAGAAATAAGGGACAGACATGCACATGCAGCTACAGGGATAGGTTACGTGTGTCCCAGTAAAGCACCTACGTTGTACGCTGTATTAAAGCTATGATACATGAAATATTATATGGATATATGGTAGCATAGTGGATGTGTGGTATGTACTATATATACTACCATCCCTATCTTTTATCTGTAAGGAATTAAGATAACTTGAAAGCTACCTTCAGTACTTCCCCTTCAGTTAAATAGTATGGATCCAAGCATATCCCTAAGAAATGATAGACATGGGCATTGGTTGCACGCACAAGTGAACGCGACGAATTTGTGGCACCAACAACAGTTAAGTCGTCCTTCCAAGGATGGGACAACTTGTCATGTCCCTGTACATGAGATCCCATCATCTTTGGCGTGCACTTTTTCCTCTCCTTGACCAGCCGTTGGCCATTGCTAGACTGACACTCGTAAGTTGATTTGATTGACCCAATTTATTGTCATTTCTTTGAAAATTTATTATTTCTATTGAGCTTTATCCTTGATTTTTATCAACTTTTTCCTTTTTGGTAAAGGACTTTTATCAACCTTACTACTGAGCTGATTTTGAGGGCATAGCTCTATTATGATTATGCAATTAGTTTATGAAATACAAGGATAATTGTGTTATATTCCTTTCCAGTATATACCAATGCCACTTGTATGTTACGTCAAGAGGATCTATCAAAATGAGTGCAAGTGCATGAAAGTGATATATAGATTCGTATGGAATACATCATGAGGTTCTATATGTTCCTATCTCGCCAAAGTGTACAAAATAGGGGTGCAAGTTTGTCCGAGTGAATCCGAACTCGTTTGAACCTGTTTTGGATTCGGACAAAACCTTGGTAAGGTCGGATCAGGACTAGGCTGAGCCCGATCCAACCCGACTCTCTCTCTCTCTCTCTCTCTCTCTCTCTCTCTCTCTCTCTCTCTCTCTCTCTATATATATATATATATATATATATATATATATATATATATATATATATATTTTCCCAATTCCCATCAAACCCCAAAAGAGAAGTTTGGAAAACAAGACCAGCCAGACCATGACTTAGGCCAACCATTAGGGTCAATCAGAGCCAACCTGATCCAGCCTGGCCCAATTAGGGTGGACTTGGGCTGGGCTAAGCCTGACAAGATAGGGATTGGGATGAGCTTTTTAGGCCTTGAATCAGGGTCAAGGCGGGCCTGGTCTAAACTAAAGGAATCCAGGGTTGGGCCGTGATTTTAAAATGCCCGACCTACCCGGCCCTATAGCGACACTAGTACAAAACATAGTGATGATCTGGTTCCATTTTGTGGATGCTGTTGGACGCCTTCATTACCATTTTTGTAAATAATTGTTCTTTTTTCGGGAGGTTGGCTTCTCTATTGATGGCAATGCCGGAGGTGAAGGAGCCAGCTTTACTAGGATTTTTATACTTGTAAATTGGTTTTTGTTCTTTAATATATTCTACATTGATTTTTAGCACAAAAAAAAAAAAAAAAAAAAAAAAAGGGGGGAAGGAAGGAAAAAAAAACAAGCTTGATTGCTTTTTGACTTGAAAAAGTATTGGATTATGTACACGGTTTGAACAAGTGAGAAAGATTGAGATTTATCATTGATTTGATTCTATTTCAATAACAATGAGATGATCATCTTAGGGTGATCCCTTGGTCGATAAATGCTCTTATTACACTTGTAGTCTTTAAGGATGGGAACCAACTAACATAATAATTATCGAGTCCTATTACATCTACAGGGATATTTTATAAATTATTGAAATCAACACATGCGCACACTTATGCGCTCACATTCGAAATTTCATGATCTTCATAGAACCTCAAGTTTATTGGGTTGATGATAATTAATAGGCTTGAATATATCCTAACCTGCTAATTAAGAATGAATTAAATAAAATCCTATCCAGTCATGTGGAGGTCCCAAGAATAATTGAACCCATCTTACTTATCAGGGCCCGGCTTGAGTCCATACGTAATCTGCAAATGAACAATGCTGCAGGATCACTCTTTATTCATGATCCACACCTAATGACCACCATCTACTCAATTACTCGTGATCAGGAAAAGCCTTCAAAAATGCTAGCTAGAGTTCATTTAGCACTATTCATATTCCAACCATAGCTAGGTCAAGGAATCATGTGGTCTCCTCAGCATTTCTGGCTCTATTTGGTAGCTTTTACTATAGTGCTAATGACACCTCTAACTCTTCCCCTTTGCCAGCAACCAAAACATGTGTACACAAATTATTTGCCTTTTGTTTTTCAGAGCCTTAATCGATTATAATCTATAAAGGCTAGATCTATAATCTAATGTAGAGAGTGGAGACTATGATGAAGGCAGAAATTCTGTACTACAGATTGAGATTATATGCCATTTGGTTGATTTTGATCGACAGGGACAACAATAGTGGAAAAATGATAAAACAGTGCATTATTTTGTGATTATCCCAACGGAAATATTCACTTTCAATTAAATACTAGTAAATATTGCAATGCATGTAATATTCAATGTCTAAAAATTCAAATTTATTTTGAAGTCTTTTCACTTGAGAAAGCCAAGGGAATTCTAGTCAAATTGATAGCTTTTTTTTTTTTTTTTTTTTTTTTTGGGTGAGCACAAATTGATAACTAATAGGGTGCAAGTTTGGTATTGTCGGCTTGAGTTTGAATTGAACCTGATTAGGGTCTGAGCTAAAATATACCTTGGCCTTGAGGGCGGTTTAGGGTTACAAATTTTTGGCCTTGAGTCCGGGCTTCGCTGGGCCAGGGTTGAGGCCTTTGGTTGAGCCCGATATGGCCCAACCCAACCTAGCCTTGTCTTCTTCCTCCTCGTGTTCCTTCTTCTTCCTCTTCGTCTTCGTCCTCCATTCTTTCTTCTTCTTCTTTTTCTTCTACTTCTTCCTCTTGTTCTTCCGTCTGTCCTTTTGTTCTTTCTTCATCTTCTTCTCCTTGGCCTGACCTAGCATTTGCATCTCCCTTTCCTCTTCTTATGATCAGGTCAATCAAGGTTAACACGGCCTGACCCTGAGAGCAGGTTAGGGTTGGATTTTTCAGACCCTGAGAGCAAATTAGGATTGGATTTTTCAATTAAGTGGACTTAGGATTAAGCTGGGGTTCTAAAAGATCTGACCCAACTTCAACCCCAGCTGCAGCACTGATAACTATCTCATCGCTAGATAATAACATAATAAAAGTTTGGCAAAAGTTTTTGTATACAATCATTTATGTACGTTGCTTCACCTATCACATGAGAGAATATATAATAATATTTCTGGCCCTCTTCCTAGATGAAATTGATGCACAAATCATATACATACATGGAGTGTGTATTAAATTTGACTCCTAAAAGCAGTAAAAAAAATCCATGTATAGAAGAAAGCTTTTGTGCCTGTCATGGATGGAAAAGGTAATGGATGGAAAAGGAGGCGAAGCATGCAATAACATATTTGTAATTTATAAAGGATGTAAAGAGATAGTTGAAAATCCAAATTTCCATTCTAATTTCTATCTATATCATATCATATCCAGTGAGAGGTATCCGATGTGATCCATTTAGATATCTTCTACCTCTGTAGGTGTATACGGTATATATGGTCGTGTATAAATACCTGTTGGTGAAAATTTGCTAGGTGACATAAACGTCAATCAAAGATGTCCGACTGAATTACGCAGATCTGATCAGCAAAAGCACATAAGAATGAGGAAAAAGAAAAATAAAATTCCATGGAACACGTGATTGGATTGTCAGGTCACAGAGTACGTGACGTTAGCACAAGAATTTTGCCACTTGTGATTGGTGATCAGCAGATGGGAAAGGACATTTTGGGGAAAGTGTCAACAGTGTTTTGTGGTAGTGTGGTTGGATGGGAGTGGGTGAGTCTGAGACCCATTTTTAAATAATGTCAGTCTAGTCACCCTCTAAGAATGACATGAATTGATAGCTTAGCCTCACTAAATGTCACGCTGATTACTGCCCCTCTCCTGCAGACTGCAGACACCCACCCCTCGAGAGAGAGAGAGAGAGAGAGAGAGAGAGAGATTTCTCTTTCAATCTTCTTCCCTGAGAAGAACTGTTGGTTAGTATGTTAATGAAGGGAAATTGAAGAAGCAAAACAAGAAGGAAAGCAATGATGGAGGGTTTAAGAGACAAAGGAATACTCTTTTTACTCATTTTCATATCTCCAATATTACTGTCATACTGTTGGCGGTGGTGGTTGTCATGGTGGGATTGTCAGGCCCTTAAAAATCAAGACTATCCACAGTCCAAATGTTTGAGATCACATTACAAATTTTTTTTTTTTTTTTTTTTTTTATCTATTTAGATTAGAAGATGGACAAAAAAAGGATCCTGCTCCCAGTGGTCCTCATCATCATATCATATTATCTTTACCCTGATCTTTTCACTAAAAATCCTTTTTCCCAATAAGATAGAGATATAAGAACAGAAGAAAAAAAACAAGAGAAATAATATTGATGAAAGCAAGAAATGTCAGACATGACTTATCTTGATATGAAACCCTTGTCATTATTTAAGAGAATGAACCCTTGTCATTATTTAAGAAAATGAACCCTTGTCATTATTTAAGAGAAATAAGATTTTATTTTTGGAAAATTAATAAAACAATAGTATTATTAAGTAACTGTATAGTAAGTAATGTAAAAAAACAGAAGTCATTGTTGCAGTGTTGGGGAAGGGATGGATGGGTGAAAGAAGGAAGGCGTGCTAGGCCCTCTGGTGAAAGCACAAAGCCTCATTAGCGGGGGGGAAGGAGAGAGAAAGAGAGAGACAACGTTGAAAGACAGGAAAGGAGAGAAAAGGCTGCTGCCACAGAATAGAAATGGAAATCACGGTCGTCCCACTCTTTTATCGACTAGTCACCATCCATCTTTTCCTTTTCCCCGCAAAACTCTCTTCTTGTTACAAAAAATTATAATTCTACGACCTACTTATGATACAACGGAACGGAACTGAACTCATCTCAACTATCCTTAACGGAATTAATGGAGAATCATCATTTTTACTGTTTCACCGGTGAAAAGTTTTGGGTTTTTTAGATCGAGGAAGAAAAGTTTCACCATAGTGGTTTAACACTTCCTGCTGGTCACGTGTGTGATCAGAAACAGAAGACCAGAAAATATAGGGAAGAGCAAGAGCCAGGCCAGGCCAGGCCAGGCCAGGCCAGGTAACTCAGGAAACTCAGGAACACAGATGATTACAGAACTTGACTCAGGGAATGGTGCTGGTGCACAGTACTAAAATACTGAGAACTGGGCCTGCTGCCAGTAAACGCGTGGGGGCTGTTTGACGTACGGTGTCAGGGCGTTGTATCAGATGTCCCAGATAGCAGATTCCAGTAGTCCCAGTCCTACCAAATCATTTTCTACCTTCTTCCTCTTTTTTTTACCTTCATCCTTCTCTCATCTCTCTTTCTCTCTCCTCTCTCTTTGTCCCTTCGTCAAGTCCCAAGTTAGTCTTACGTCCTTCTGTCTCTGCAACTCTCTCTCTCTCTCTCTCTCTCTGTGATAATCAGAACTGATGAATAAACCCTACATGTAATTAATTAACCTATGGTTAAAATATTTCAGTCCTTCCCCATTCCTCATGCATGCCCATACATCCTTAGATCTCTCTTATACCTCCTGTCTCAAATACCAAATTGCTCCCTTATATTGTGCTAGCGAGGTAACACAGTGACTGTGCACCAAAAAGAATCTTGTTAATAGACTATTGGCACAAACCCGTGTCACAAACAAAGATCCTTATTAAGGCAGGATAAATATATATGGGAGGAAAATTACAAGTTAGAAAGGTATATTGAAATCTTATATGTTAATTAAATATGAAAATTCAATCAGTTAGAAGAGAAAAAAAAAAGTTTAAATTTCAAGGAAAAAGGATACAGATGTACATGTCGACCTTTTCCTAAAATAATAACACAACCATTTTTTCCCGGATAGATAGGCCAAAGGGATCGAATTGAACTCATGACTTCTTTAAGGTGTTCGTCTTTGCCAATTGAACTACCCTAAAGGTTAACATAATAAATTGCACGTCAAAATTCGCATCAATATTCGTACACATCCGATATCGGTTATGATTCCAACTTAATTAAACTCCCAGCCGATCATATTCCATTAAAACTCTGATTCTTAAAAATAAATAAATCTGCAGACATCCAAACATGTACGTAAAACATAGCCTGCTTCCCCTATACTATGTAATAAACTCTTTTCACCGAAATGGTTCTTAGCCCCTATTCAAAGGATGACCTAAGGATTTACTAGTTATGGGCCCCTAACTCGGCCTATACCGGGTCATTTCTCAAATGACCAAACAACCCTAAACACATTATCCTAAAACTCATTTATTAGACCAGATAATATCTTCTATGGATCATGGGTCGTCATCTGTCCAAAATCAATGGATGTGGGATTAAGACCCGCACATGACAGATCTCCTTCTTTTACGGCGGATCGGAATCCCATCCTGACACGGATCCAACGGTCGAGATACACATCAATCTCTTTTAAGATAAATACGGATCCCATAAAATGTCGTCACTAATACTAAAAATAGAGAAACCTGTACATGTACGATTTTTATACGTATAAACGTAATAAAAATACGAAATTAAGTTTAAATACAGGTGACGTCTAAGAAGCGTCACGTACTGTCGGAGATGGACGCACGTAGGCAGCAGTCTTAAATGCCGACAATTTAATTTTTCCCAAGAAATTCCGTGTCCCCAGTAGTACGAATGTACAAACCTCTCTCTCTCTCTCTCTCTCTCTCTCTCTCTCTCTCTCTTCTTTCTTTGTACGCAAATGTTGAAACACGGCGCCCTAAACCCTAACATTTAACGTCTTTCTCTTGTTTGACAACTTATCTCTTCCAAACACGGCCTTCCACCAATGGGGCCCACTCCTTTTCAGTCTTTCTCCAAATCTTTACTATTCCTCACAGATCTCTCACCCCGTCAATCCTCCACCCAAAAATAAAAGTTGTGAGCTTCTCTTTTGCCCTTTCTGCCTTTCGAATCGGATCCTCATCACCTTAACCATTTCGAATACGACAAATTAATATATAGGGGTATTTTAGTCTTTTAACTATACTTATAGATGTTTCTCACGTGATTTCACTGATCTCCCCTTCTACGGACCTGATCTCCGGATCTTGACGGCAGAGGTAAATAAACTCCTTCATTAATTTTTTACCACGCAGTAAAAAGGCTCAAATCAAAGGAGAAGAGGACGCATGCCTCATGTTTGTTTTTAGGGAACCGGCTGTTACCGGTAATGACCGGTTGATATAAGAGGGTATCCTGTCCGTGGATTGAGTATCAATGGACATCCTTACAGAGTTGACCAAGCAAGAAAATAATGCATTGACATATTCAACGATTGGGATTTGACATAACATATCTGCAGATGGTAAAATGAGATGGACCACGAGCAAGACCTTTTGCCTTTCATTAGGAGGAAGAGAGAGAAAACGGAAAAGTATATGAAAGGGTTATGAAGAAGGTCTCTCTTTTTTGCAGGCGGGGAATTGATGACCACATCCTCCTCCTCCTCTTATCTTCTCTGGGCAACGAAAGAAAAGGTCTTGCAGGATATACAGAAGAAAAAAGAGGGTAGGGTTGGAAAACTGACACAAGCTTCATCGCCGGCGGTGGTAGGACCGGTGCTCTCTCTCTCTCTCTCTCTCTCTCTCTCTCTTTGATCATCATCATCGCTCTCATGTGATCAACTATTAATTCTCTCTCCTACTAGTCTTCTTTTACTTTACCTAATTAGCAGACAGTAAACAAGAAGACACGACCATAGCCAAGCCAAGTGGAGGAGTGTTACACAGACAGCTGCAAGAGAGAGAAAACTAGAGAGAGAGAGAAAATTTACAAAAGAAAAGAAGGGATAAGTGGCGAAAAAACAAAAATAAGAAAATGGATTACGGAGAACATGAGGAGCAGGAAGAGGAGATAGGGGGATTACCAGTCTCGGCGAGCTACGAATCGCTGGGGAACTCGTCCAGACCTAAAATGGGAACCGCAGGTCTCGGGGAGGCTGTATCATCCGGGAGGAAAACCTTGGGCAGATACCGAGAGTGTTTGAAGAATCACGCCGTCAGCATCGGTGGCCAAGCCGTAGATGGGTGCGGAGAGTTCATGGCCGCAGGAGAAGAAGGTACCCTAGACGCCCTCAAATGTGCGGCTTGCAACTGTCACCGTAACTTCCACCGCAAGGAGACGGACGGAGGAGGAACTTACCATCCCCAATTCAACCCTTACTACTGTACACCCGCAGGGTATTTGACAGTAGCGCCGCACCATCGGCCGCTGGCGCTGCCATCGACTTCCGGAGGAGGAGGAGGACATAGCAGGGAGGACCAGGAGGACGTGTCGAATCCTAGCGGTGGAAGCGGTGGTGGTGGTGGTGGCGGCGGCGGCTCGAAAAAACGTTTCAGGACGAAGTTCACGCAGGAGCAGAAGGATAAGATGCTGGCTTTTGCGGAGAAGCTTGGGTGGAGGATTCAGAAGCACGATGATGCCGCTGTGCAGCAGTTTTGTAACGAGACATGTATCAAACGTCACGTGCTCAAGGTTTGGATGCACAACAACAAGCACACTCTGGGTAAGAAACCCTAGCTTAGCTAGCTAGCTAGCTGCTTCACCTGAATCCAATCCCAAGTAATCAATCTCCTTCTTCTTATTCTTCTGCTGCTATTACCATTACTACTACTACTACTTCCATCACATTACTATCGCCACAGTTGTGTGACCCACTTAGTACTACTACTTCAGGAACAGGAAGGCCGGAGAACAACAGTACTACACAACATTACCAACAACTAGGCGAACAGCAAATTCTATAGAGAATTACCTACCTTCGCTCCTTCGAGATGGATGAATTTTAGTTAGTCTTTCTTCTTTCTTTTTTTTTATTTCCTTATGTCTTTTTTTCTTTTTCATCTATTTATGTTTTTTCCCCTCTCCTCCTCATGGTGTTTGGATGGATAGCTTCATCGTTTCTTCAGTGGATTATTGTGGATGGGCCATTGCTCATACCAACCATGGAGAAGACAAGTCTAACTGTTTTTTTTTTTTTTTTTCTTTTCCTTTTCTATATGTTCTCTAATTAATGGTAGATTGTTTGTCTCTTCATCCAGCAATGATTTCCATTTCCAAACCTGAGACTGAATAATGCTGTTAACTAGGGTTTTAAGATTTACTATCAGTTGTCAGTGTAGTAGCCGGAATGCCTGAAGCTTTTCTCGTTAGTCTCCTCCTTTCTTCTCGGCTCTCTCACCCTCTTCCGTTGTGAGTTTTGCATCAGTTAATAAGATTGGCGGTTTGGGGCGACCAATTGTCCTAGCAGAGACCCCAATGCCCTGACGTGTTTAGCATGCAAAAGCTGCAATTTCAGTTCCCTTTCACATCTGTCATCATCTCCGGGCTTTACCCTCGATTGATTTCTGTCATTTACTTCTCCCCCAGCTTCCCCTTTCCGTTTTGAGCCCAGAAAACTTGAAATTAACTGGAGCTGGACAAACGTACGTACGAGCTTGAAAAGGGGAGAAAAATGAGGGACTGGGGAAGGTGGGGTGTGAGTTGCCTCATTGAATGCACTTTCTCCCTTCCTCCATTATTAATTCTATGCTCTTCTCTGGTTTTCTAATCTCCCTTGGTTTCAGTTTCCGGTCTCCACCCTTGCTTTCTGGCCTGTGCTGTGTCTTCTACTTCTATTTCATCGTTTTTTATGTTTTATTCTTTCCAAGAATATGATCAAGAAATTATATGATTCTGGGTCGATTCTCTGGGCTCCGTCCTGAGCCGTTGCCATCCATCCCTTTGTCTTTCCCCTTTCTGAATTGCAATGTCCAGTGCTGCTGCCATCTTTACATGTTTGCACTTGCAGAGAGAGAGAGAGAGAGAGAGAGAGCTGGTATTTTTTTTTAATAGTACATATAAAGGGTAAAACATGTGCTGTAAATGCACAGTTATATGATTGTCCCACCCTGACGGAGAACGGGGAACATCGGGAAGGGAGATCTGAATTTGATGGTGTTATTATCTATTTATATTATTTAAAAAAGAGGGAAAAAAATTCTGCCTTTCTTCCCTCTCTTCCCTTCAGGAGGAGGAAGAGGGTGCAGTGACTCTCTTAAGAACCGAACTGAAACTTGCATTGATGAATGATCTGGCGGTCATGTCTGCTTCTTTCGGGTTCTTTTGGAATTTGTTTTGTTAAGTTTCAGTAGATGGACTTAGGCAGGTAAGGCACCCAAGAATTTTGAAAACTTGACATTTATAGTATCAGAAGTCTAAGTTATTTCCATAAAATAATTCAAAAAGAAGAACCATATGTTACGAATATTGCTATCTAAAAAGGGCAACACTTGAGGGAGAATGTTGGAAATAATCCTACATTTTAATTCTGAAACTTGTTTTTATATGTATGAGAGTTCTTCCATTTATTAGTTTGAACTTTTGAATTAAAAATTTTAACATGTTTATGAGAAAATGAGAATATGCATGTGGACACTCAAAGAAAACAAAATACATTTCATAATGAGATTTTCACAGTACATAGGTTTTGTTATGTTGCCAGAGACCGGAGTTTTCAACTGGGTTTTGTAGTTTGGTACTTTTTTTACGATCCTAGAATGTATCTTGAATTTGTACCTTTCTCTGAGAACTAGAAAGCTGCACCGTGATGCCCTACTTTGGTGATTGAATTCTGCAAACACTGAAAGCACCTCTGTTAAGATTAAGAAGAGTAAATGTAAACGTTTGTAATGGTGAGCGGGAGTGTTAGTTTCATATCCATTTCAATGGGGTTTTCAGCTGTCGCAATTGCTTTGAAGCCACATGGTGGCAGACTAGCCGTGTGGTTTTTAAGTTCTTTACAAGTTTGATGCCACAACTAAGGAATAGTGATGGGTGTGGTGGTATGGACCCTCTGAATTAGTTGTACCTCTTACTTATTTTATACTGCAAAGAACAGATGGTAGAATTGAGGGGAGTAGGTTTTATGGATGGATCTGTTCAAGGGTACCATGGCCGGTCCAGTATCATATAGCAGATGTGATGGGAGTTGAAATTTTGTGGGGAGGCATGCTCAAAGAACCCTCCCTTCACATATTAAATTTCAGTTCAATTTGGAATTCAAAAAAGTGGTAAAATAAAATTTTCAAAAATCTAAGACTACAAGAAAGTGCTTGACAGGCAATGCTTAAACTGTCAGTATGTAGCATGAAAATAAGTGGGAGGACATATGATTGAATTTAAGTAAGAAATTTTGCAGGGGTCAATCCAGATCTGTAGTTAGAGGATCGGGATCTGTCTGGTTGTCAAGTGGGCAGTGAGGATTCCGGCATCTCATAATGCATCAGGAAAATGCTGTTTGGCAGTCAGATGCAGTATGAGGTCAGGATCCTCACCGCCGCTTGGCAGTCAGACAGAGGATCCTTACACGTAGTTACAACTGTCACACCAGCAATCAAGGTGGCAAAACTAGGTGAGTCATCCATAGATATTCTATAGATGAGAGTGAGAAAAAGCTTTTTATACGCTGCAGCAAACATAGCCAACCTTATGAATGTTTAACTGAGGGGAGCCTCCAATGTTTGGAAAACTAGATATAATTAGTGACAACTATATATTTTGAAGAGGGTGAGATAGTTAAAAAGTCTTATGAACACTATAAATTGGGTAATGGTTTTTTGATTTTTAGTTGACCTTTTTAAATTAGGGTTAGGGGTTATCATTGGATTTGATTGACAAAATTTATGATGATTTAATGGTAATAATCAATTTATGAAGAAGGTGCTGATTAGCTTAGTGGTAAGGACGCATAGAAATCGTCTCCTGCGGACCTACCGCCTGTCAAGGGTCGGATTTCAGTCGGCCCACTCCCCAATGTATTGGCAGGCGGCCAGACTGATCCCCAAACCCTTGGATGAGTTGCAGGACCGCCCTGGTCTAGTGGTGTCACTTGTCAGATTGTCAGGTCTTGAGATCCAGTGCCACACATTCAAATTAGGGGGGGCATTAGTACTTTCTTTCTCATAAAAAAAATAATTTATGATGATTTAATAGATACATGAGTCATCATATTAATTACTAATATTCAATGATACAATAAAATATAGTTATTACTGATTTTTCTGATGCAACCAATATTATTCCCTGATTTATAGAATGAACAAGTCACTTGAAAGCATCAAGTTATGCAAGCTTACTACGAACTATATGCATGATATATTACATATGTACTATTTTAATCTGCATTGGTGTATAATTACATGACTTTTAGTGTATGTATTCTTTTAATCTGCATTGTTATATAATTGTAAAAAATTATATGAATTTTATTAAGTTAATTTAATTAAAAATTTGATAAAATGATTTAATTATAAACGTTAAGAAAGCAAAAAAGATATTTCAAATTTTGATTTAAAATCTCTTGAAAGGAAAGTAGTAATTATGATGAAGATTAGTTATTGAGATTCCTAAGTAAACTACAACTCTTGATCAATCATTGGTTGCAAAAGTTGCTTCCTTTGTTTCAAAGGAAAAATTAATTTTAAAAAGTTAAAATGTGCTTTGTTATGTTTCATTTAGATTTTACATGATTATAGTTTTCTAAATTAAAAATTTCACAAATCTAATTATCGAATTAGTGAGGATGATCTTGAATTAGTCTCAGGAGCTTCATTAAACTTATGCCTTTGGCAGTTTCAAGAAAACAAACATTGGTCTGATTTCTGTGCACAATCGTGTATGTAGACACTATATACATAGCCAAACACATTGGCCTTATGCCCAATAGGGAAACGGTATTATACAATTTTTCTTTCTCTCCTATTCAATGGTTGAAGCAACGAACATCATAAAACCTTTGCGAACAAATAATTTATTAAAAAAAAAAAAAAAAAAACAGAACCCTTAAAAATGGTCTTCACAAGGAATTCAGGAATTGAGTATTTTATTTTATTGGGTACTATAAATTGAATAATTCAACTATAAACTTTAGATACTTTCAAAACCTTTATATATAAAAAAGAAAAAAAAAAGCGCTCCATTCCAGTTTTAAATTAATTTAACATTTCATTTAATCGTGAATATAAATTTGACATGTACATGCATGGGAAGGAAACTGCATGGTGGATATAAATTTAACTATATCATGAAATGATGCGGATATTAAACAGTTGCCAAGTGGCATAACCTAAATTCCTTTTCTCTTTTTTTTTTTTTGGGGGGGGCTGTGGCACACAGTAAGAAAATTAAATTGACAATTATTTTTCAAAATTTATATTGCAGTTCTTTTCTTCTTTTTTTTTTTTTGGATAAATACATTGCAGTTCATTACCATTTTTTTTATGTTCTTTTTTTTTTTTTTACCTATAAAATTCTCTTGTATTCTTAAGACAAATTTTGTGAAGATTTCTCTCCAAGGCGAAAAAAGGAGACTTTAAGGGTAGTAGAAATTCTTTTCTTAATCGATTAATTGAATGAGCAACTCCCAAACATGCCTTTGTTTCTTTCAATGAGAGATCTGATTGGTTTAATTTAGTATCTTTAGTGTAATTATTCAGGATTTTATTTGTAATATGAGGGTGGCAATCCCCCCTCGAGCCATTGGAAAATTTCAGTCTCACATCTTTTGATTTCTCTTCTTCCCCTATTACAAGTCTATTACCAACGCCCCAAGTCCATCCTAGACATCCTGCCCAATAATCTAGTTTATGAAAAATTAAGGGTCTTTTCTACCCAACAAGGTTTTAAAAGAAAACGCAATTAACCATACGAGTACCAGTTATTAGATGGTTAAATGATTTTTAAATTGAAGTTTTCCTCTAGATTTTTTTTTTTACTCCCTTTTCTTTCCACAGCAAAACATCATTTATAAATGGATAAGGTTTTTTACTTCGTCCAAATGATTCAATTACTTTTGTCATTTGGCAATTGATATGATAATTCCAACCATTAGAGACAACAACAAAGAATCTAGATTGAAAACCACTCCCATAGAAAAACCCTTAGATTTTTATTAGTTTCAGTCTGGCTTGATTGGATTGAAAAGACTAACAGAATATTTTTTGACCAAAACCGATATGGGACCTATCAAAACTTATGAATTTATTATTTATTTATTTCTATACATAAATCATTGAGTCGTTGATAAGGATAGGATCAGCTAACCGTGCATTGGTGTGATCTACTCAATGACATATTTAAAATCCTTGCAATCTCTCTGTAAATCATTCTAACAGTTAATGCATTTCAAATGCAATATGTGTATCACTCTTGTAACGTTCCTATACAATCTAATAAAAATATATGATTTTTCTCCTCACAAGCCAAGTGAGCGAGAATCAATTTCCTTGTGTTATTTCACGGTATTAGAGTGCTCTATAGACCAACATCAAAATGTCGTCCACCACCAGCTCCCTTCCTTCCTCTGCTACAGATTCCACCTCCTCTCTGTTTTCACCAAAGTTTAATCACACCATCTCTATTCACTTAGATCAAGTTAACTACCTGTTTGGAAGTCACAACTGTTAGATTTATTTCTAAATCTAGTTGGTCAACATTATTTACTTGCATAATCTATCAGTGGGAATCTAACATTATTCGGTACACTGGTCTAAGCCATGGATTATCAAATACCAAAGATAGGACTTTCCCTATTCATTGTGAGAATGAATTAGGGTTAGTGGTTATGTTATAAATACAAGAGTAGTGAGTCCCCGTAGCCACTGTTTGAGATCTCTCCATTAGCACCCATAGCAGAGGAGAAGGAAGGTCTAGTAGAAGGCTGTGGAAGACTCTTCTCAAGGGTTACGAAAATCAATCGTCTGCAAGAGGTATGAAATATTCTAACTGTTTATATTAATCTCTTTATATTCTAGATATCTGTGTGTGGGATAGGGTATGTAATGGAACCCTATCAATATTATTCTAACAATTGGTATCAGAGCAGTTCATACGGACCTATAATCGATGATATTTAATTTAATAAAGCTTAATTGAGATGATTGGAATGATTGAATGAATTGTTCTTTCATTCTGGTTTTGATCGAGACCCGTGGGAGATCTGTTACGATCGAAATTTTTGGGACCGTAAAAAATCAAAACTTTTTATACCACTACGTAGATCTTAGAGAGACGGTGACGGCGGTACCGTAGTTTTTTTACAGTATACTCCATTTTTAATGCTCTTCAATCTGATATATAGTTTGGTACATTTTGATATATTGAAAAATATATTATCATAGAAAAGTGTTTTATGGGAACCTGATTTACAATTTTCTATTGATTTTTCTTAAAAGTTACTATACCAAATTGATTATTAAGCTAATATGCATGTTTATATGAATGTTTAGACTTATAAAATTATATTTTAAAAACATTCATGATTAAACAAATATCCAACATGTGCTACAGGTTAGGATTTGTTCATATCATGATGTGAACTTGGTGGAACCTACCAAAGTGGCACACCTTGTTTTATTATGATTTGTTCAAATTCAAGTATCTGTATTAGTAAATGCTCAAGAAATTGACAAGTGTTCACCCAAAGGTGACATTGTCTAAGTTCAAGTTAGGATTGTAGATGTTGTGTGAGGACTTAATGTAATCACCAAAGTGGCACACTTAGTTTTATCATAACATACTCAAATCCAATATTTGTGCATTTATAAGATACAACAATGAAAGACATGTTCACCCATAGGTGATATTGTCAAAGATTCTCACTTTTGTGGTTGCAGTAAAGAATGGCATTGTCCACCCAAATGTGACATTGTCAAGTTTAAAAAGTTACATGCACTTGGAAAATAAAGATGTTTGGCTTAGGGGTTTCATTCACCCAAAGGTGGTTTGATTTTCAACGCCATCATTCTTTGGCGATTTTGCCCAGATATTTGAGAGGACCAGTGCATCATTATCCCAAAGGATAAGTATATAGTTCGGTTGACTCTTGAAAAAATATAATAATTGTTTGGCGGTTTTGCCAAGATAAAAGAGAGGACCAGTACATCCTTATCCCAAAGGATAAGTATGTAGTTCGGTTGACTCTTGGATAAGGAAATAATTGCTTGCTTATTATGTTTTGATAGTTTAATTAATTTTCTTAGATATATGAGTCATGGATCTATCACTGTATGTATAGCATTGTAAATAAACTCATCTAGTGATTACTATCTCAGATTTTCACTCCCTGGTATTACTCTTGCTTCATTTTCTTTGTTTGGATCAAATTATAGAAGATGTATAAAGCAGTTAAGAAATAACTAGGATTTCTGGATTCAGACCTAGTTCTTAGAGAGGATAAAAATGTTGCCCTTACCGTTGAGAGTAGCGTTCTCTTGCTAAGGTAATAAAAATGGAGAATTGAAAATCTTCCAATAGGAAATCCATGTAGCTTTTGCAGTTCCAGAGGCTATGCAAGATAGTTTCATAATAAAAAGACACTGCCAATGAATACATAAAGGAGAGTTAGGCAAAATTTGAAGTGATTAAAAGGGGTTGAAGAGTCATTTTATATTTAAAATGACTGAATCACATCTTGGAACATTTCAAAAGGTTATTTAAAGAAAAATCCAAAGAATATTGGAGGTTTCTAAAATGGGGCGGAGAAATGTTTATTACCTAAGCCCATCTGTATTACTTTAGATGGTAATAGAGTGTGATGAAGCATAAGTTGGAACTATCAGCTAACACTGATAAGCTCAAGGATAAGAAAACCTCTGAAGATGATTCAATTGACTTTTGCATTCTCACTAGAACTACTAAGTCAGATCCTGGTAACCTATAACATCCTAAAGAAAAGGTAAAACTGAGGCGAAGGTAATAAGGATGGAATTTGAAGAAAAGAAATAAAAACATTTTTTCAAGTAAATGTCAAAAACTTTATGTCAAAGAAAATGAATTATTGTAATGTGACTCAGAAGGGACATGTATAAAAAGATTATAAAGTTGGACATGCTAAACTGGAAAAGAATAAAGTCTATGAAACTTCTGAGTAAGAAGGGTGCTGGGTTTTCAGAGACTTAAATACTAGTTATAGTCCAAACCTATAGGAATAGTAAAACCTTTAGTTTGCTTTAGGTAGTTTACCTATTTTTAGAAGGTAAAGAATGATTTTCTAAAACCCCTAAAGTTTGATATCATGTATATATATGGAGATTGTTTAATATAAAAGAAAAATAAACCATTCGCAACAAGAGATTGTTGGACTTGGTGGATAGTCTTTATCAAAGGATTAAAATTGTTAAATCTAAAAAATGAGATAAGTGTTCAGGGAGACCATATCATACTGACCTATACACTGGTACTTTTGCCCAAATCTTTACTGGTGTTAAGACTTATGACTTAGGAATCGTACTTGAGATTAACAGCAAAAGAAGTGGCAAATAAATGAGATCAAGAGAATAAGAGTGTATTTGATTTTGTGGGAATAATGAATTCTGCAACTTATATTATTAATAGAGTACCAAGTAAGTCAGTCCTAGTTTAAGGAGTATTCATGCTTGGGATTGCAAAGCGAAAACATGATTTCATAACCTTCATGAGAGAATGGTTGGTTTTAAGACATTGAGCTATTATTTTCTGAAATGTCCAATAAGGTTCAAAGAATTTTGGTTTTACTATCCCAACTTAGAAAATGAGATAGTAGAAACCAATCATGCTAGATTCATTGATGGTGCTAGTGGTTTGTCATAGCCAAGAAACTTAAAATTTGATGAGACCTCATGAAAATTGTTGTGGAACAACCAATTAAAATAACAGAAATATTATTGGAGGATGATATGATAATAAAGCCAGAGGAGACAAAATAAAGATTTACTAGATCACATAAATCTGTCATTTCATCCAATCATATATCATACCTCATAGTGGATGTTTTTGGCAGTGGAAAAAAAAGTAAAATCCCAATAGTTTTCAGCAAGCTAATGGTAATTATATTGCCCTAGAGTGGATGATAGTATATAAGGTTATGTGATTTCGTAGGAGAATTGATCGCCACGAAGCAAAACTTGTAGCAAAGAGGAATCACACAGGTAAAAGGCATTGACCTAAATTCGTTGGTCTTTATTGTGCTGTCTGATTTAGAACTATATCAAATAAATATAAAAACTATTTTTCTCAATGAAATGATTCAATCAGAAGGTTGAAGTAAAGGATAAAGATGGAATGGTCTTAAGCAAGCTTCCAAACAATGATGTCTAAAGTTTTACCAGGTTGTATCAGGCTATACCTTCATTCGGTTTTGTTGAGAATGCAAACATCCAAGCATATATCCTAAAATCAGTGGGAGCACATTTATTTTTCTGATCTTGTATGATGATGACATACTATTTGTCAATAGTGACATGGCATTACTTGTAGAGACCAAGCATTTTCTGTCAGAGAATTTTGTGATGAAAGATATGGATAAGAGCTCATTCATTCTCGGTATTGAGATTAGACTTGACAGAAATCGAGACTATTAGGACTATCTGAGAGGGCCTTCATTGATCATATACTCAAGAGATGCTGTCACACCCCAATTCTGTACTATTCAGAATGATGTGATGAACCGCTAATAAAACCAACGGTTCAATCAGGATCTCAAATAGGCTACCCCCGCGTTATCTAAACTTACACACATCCGTAATCATAATCAGAGTAAATACACAATAGCGGAAGTCTTATAATAAGAAGAACTGAGAATCTATGTGATATTAAAATTTAAATAACAATTTATTTTGTTTCAACTAAGACATAAATATTTAAATACCAAATACATGTCTTAATAAATCCAAATAAAGAAACCTATAAAATATCTAATCAAATATACACGAGTTGCACTCGCAAGAGGAGTCGTGTGTATCCACTTCAGCTTCAGCTTCCATCGCCGCTACGTTCCCGTACGCAGACGCATTCATATAATCTTCAACGGTATAACCTGCATCATCAACTAAAAATATTCGACGTCGAGGGGTGAGCACACATCACGGCTCAGTGAGTAGCCAAAACAATGCAACAATACATATGCATGCAATCAATTTATATCTTTGGTCCGGTTTAAAGTTTGTAGTATGCAATAGAAAGGTTTAGGTAGCCAAAGGTCGCGTTTATTGACCCCGCCTCTATACACGAGTGTGTGATGTCACCCGAAGATCACGTTTATAATCAACTCACATGCACCCAATCATGAACATTATATAACAAAGGTTACGTTTATTGCTATATAGTGCCATACCAACACGTAAGCCCCTGCTGACGAGGGCTGCAAACTGGGCTTGCAACTAACCAATCCTAATGCCAAAAGTGTATCCAAGGCCTCACCCCAGCATCCCTCAGAATGTCCATAGAGATAGAGCTAAGGCCCTCCGATAGAGTCAGAGACTACAAGGACCGAGACCACCTCCCCTGATACTCTACGACATAATAGTTCTGCTAAAGTAATGGCGATACGACGATGCCAATGCACAAGACTTGAGTTAGAGATAGAGCTAAAGTGCTGAGACCCGCCAAAGGTTAACGTTTATTGACGTTCTCATCACACCTCCCCTGATACTCGCTCGCATCAAGTACATCAACCACACACATACAAGCACATGCCTATTCCTATCATCATCATCATCATCATGTTATAAACAATAAAGTAACTATGCATGAACAAGTAATAGAAATATTGGATGGCATGCTGTATGCACATTACAAATATATTTGCATAGAATCAAGCATGGCATAAGACTCAAGAAATAGAAAACAGTTTTTGTTATTAACCAATTTAGTTTGGAGTTCTGGTTCCTCACCTTAGCTTGCTATAAGATGATTTTCCAAGCTTTAGAATCACCTTTACAGTGTTATTATATTGCTAGAAGACCTAACAAAGTCGATAGAATTTAATTAGAATTAATTCCAGATTTAAAAACCATTCTGTTAACTGAGGGTCGGAGGTAGGGTCGGAGTCCTGATCGACCCTCGGTGCGACCCTCCTCAGATTTTGAACTTCCCGAACACTGAGGTTCAATGGTCAGGAACACCTAGGGTCGGATGGTCATCGACCCTCGGTGCAACCCTCTGTGCACTTTGGTCCAATTCCCTCTTTTTAATCCATTCTTCGTGTTTGGGGTCCTATGGCTTGCTTCTACATTCCATTAAACATTCATTCCATGGTCTGGAACCACGAATCAACCACCTAGATAGCTTTCATGCATTCTTCTATGGTTTCCCATGAAAATCTAACCATAGCTTTATGGTTTGGGTTTCTCCGAGATCACACTCTCTCCAATAACTATCCTAAGGTCTGTAGAAACTCATGGAATTAGTATCCATACCTGAGAAGATTACTTTTTCTCTGAAATTCTTCTCCTTTTTGCTAAGTTCTCTTCCTTGCCTTTCTTCTTCCTCTTTTTCCTTCTCCTCTCTTTCTCTCAATTCAATTAGGGTTGTGAAAGGAGTGAAAGTGGCTTAGGGACGTCCTTTAAATAGAGTAGGAATATCTCAAAATCAGTCCCTTTGAGATTAGGAAAGAATCCCAATCGAAAATTAGGAAATTTCCTAATTTTATTTTCTTACGGCAACCGAGGGTCGATGGGAGGGTTGATGATCCCGTCGACCCTAGGGTCCTAAGCTGTCCGACCCTCCCTTCAAAACTGAGGGTCTGACTTTCTGTTTTGGGAGGTCCGACCCTGCTTAGCTGGGTATGCGACCCTTCCCCTATTTTAAGTGTTTTTGGGTCGATTTGATACCTGGGATCTCGATCTCCTTCACGCCCTTGGTCCATTTGACTCGACCATGATGGGTAAACCTGGTTCAAGGTGGTAAGACCGGGTTAGACTGACACGGGTCTTACAGATGCAGTGCCCTAAGAATAATATTGAAAAGAGATCTATGTCAGACAATATGTGTCTACGGTAGGGAATCTGATGTATGCACAGTTTTATGGTTGACATCGCCCTCGTAGTGAGCCTGCTGGGACGATTTCAGTCAGATGCTGGGATTTCTCACTGGACAGAGGTTAAGAAGATTCTGTATTATTTACGGAAGATAAAAGATTACATGCATATGTATGGTCGTATTGATAACCTAGAAGTGGTTAGATATACTAATACAGATCTCAGTGGATATACTGACGATAAAAAGTCCATGTCAACATATATTTTATGATGGCTAAAGATGTTATTTCATGGAAGAATGCAAAACAATCTATTCTGACTTCTTCTATTATGCAGTCAAAGTTCGTGGTACCATTTGAAGCCACAAAGCAAGTGTTTTAGTTGATGAACTTCAATTTTAGGTTGAATGTTGTGGATACCATCTCCAAACCGTTGTTGTTGTACTCTGACAACAAGTTAGTTGTATCCTTATTTAAGAACAACAAGAAATTAGATGCTTCAAGCATATAAAGATCAAGTATCTAGTGGTAAGAGAAAAGGTCAATGAGAATCACATTTCTGAGGAGCACATTTCGACATACAATATGATAGTTGATCCTTAGTAAAGGCTTTACCAGTGGGAGTTTTAAAGGGTCATGTTTTTAGTATGGATGCCATTGAGTCTTTTGATGTGCTTGTATAGACCTTTATATTTTATTGATACTTGGTTGTATTTATTCTTTTACCCGTGGATTTTATAGGCACAGTTAGTTTATACCATGGTTTGATTTCATGATTCAGTTTTTATTTAATTACTAATCTTGACATAATTTTTATGTGTTTGACATGTCAAAACTTCAAAAGGCAATATTTAGCCATAATGACAAAGACAGTATTTAACCAAGAAGGACAACAAGGTGGTATTAAGCCAAGGTTTACAGGTGGTAAGCCAGGTTCTGTTGTTAACCCAGGTTAATAGCTCTGCGCTATGGTATTGGGTAACATCAAGTTAATAGCCTATAAGGTTTTAAATGCAATTGGATCGAAGGTGATTCGATTAGATTATGGACTCTCATGATAAGGTTATTTTCATGGTACTATCTTGGGACGATTCATGCCATCAAGTAGACTTTTATTTGTGATAATAGAAAGGGTATGTCGTATATTGAGGCATATTTTCTCCTGTTGTTCGATATCAGTCTGGTTGTTGGTTGGATCAAGGTTATGACAATTCATTTAAATAATTAGATTTCATGACCACACTGGTTGATGATAGTCTTGTAAATTAATGTAGCCCAAGTGAGAGACTGTTAGATTTATTTATAAATCTAGTTGGTTAATATTATTTACTTTTCTAATCTACCGGTGGGAGTCTGACATTATTTGGTAGGCTGGTCTAAGCCATGGATTTTCAATTGCCAAAGATAGGACTTTCCCTATTCATTGTGGGAATGAATTAGGGTTAGTGGTTATGTTATTAATACAGGAGTAGTGAGTCCCTGCAGCTACTGTTTGATATCTCTCCATTAGCGCCCATAGCAGAGGAGAAAGAAGGTCCAGTAGAAGGCTGTGGAAGACTCTTCTCAAGGGTTACTTTAAGTAACGGTCGAAAATTAATCGTCTGCAAGAGGTATGAAATATTTTAACTGTTTATATTAATCTCTCTATATTCTAGGTTATCTGTATATGGGATAGGGTATATAATGGAACCCTATCAATATTATTCTAACAACAACTGCTTTCTTTGCTTCGTGGTCATCAGCTTCTTGGCTATTTAGATGGCTCACAACCTTGCCCTCCACCTTTCATTGTGCCTGCTCTTTCCGCACCCTCTTCTTCTGATGTTTCAGACACCACCTCTACCGCAACAACTCCTATTGCAAATCCCGCATACACCACATGGTAGGTTCATGATCAACTACTCCTACGATGGATCTTGCCATCACTCACTAAGTCACTTCTTGGCCAAGTCATCGACTCGACCACTTTTCAAGCATTCTGGTCCAGTTTAAAATGATTGTTCGCCTCCCACTCTCAGTCATGGATCATGCACTTGCTATTACAGTTGCAAATTGAGAAGAAGAAAAATCTTTTGTTTACAACCTACTTCCAAAAAATGAAAACAATATTTGATAGCTTGGCTACAATCGCAAATCTGGTCTCTTTAGCAGATTTCATTCATCATATCATAGCTGGACTCGGTTCGGAATCAGATGCCTTCATCACGGCTATCTCCACAAAGTCTGATGATATTTTTCTTAATGACCTCCATGGCATGCTCATCAGCCATATATGAGTTGCGGTTACAACACAGTACCCATTCTCTTCTGCCCGAAGTCAACATCGCCACTTCCAAGACCTCTCAACAGGGTTGCTAGGGCCATGGCTCCCACTCCTTAAACAACGGTTGGTCCTTCAATGCCTCTTGTGGATGAGGGCATGGTCGAGGTTGTCAATCACAAGGTCCCTCATATTCCTCAACCTTCAACAGACCATAGTGTCAAGTCTGTGGTAGATAAGGCCATACGACCTTAGCATGTTACCACCGATTTGATTCTGCATAGGCACACCTCTACCACAACCTTCGGCCATGGTTGCATCACACTCGGCTCCCCACCATGATACATGGTATCTTCACTCTGGAGCTATGGACCATATTACTGTAGATATCAACAATCTCTCCGTTCGATCTGAAAATCAAGGGTCAGGTTAAGTACAAGTTGGCAATGGGCAAAGTTTGCATATCTCTCACACTAGTTCTTTTAAAATAATTTCTATTTTCCATCCGTTAATCTGAAGAAAATTCTGCATGTTCCATCCATAACCAAGAATTAATTGAGTGTTTATCAGTTTACTTCTGACAAAGATGTTATTTTTGAATTTCACCCCTCCTTTTGTCATATTAAGGATCGATCCTTGGGGAAGGTCCTACTCCAAGGTATGCCTAACGGTGGACTCTCTCGTCTCAATGCCGGTACCCTACCCAAGAATTATTCTCCCAGTCCTCAAGTTTCTATAGGTGAACGTGTCTCCATTGATATTTGGCATCACTAGTTTGGGCATCCATCACCTAAAGTAAAAGGAAAATTTTCTTCCAAAATAATTTGCTTATTTTAGGACCTATTAACGTTTCTTTTTTGCTTCTCTTATCCTTTAGGCAAATTCCATATGTTACCTTTTCATATCTCTAATTCGTTTCTTTTGGACCTCTAGATCTTATTCATTCGGATGTATGGGATCCTTCCCCCTTACTTCCCATAATGGTTTTCAATATTATGTCAGCTTCATTGATAACTACAGTAAATATACTTGGCTATTTCCCATGGTATGAAAATCTAACGTTTACTCTATTTTTCAATCTTTTCAAAGGCAAGCTGAAAATTATTTTGAAAGATCCATTGAGGCTATGCAAAAGGATTGGAGTGAGGAATACTGAAATGTTTCCACCTTTTTGGAATCTATGGGTGTTCTCCACCACATCTCTTGTCCTCACATGCCTGAGCAAGATGGTTGTGCCAAACGGAAGCATTGATACAATATTGTTCAAACCAGCTTAACAATGTTGTTTAATACCAAGGTTCCCACCAAATATTGGGACAATGCTTTTAATGATACTGTCTTTTTTTTATCAACAGGGTGCCTACTCAAGTCCCATCATGGGAGACCTTATTCAAATCCTCACCGGACTACACAATTTTAAAGGTCTATGGGTGCGCCTACTATCCACTACTCAGATCATACAACACTCAAATATTATAGCAGTGCTCTACCCAATGTGTATTCATTGGTTACAACTTGAGTCACAAGGGTTACAAATGTCTGCATATCGCAAGTGGAAAAATCTATATATCTAGACATGTTTTATTTGATGAGCATCAATTTCCATTTTCGGGTCTACAAGCTCCTAATGCTCCCTCTCTAATCTTGCTTTTACTTACTCTGTAAGAACCGTACTCCACTAACTTAGTCTAACCGTGTCGTGCCAGGTCTTCCCATCATTTCTAGACCAAGTGGACCGAGCGTGTGAAGATAGATCACAAACAAGGTATGAGAATCGAGTTAAAAACACTAAAAACATACCTAAGGTCGCATGTCTGGGTAGATATGGTCGACCATAAGGAAGGGAACCAAAAATCTCAAAACCAGAACCCCATGGTCGATGATTTTGACCTTACGGTCGATGGTTTATGCGACCGTATGATCGACCGTGAGAACCCAAATCAGACTCCGAGTTTTGGAAACTTTCCTAAACTAAGGGATTGCTTTCTAATTGAAAGAGGACACTATATAGAGAGTTTTCCTCTATATAAAGGACGTCCCTCAACCCTTTTTCACTCTTTTAGAACATTAGTAAACCCTAGAAAAAGAGAAGGAAGAGAAGAAAAAGAAGGAGAAGAAGAAAAAACTAAGGAGAAGAGTTTGCTGAGAAGAAATTGGCTCTCTATCACAGGCAAAGGTATGAAACAAATATCTGTAGATGTAAACTCTAAGAAATAAGATTTTTATGGAGGATAGGCTATATCAACCTATTATGATCTATGTGATTTCCTTGAAAAAATCCCAAGGAGAACCATGAGTAGTGAATTTGATGATTAAGGTTGACAAAAAATTACCAATGATGGCCATTGGATGACCTTAGAATAAAACCCATTGAAGAACAGAAGAATTTACCCAGAAAGAACTCGAATATCATGTAGATTGTGCCCAAAAATCTCAAGGTCGCAACTACGGTTGACCATAGCATGACAAGTGTGACAAAAGATCAACCATAGGCATTCAGAAAGATTTCAGAAATCATATGGTCACAGCTACGGTCACACCATATGCAACCGTAGGGTATCGACCGTAGACAGTAAGGTCGATACAGCATGAGACCATAGGACCAATCAGGCACCTATCAGTGCTCTGTTTCGATTTTTTACTACTGTAAAATGTCACATATGAACCCTAACTTAAATTCATATAACTTTTAGGTTGTTAAATCAATTCAAAGAGAATTTCAAGGTTTGGAAGGACATCGAGAATTGCTAACAGGTGAGGGAACGAGACCTAACTAATTGGATAATAACAAACTGTTTATTTTTATTGAGTCCAATGCCATCATTGATTCTATCCTCGTATGCTTGTAATGTGTATCTCACATGTCATCTAATATCCCTGCTATTACTGTTCATGTATATTCAAGTCTGTTTATTTATAACATGATGATGATGATGATAATGCTAGGAATAGACATGTGAATGTATGTATGTGGTTGGTGTGTTGGATGCGAGTGGAGCATCAGGGGGAGGATGTGGCATGGTGGTCTTCGACCTCGTCACCAGACTCTAGCTCTATCTTTACTCAAGTCTTGCCCACTAACATCATCGTATCGCCATTACCTTAATAGAACTATTACATCGTAGGGCATCAGGGGAGGTGGTCTCGGACCGTATAGTCTCTGACTCTGTCGGGGGGCCTTAGCTCTATCTCTATGGACGTATTGAGGGATGCTGGGGTGAGGCCTTGGATACACTGTTTGACATTAGGATTGGTTAGTTGCGAGCCCAGTTTGTAAGCCCCTGCCAATAGGGGCTTACGTGTTGGTATGGGTAAGGCATTAGGGGAAGTATTGGTGGTGTTTGATCCGAACACTTTAGCTCTATCTCTATTCCATGATGGGTGCATCTAGGATGGCAATGGTGTTTGATCCACTGGGTGGATTCACACACTCGTGTATAGAGGTGTGGCGGCCACCAAACATTTTTATAGCACATTGCAAACTTATAAATCAGACCAAAGATATGAATTAAATACATGCATATGTTTGTTGCATTATTTTGTTTGCTCCCTGAGCCGTGATGTGTGCTCACCCTTTCAACGTCGAATATTTTCAGTTGATGATGTAGATCTTACCGTTGAAGAATATATGAATGCGCCGATGTATGGATACGTTGCTGCGATGGACGTAAACGCTGAAGAAGATGTGCATGATTCATCATGCGAGTGCAACCAATGTGTTTTTTGTTTAAGTTTACTTATAATTTAAACATCGGATATCTAATTAATTATTTATTTTTATGTCTTGTAGTTTGGAGATAATTGGATTAAATACTTATTTATCACTGTTAAACTCTTAGTTCATTATCTGTAAGACTTCCATTTATTTGTTTATTACCTCTGATTATTAATGTGGAATGTGTATGTGGTTTGATATGGTAGGTACGACCTATGCAAGATCTTGGGTGAACTGTTGGTTTATTGACGGTTCATCACACCATTCTGGTTAGACCAGAATTGAGGTGTGACAACTTGGTATCAGAGCATCTCAGGTTCTACCCATTGACCTAACTACTTCCACATGAGTCATGAACTGAGTTAGGATAAAATTTAAAAACTGTAATAAGAACACACCATAAGTACCTGTGTTGTATGAACATAAACTAAGAAAAAAAAATAATACACATATGTAAAGGAAAAACTAATTTTATATATATGGAAACAAGACAAATGTATAATAAATCAGAGTACAATCCACAATCCAGACAATTACTCTGTAGTGTAAAAGGAAAAAAGATATAAAGGGCAATCATAGAGCTGGAGATGCTGGAGGAGGAGGTGCCTCACGATTTCTATCATAGTCCTCAGCATATACTCTCGCGAGCCAGGCCACCTGAGTTTGAGTCGCTCGGAAACTAGCTACCAGATCCGCTACCCACTAGTCTGTAGAGCATTGGGCATTTAGAAGCTCTCCTACTCTCCAATCAGTCACTCGTTGAGCCTCTCTAATCTCACGTAACAGCCCCATCGTGTCATCTGGTGGTGGGCGTGAAGGGTCAGCTGAATGAGAAGCCCTAAAAGGGCCAGCTCCAGTAGAATGTTGTGGCGATGAAGGAGGGATGGCATCCACATCCATGTACATCTGATCATCATCCTCCTTATCACCACCCTCGTGTGCCTCTACTGCTACCTCTGCTGTTGCTGCTGTCTCCACCTCTGCATCTTTTGCCGCTACCGAGTGAGAGGACATCTCATAGCATTCCTCTCATCATCACTGACCTGTATCTCTCTCATGCCCATCCTGCTGATGGCCTCCCAATCAAGGTCAGCTGAGAAGGTGTCCTCAAGGATCCTCTTATCTATTAGGTCCACCTATAGACGAGCGAGCAAGGTGGAGATCAGCCGCCCATAGGGTAAGTTGCCTCTCGAGTCAGGCAATGTAGCTCGGTGCATGGTCCAGAGAATAATGTATGGGAGGCAAACATGCTACCTAGTACAAATACAGTACAGAAGGTACTGAGTCAGTTGGGAGATCATCTCATAATGTCCGCTCTGGGGAATCAGATTATGCTGGATAATCTTGCAATAGACACGTGGCTCTGGACACAGATTGACTGCTTTTACCTCCCAACGGTCATCCCAAAGAATCTGACTATCTATTTCTGCACGCATCTGTGTAGACAAAAACTATGGCTCTCTGGGTGCACAGTAAACCAACTGTCCATCATTGGAGATACCTAGGAGATCAGCCAACTCCTGGCAGTTGAAAGAAATCGAAACCCCTTTCACCCAACTGGTGATCCGAAGCTCTCTGCCCCTCTCCACATCCTCTAAGTCACCCTCCACCTGAAGGTGATAGTAAAACTGCTAAACCAAGTTCGGGCGAGTGCAAGCCTCGTATAGGATCACAGGAAGCCAGCCTATATCGCTAAATGCCCTCTCGACATCAAACAGGGCCAAGTAGGCTAGGTTCACACACCGACCCCCTTCAACTTTCTTTCGGTTAAACCAAGGATATCGCACTTCTGCTTCTACAGAACTGAAGCGAAGTGGGTCATGAACTCGAGGAACTTTGGTGCGAACCATGATAGCTGTGAGAAAAGAAAATAAGAAAAAAAGTTAGATAAATTTAAAAATTTGACAGCATAACGATGTAAAATAGAAAAAACCTCACTTTCCACCCAAACATTTGAGCAGGAGGACTTATATAGGTCCCAAACCACCCTGCAAGGCTCATACAATCGAAAATTTAAACTAGGTAGGTTGAATTTGAAAAAAAAATATTGACAATTGGGCAAAAACCCCAAAATTTAGGTCAAAAAATGGGAATTTTCAAGTTTCTACTAAACTAACCGATGAAACTCAAATTTTCTTGAGGGCTTTAATCCATTGGGTGGCCAATAGCAAAAGCCCCCAATAAAAATCAAATTTTTACGATTAGAAAAATATTAATTAGAAGAAAACCCTACAAATGGTAAAAACCCTAGGTATGAAAGCTTAAAAATGGAAGAAAGTAGAGAACATACCTTATGGAACGGAATGTAGGTCGTAGATCGAAGGAAAAATCACCAAGTTTGTATAGTTGACACTGTAGCAATTCACTGGAGGCGAGTTGAGTAGAGACCGTAGGAGGAAAAAGGAGAAATAAGAGAAAAACTCTCGAAAATAGGTTTTAAAAATTGATTTTGAATCTTACAGTCGCACAATTCGACCAAAACCATCGACCGTATGATCGACCATAGGGTCTCGGAAGGTTTTCAGGGATGTGATGGTCGCACAACATGCGATCGTAGGCCATCGACCGTATGACCTACTGTTGTCTGCATTTTGATTATGTTTGAACTTTTGCCTATTGATTTTGTTTTTCTCTTGCCTTCCATTGTGAGACTAACCCAATACTACCATCATATCTTGTCTCACATATATAGCCTTTCCAAGTACCATTCAACCAAGAGTTTAAATGGCTGGACGCAGAATAAGTAGAAGGAGACAAAATGCAAACCCATCTCCACCACCTATGGAGACTAATGACAATGAAGGTCAGCAAGGACAGGAAGGAAATATTAGAACTCAAAATACTGCACCTCAGAATGTGCACACCTAAGCCAACCCAACCAACCTACCAGCATCACCTACAGATTTGACTATTGCGGTGATAAATTTAGCACAACAATTGCAGCAAATATAGCAAGTGCAAGCCAACATACAAGCTGCTATGGGAATGGCTTTTTCAGTTGCAAACACAATACCTCTACCTGCAGGACCAGCTAGTACTGCACCTAGTGGTAGTAATACTGTACCTCAAGCACCACAAACACCAGTAGTACAAGGCCAAGTGCAAAACCTTGAAGCACCGCAAGGCGGGTATAACCAAGGAAATTATCAGTACCAACTGCCTATGTATGGAGCATATGCACAGTATCAGCTTGATCACTCCAGACTGATCGTGTGTTTTCTGAAGTTGAAGCCGAAGGAATTTACAGGCAAGCCATCAGATCCGTTATGACCAGCTCACTGGATCAATGAGATGGAAAGAAACTTTATGATGATGACTATAAATGAATAAGAGAAGGTATTATGTGTGACTTTTATGCTGAAAGGTGATGCACACCATTGGTGGAAAGCTACTCGGAGTTATCTGTTGACAAAGCACGCCCAACTGACCTGGGCTATCTATAAAGAAGCTTTCTTCGAGAAGTATTTTCCCAGGAGTTTTAGAGATCAAATGGAAAAGGAGTTTCTGAGTCTATATCAGGGATAGATAACTATAGATGCATATCAACAGAGTTATGAAAAACTGTTTTTCTTTGCCCCCTCTAGCATGCAGGAGGAAAATACCAAAACCTGAAGGTTCGTCATGGGACTTAGGGGAAACATCCATGAGCATGTATTGGGACTAGAAAAGAAGATTTATAATGAAGCTGTACAGATTGCTCGAGTACTAGAATCGAGCCAGAGGGAAAGTTATTTTGCTCAGAACAGAGGTATTAAAAGGTCTAATGGAAACTCATACAACAGAGGGAACTCAAAGACATTTAAACCCTTCCATACTCAAGGCTTCAATGTTGTAGCCAAGACTACTCCGACAGCCCAACCTCAACAGAAGCAAAGTAATGCTGGAGTTAAATGCTTTAACTGTAATCAAGTAGGAGATTATTCAAGAGAGTGTCCTAAGCTAAGGAAGCAGCTACAGCAAGGAAAGGTTTATGCAGTTACATCTGAGGATGCCGCCGCATCGCCTGATGTGGTCATAGGTATGACCTGAACTGTTCGTTCTGTACTACCTTGTGTAAGCATGTAGACTAAATAAAATCAAATCACAGGTATGACCTGAACCTTTCGTTTTGTACTACCTTATGTGAGCATGTAGACTAAATTAAATCAAATCACAGTTATCGTACCTATTAATGGCTTACCCGCCAGAGTACTCATTGACTCTAGAGCTACTCATTCTTTTATATCTGTGTCGTTTGGAAAGAAGTTAAATCTACCCCTAAGTCCTTTAAACTACAAACTGCTTGTACGATCACCTACGGGATTAGAAGTAGAACTAGACAAAGGTTATGGACTATGTCCAGTTCTTATCGGTGAGAAAATTTTGGATGCAACCTTAATTCAACTTGAGATGACATACTTTGACGTTATCTTGGGAATGGATTGGTTAGTTCGGCACTCTACAAACCTATTATGTGTAGAAAAGAAATTGACATTTAAAGACAAGGAAGGAGCAGAGTTTAGCGGAAACCAAACATCCCCGTAAGCGAAAACTCATTCTCTCTGCACATTGAAGGCTAGAAAATGCCCCGAGAAAGAAGGAATTAGGTATCTAGTATCCGTGGTCGACCTAACCAAGGAAGCACCACGAATGGAAGATATTAAAGTTATGCGTAAATTTTTAGATGTATTTCCTGAAGAACTACCAGGACTACCACCTGATCGAGCGACAGAGTTCATTATAGATCTTATGCCCGAAGCTGCACCAGTATCGAAAGCACCCTATCGAATGGCTCCTACTAAATTGAAGGAACTGAAGGTACAATTACAAGAATTAATGGACAAGGATTATATTAGACCCAGCATATCACCATGGGGAGTGCTAGTATTGTTCGTGAAAAAAAGGGACGGTAGCATTCGACTGTGTATAGACTATCGGGAATTGAATAAGCTTATAATCAAGAATCGATACCCATTGCCTCGGATCGATGCCTTGTTCGATCAGTTGCAAGGTGCCAAAGTGTTCTCCAAAATTGATCTTCGATCAGGATACCATCAGTTGAAGATTAAGGAAGGTGATATTCCGAAGACAGCATTCAGAACCAGATATGGACATTATGAATTTTTAGTCATGTCTTTTGGATTAACTAATGCACCTGTAACTTTTATAGAACTCATGAATCGGGTATTCCATGATATGTTAGTCATTGTAGTTATTAACGACATACTAGTCTACTCCAAGGACAAAGAAACTCATATCACAAATCTAAGAGCCTCTTTGCAGCTACTAAGAAAAGAGAAGCTTTACGTAAAATTTACAAAGTGTGAATTCTGGCTAAATAAAGTCGCTTTCTTAGGCCATGTTGTGTCCGCTAAAGGAATTAAAGTGGATCCTAACAAGATTCAAACCATTGTGAAATGGAAAGCACCTAAGAATATTGTAGAAATCAGAAGTTTCTTAGGTTTAGCTGGTTACTATCGACGATTCGTGGAAGATTACTCTAGAATCTCCGTACCTCTCACCAGTCTGACAAAGAAAGGAGAAAATTTTGTTTGGACCGATAAATGTGAAGAGTGTTTTCAAACATTGAAGGCTAGATTGATATTAGCTTCCATCTTGACTATTCCAATCCTAAAACAACCATTTACCTTGTACACTGATGTGTCTGGGTTAGGTTTAGGATGTACGCTTATGCAAGGAGAACAAGTAATTGTGTATGCCTCAAGACAACTGAAGACACATGAAAAGAACTATCCCACTCATGACTTGGAATTAACAGCAATAGTACATGCTGTTAAGATATGGAGACATTATTTGTATGGAAAAAAATTCTAGATTAAATCAGATCATAAGAGTCTCACTCATCTTTTTAATCAGAAGGAGTTGAACATGAAACAAAGAAGATGGCTGGAATTACTGAAGGATGATGATTGTGATATCCAGTATCATCCAGGAAAAGCTAATGTAGTTTCTGATACACTAAGCAGGAAAGCAATGACAGAATCCCAAGAAGAAGTTAGAGCAAATGTTGTAGCGTGTGTCACAGGGAGAGTATTTAATTACAGTAAAGAGCAGTTCGTGATTGATATTCTGAATGAATCAACTGACCAAGGGTTTATTCATCTATTCTCAAACATGTTTGCTACATTGAAGATTGTATCTGATCTATTAGATGAAGTGAAAGCCGTTATTAAATCAGACCCTTATCTGAGAACGGTGCAAGAAGACCTCGAAAATGGTAGGACTACTCCTGAGTTCACCTTGGACGTTGAAAATGTACTAAGATATAAAGGAAGGGTATGTGTTCCTGAAAATGAAGACTTGGTATTAGACACAGATTAATGAAGGAAGCTCACACCACCGCTTATTCGGTACATCCTGGAAGTACGAAGATGTATCATGATGTGAAGAAACTATATTGGTGGAGAGGAATAAAAGCGGATGTAGCTAAATTTATGTCTCAATGCTTGAATTGTCAGCAAGTAAAGGCTGAAAGGCAAAAACCTGCAGGATTGTTGCAGCCATTGCCAGAACCAGCATGAAAATGGGACTGCATCACTACGGACTTCATCATCGGATTACCATTGACTCCCCGAGTAGTTGACGTGGTCTGGGTGATTGTGGATCATTTGCCTAAGACAACTCGTTTCATAGCTATACGACCTCAATATACCCTAGAGAGGTTAGCTAAGCTTTATGTAGATAATACTGTCTGATTACATGGTGTACCTAAAAGCATTGGGTCCGACGGAGACCCACGCTTTACCTCAAAGTTTTGGGAAGGATTACAGAAGGCTATGGGTACAACATTGAAGTTTAGTACTGCATTCCATCCTCAGACAGACGGACAGTCGGAGCATACTATTCAGATTTTAGAAGACATGCTTTGAGCTTGTGTCATTGATTTCAAAGGATCATGGGATGAGAAATTACCATTGATTGAGTTCGCTTATAACAACAGCTATCAAGCGACTATACAGATGTCACCCTATGAAGCACTGTATGGTAGGAAATGTCGAACTCCTTTGTTTTGGAATGAAATTGGAGAACGAAGTATTGTTGGACCAGAGTTTGTTGAAGAAACTTGTCGAGTAGTCGACATTATCAAGGAAAGAGTCCGAATAGCTCAGAACCGTCAGAAGTAATATGCATATAATCAATGCAGAGATATCAAATTCACTATAGGTGATAAGATATTTCTAAAAATATCTCATATGCTGTAAGCACCCCATTTTTGCCACCCTCTGTGTAAGTGAACCAATATGGCAGGTTTCTGGCCTTTAATCCAAAGATTTATGATTTTTCACTGAATCCCACAGCAAGGTCATGGGCTATCATCTGCAGGAATGCATAGGTCATAGAATTATCTTCGAACGAGATCGAATTGCTCAATTCTGATATCAAATGAGGAAGATATGATCATTTTAGTCGAATGATACATATAAGGGAAGTTTCTGAAATTATTATAAATAATAATCCCAGGGGCCTTCATGCAAATTATCCTAAGTCGGATTGTTTGAATTTCAAATCATCATATCTTGATCATCCGACATCGGATTCAGATGATTCCAAGACCATTATTCTTCATTCATGATGTTCTACAAAGTGGACGTAAAAAATCCCGGGTAGAAGTCACCAGTGAGTCACATGCAAGCTTGCATGCAAAATTATCGTTAGAACTTCAAAGCTTCATATCTTTTCCGTTCTACATCGGATTCAGATGATTCCAAGACCATTATTCTTCATTTGTGATGTCCTGCGAAGTGGACGTGGAAAATCTCGGGTAAAAGTCTCCGGAGGGTCCCATGCAAAATGGTCAGCCAAATTATCGATAATTGGTCCGCTTAAACTTCAAAAATTCATAAGTTGATCATTTTACTTAAATGAGGTGATTCAAGTTCCTATATTCCTCATTTTTAATGTTCTACAAAATGAACGCAAAAAAAATTTGGAATAGAGGCCATCGGAAAATTTCATGCGGGATGACAGCAAAAATGGCCCATAAAATGACAGAGAGTGAAAACCCAGTTAATTTCAATCAATCCAGTCAACTCAGCTCAACCCAAGGTAGTTTTGGCCCAACCCAGTCAATCCGGACCAATTCATGGTGGCTTATATGCATGTATTTCTTTTATATATTATTATATAATGTATAATACATTGTAATATATCATATAATATATACATATATCTTATATGTATATTATATTATATATATCAATATATTGATATTATATAATTATATATATATATATATATATATATATATATATATATATATATATATATATATATATATATGTTTTATATATAGAAAACAAAGAAAACCATAGAGAGAGGAGAACGTGGGTGAGGGAGAGAAAAACGTGAGTGAGAGAGAGAAAAGAAAAAAAATCAAAAGAAAAGAGAAGAAGAAGAAAATAGAGAAAGAGAGAAGGAGAGAGAGAGAAATAGAGAGAAAGAGGTGTTAAGAAAGGAAGATCTAAAGGAAAAGGAGGGAGGATCAGAGAGGCAGCAAAGAGGATGATGAGAAGATGCAAAGGATAGAAGGAGAGACAAGAAGCCTGAGGTAAGAATCACCCATCGCTTTTGTCAGTTTATTTTTTCAAAGTCAAAGCATACTGCAAATGCATGTCTGAAATTGGTGTCTAGCATTAGGAAGATGCCTCTGTTTGCATTAGGTTCCTTGAGACAAAATGTTGGCCTCTGAGTCTTCTTTCTGACCATGTATTTGGATTTTATTTTCATGAGCTATATGATTTTATATTAATTTTATAGTACCACTGGCCAGAATCTGGAACAGACCTGACCAGTGTATTTGCCTGTACTTGGGGAATGTTTTTTACCTGCCTATGGTCTCTTTTAGGATTAGCTTCCTTGAGACAAAATGTTGGCCTCTGAGTCCTCTTTCTGACCATGTATTTGGATTGTATTTTCATGAGCTATATGATTTTATATTTATTTTATAGTACCACTGGCAAGAATCTGGAACAGACCTGACCAGTGTATTTGCCTGTACTTGGGGAATGTTTTCGACCTACCTATGGTCTCTTTTAGGATTAGCTTTTTTGAGACAAAATGTTGGCCTCTGAGTCCTCTTTCCGAGGATATCTTTTAAGAATTTTTTGAGTAAGTACAGTGCCCTATGTGCCCATTTTGGTCCAGCCTGACAAAGCTGTCATCTTGCTGCGTGTTCCATCATGTTTTGATTGATTCTCATATGCTTTGGTTGTTTCTCACATGCCATATTTGATGCTATATTTGTTCACATGCTATGTTCGGATGGTCGTATGCATACACTACTATAATTGGAATGGTCACACTGCCATAATTGGAATGGTCACACTGCCATAATTGGATGATTACTGACATGATTGGAATGATCATACTCACATGCTATATTAAATGCTTTTTGTAATAATTAGGGTAGAAAACCCTAAAATGGAAAGAAAGTAACATTTAGGGTAGAAAATCCTAAGATGGAAAGAAAATAATAATTAGGATAGAAAACCCTAAAATGGAAAGAAAGTAACAGTTAGGGTAGAAAATCCTAAAAAATGGAAATAAAATAATAATTAGGGTAGAAAATCCTAAAATGAAAAGAAAGTAACAATTAGGGTAGAAAACCCTAAAAAATGCAAATTAAATAATAATTAGGATAGAAAACCCTAAAATGGAAAGAATGTAACAATTAGGGTAGAAAACCCTAAAAAATGAAAAGAAAATAACAATTAGGGTAGAAAACCCTAAAATGGAAAGAATGTAACAATTAGATTAGAAAACCCTAAAAAATGGAAAGAAAATAACAATTAAGGTAGAAAACCCTAAAATGGAAAGAAAATAACAATTAGGGTAGAAAATAGCATACTAGATCATGCCATGTAGGCTCTTGCTTTATTTGCAATACATACCATATTTGAAAGATTTGAAACAATCTTACTGTATGTGAATTTCTTGTCATAAATGTTTTATGTGCCATATTTAGATAGAATATTCTATTTTTTGGCAATAACTTATTTTATGCAACACCTTAGTTAAACTGCCATATATGCACACTTCTAGAAGACAATGTAGGTGTGGGGACGTGCATTTAGGCACCCACATTCTTGGGAAGGGCATAATGGGAATGATAAAATCTTAATAAAGAAAGAGAATGCCTTGCCAAACTTTTCAAAATTAGAATTCAGGATAAAAAGGGTGATTTAGGATGATTTTGCCCCTCGGTAAACCCTAAACCTAGAATAGGTTCTAAACCGTAAACCTAGAATAGGTTCTCAATCATTAACCTAGAACAGGTTATCCGTTTGAACTACGCGGATTCTGATTCTTAGGTCAAACCCTAGGATACGTAGGCTATTTGGGAGAATCCCAAATTCGGATCCACACCTTAGTCCACTCGGACTATCCATAGATCCACTAGGATATCCATTCCCATTTCAACCCAGGGCCCGAACTACGCGGATTCTGATTCCTAGGTCAAACCCTAGGATACGTAGGCCATTTGGGAGAATCCCAAATTCGGATCCACAACTTAGTCCACTCGGACTATCCATAGATCCACTAGGATATTTATCCACATATTTAGTCCACTCGGACTATCCATAGATCCACTAGGACATCCACCCAAACCCAAATAGGGTTATCCAGCCTGAACTACGCGGATTCTGATTCCTAGGTCAAACCCTAGGATACGTAGGCCATTTGGGAGAATCCCAAATTCGGATCCACAGCTTAGTCCACTCGGACTATCCATAGATCCACTAGGATATTTACCCATACTTTAGTCCACTCGGACTATCCATAGATCCACTAGGATATCTATCCATATTTCAACCCAAAAAGGGGTTGTCCAAACCTTAGTCCACTTGGACTATTCATAGATCCACTAGGATATTTACCCATATTTTGACCCAGATAGGGTTGGCCATATTTTAACCCAAAATGGGTTATCCATATTTCAACCCAAATAGGATTATCCTTAGATCCACTAGGACTATCTATCAATCCACATGGACTATCCAGATCCTAACCCATAGGATTTCTCAACCTTTCAAGCATAAATTTCAACTTGAACAATGAACTTAATCATGCACAAGCATAAATCACATCCATAAACTTTAATCACACCTGAACTACGATGGTGAACCTGATTTTCGGAATAATTCCATGATACGTAGGCAATCTGATGGATACAGATTCGGTTCAATGATATCAAACCACTTGGTTTGGTTTAATTTAATAAATAGAGTCTAGCATAGGAAAGGTATAGGAGACCGATTTCGATCGGGCGGTTTGGGTGCCTAACCCCTTCCCATAATCGTAACCTGACACTTACCCAATCTCTGATGGACCAGAATCCAATCTAAGGGTCATGAGTCAATCGAAGTCTTACCTTAGGGTGAGATTTCACATTTCTAAGGTCCTAGACCTAAATCTAAGTGGCGACTTCTAAAGATTTCAATCTTTGTCCTCACATATGCAATGGTGTTTGATCCATTGGGCGGATTCACACACTCGTGTATAGAGGTGCGACGGCCACCAAACCTTTCTATAGCACATTGTAAACTTATAAACCAGACCAAAGATATGAATTAAATGCATGCATATGTTTGTTGCATTGTTTTGTTTGCTCACTGAGCCGTGATATGTGCTCACCCTTTTGACGTTGAATATTTTTAGTTGATGATGCAGGTCCTACCGTTGAAGAATATATGAATGCATCGACGTATGGACACATTGCTACGATGGACGTAGACGCTGAAGAAGATGCACATGATTCATCATGCTAGTGCAACCAATGTGTTTTTGTTTAAGTTTAGTTATAATTTGAACATCAGATATGTAATTGATTATTTATTTTTATGTCTTGTGGTTTAGAGATAATTGGATTAAATACTTATTTATCACTGTTAGACTTTCAATTCATTTTCTGTAAGACTTTCGCTTATTTGTTTATTATCTCTGATTATTAATGTGGAATGTGTATGTGGCTTGATATGGTGGGTACGACCTATGCGAGATCCTGGGTGAACCGTTGGTTTATTAGCGGTTCATCACACCATTCTGGTTAGACCAGAGGTTCATCACACCATTCTGGTTAGACCAGAATTGGGATGTGACATACTCCCATGACCAATTCAATACTGGTAGTTTGTGATCTTGTGTCCTATCCGTGCTTTCAAGGGCCAACACCCTACCACTACAACCTACAAATGTTCCTTCCCCCCCCCCCCCCCTCCCCTCTAGGGATTTACCCTCCAACTAAGAAACTCTCATTCCACCTACCATTACCCATGTTACCCCTCTACTATCAAACCCCTCTTCACCAGCCCCACTCATACCACCTCCCTTATCATTTACAAGTCTAACTGACGGTCCCATGATTCCTTGAAATAGTGTTTGCACTAGAAAGCCAACGTTATACATGGATCATGTAATGTATGTGACTTCATGACATCCTATCACCAGTCTCCAATGTGTTTTACTCAAGCCAATCGGGGCAACTATTGGAGGGAGGCCATGATGAATGAATATGCCTTATTGCATAATGAGACTTGGTACTTACTCTCTATGTTGGTGAATTGGAATATTGTTGGGTGCAAATGGGCGTTTCGCATCAAGCGGCGACCTGATGGTGAAATCGACTGATACAACGTATGTCTGGTTGCAAAGGGATTCAACCAAACTAAAGGCCTAGATTACACTGAAACCTTTAGTCCCATTGTCAAATCGCCAATAATTCGTACGATGCCCACACTGGCTCTTTCCAAAGGGTGGTATACATGTCAACTTGATGTGCAAAACACATTTCTGCATGGCTTGCTACATGAAAAAATATACATGTCCTAGCGGTTGGGATTTTTTACCCCAATCGACAGAACCATGTGTGTCAGTTGCACCATGCCCTGTACGGTCTCAAATATGCTTGTAAGACTCGTACGCCATGAACCCAGTCTAACCTTATGTTCTCGTGTCGCGATCGGTCTTCCCATCAAAATCAACAGAAGTGAACCAATTGTATGAATAAACCACAAGATAAGGTAAGCAACAAGTCAAATTTAGTTGGTGTGGTTGACTATTTCAGTTCGTATGGAAGCAACTAGTCAAAATTAAAAACCAGTAAATTTTGGTTGTGTGGTGGTATTTTTGAGGGGTGTAGTCGACCACACATGAGACCACACGATATGTGGTCACATATTTTGGACGTATGGTCGACGGATTCTGCAATCATACGATGCTGAATCGACTCCGTGTTGAGGAAACTTTCTTAATTTGAAGGGGACTCTTTCCTAATTGAAGTGGGACTCTATATGGAGGTTTTTCTCTATATAAAGGACGTCCCTTAGCCTCTTTCACTCTTTTAGAATCCAAATTGAAACTCTAAACCTAAGAGAGAAAGAGAAAGGAAGAGAAGAAAAAGAAGAGAAGGAGAGGAAATGTCACACCCCAATTTTGGCTGAACTAGAAGTGTGAGTGAACTTTCTCCAAACCACGGCTCACACCAAGATCTCAATAGACCGTGTCAACAAACCATCCCAAGAAAACTAACCATAATCAGAGACATATAAATAGCAGTGGAATTAAATAATAAATGAACTGAGTTTTTAATTGTAAATAAATAATTATTCCAATTATGTCATCATCCATAATCATAAATAATAATTTAATACATTGTCTATCCCCAATTGAAAGAATAAATAAATAACCCTAAAGGAACACAGAGTATGAGCACTCGCATAAGGCATCATGCTCGTCCTCCACTGTTTGTGAATCTATAGTAGCTACTATCCCATAAGCTGGAGTAGCCATGAAGTCCTCAACAATGTAACCTGCATCCATTTTTAAAAAAAGAGTATATATATATATATATATATATATATATATATATATACGGGATGAGCTCACAACTTAGCTGAGTAAAGCACAAGACCAATGCAACATACAAATGCATGAGATAATTACAATTGGGTCAGGTATAACTTGTAAAATACTATGGTAAGGTTTGGTGGCCACCATACCTCCATGCATGAGAGTGTGAGCACACCCAACAGTCAGGCTTCGATCCACACTACTACTGTTGCCCCACATCACACACTCTGATATAGAGATAGAGCTAGAGTCTAGCGGGCAGGCTGAGCCACCATCCCACGTCCTCCCCCTGATACCCTACAGCGCACCAACACCTAAACCCCTGTTGGCAAGGGCTTGCAAGTGGGTTCCGTTTCTAACCAGTCCTATATATCATCACAGTATCTATAATCCTATCCCAACACAGCTCCCTACGACATAGAGATAGGGCTCGAGTCTGGTGGGCAGGCGAAGCCACAATCCCACGTCCTCCCCCTGATACCCTATTGACACCAAGCCTGCTAAGGTAGACGACGATACAAAAAGGTGTCAGTGTGAGGATATATCCAGGGCTCCACTCCCCTTCACATTCCATACACTAACAAAAACATTCACATGCCTAAACAAACAACATTCCTAGCATACGAATATGCACGAACAAATAATAATAACTGAATGACATGTGAAGTGCACAAGCAATAAAAAATAATCATAGAACCAGATATGATCACAATGGTTTACTGTTATTTAGTTAATTAGGATTTGGGTTTTGTCCCTTACCTAACACATGATTGCAAGTCCGCTCTGCATCACAGAGTCCACTCACGCTGTCTACAGGTCCTACAAGATCATATTTATAGATTAGGATTTGGTTGCTAGGGTTCCAGTTGGTCAGAACCAAGTTTGGCCAAGAAAACAGGCTCTGGTAAGCATACCGGAGTGAGACCAGTATGGGCCTGCGGTATATACCGGTCTCACACCTATCTCAGTATACTGCAGGTGGTATGTGCCTATAGTATGTACCACAGGACCATACCGTAGGACTTATTGTCCAGCCGGTATGTCCGGCAGTATGGGTCCGAGAGCCCAATCTCGGACCTCCCTCTCTCGTCGATCATCAGCTTAGTTTTTTAGGGTTCTTCCTAAACTATTCTAAGGTCGAGATACCTGTTTGGTCACCTAGGTTTAGATTATTTTATCGCATCCATTTCAGAATGGATTTTAATGAAACTAGGGTTTTACAGTTCTAGGATTTTGGATCATTACGCCATTTCACGGCTTAAATCTGTAATCCAAAATATCAATATAGAGGTCGATCACTTACCGATGTTTGTTGAATGGTGGTGCTCCCCTCCAAGGGAAGATCCCCTTCTCGCACAGTCTCCTTCCTCCTTGTTCCATCTCAGATCTCTTCCAGATGGCTCCAAGGTTTGAGAATATTTGGAAAGGATCTAAAGAGAATGAGTGATGCATATATATAATAAGAGACCATTCTAGGAAGGTCTCCAACATCTAAAAGGTTTCCTAAACTTAGATTCAAAGTATGGGACCCACTGAAGTTCGTCTCCACTCGAGAAATACATACCGATTGCACATACCGATCTCACTCTAAGTGAGACCGGTATGTAAAAATTGCATTTTTATACATCGTTTCTCATACCTGGATATCGTGGTTCATCACCCGACCTCGCCTTCCTATCCGATTATGATTGGGAGACCTGTCACGACATAAATCATGAGTTAAATCGGGTTTTCAAACAACGGTTCTTACAAGAAAGCTTGAGGAAGGTTTTACAGAGAAGAAATCCATCTCTATAGCAAGCTTAAGGTATGGACTTGACTCTGTAGGGTAGATCAGACAGAATAAGTTCTTTTCAAGTTGATGTGTGGAACCTAATACAATGATTCGGTTATAGGTTTTCCATGGGAAACCATAGAGAATAGGTGAGGGATAATGGATGAGGGAAAAACTATGATTAGAGGCCATAGAATGATCTTAGGGTGAATCTTTGATGAGCCATGAGGAAGAACTCGTATGAGAAGTAAAATCAACCAAAACTTCGTATGGTCGTAGCTATGGTCGACTACAAGGTGATGAGAGAATCGACTACAGCTATTCGAGAAGTTCCCAGGAAAGGTGTGGTCGCAGGGTGTGGTCGCATAAAATGCTACCATAGGGTTCTACCATACAGTGTGTGGTCACATATATTACGACCACAGGTTCGACCACACGATAACATCAAGAATAGTTTGAGACTAGACAAGGTTTTTGACTACTATAACTTGGTAAACTTGAACCCTAACTTACATTAATTGTTTAGGTTCCCAATGGATTCAATGTGACTTTCAAAGATTGAAAAAAGAACAACCATCGATCAAAGGTGAGGGAACAAGATCGAAACTAATTGGCTATTTAACAAACTATTTTATTTATTGTGTTCAATGCAATGATTGATTTTATGCTTGTATGCTTGTAATGTACATCAAATGTCATCCAATATTATTGTTATTACTACCCATGCATATTTATTTTTGCCTATTTATAACATGATGATGATAATGCTAGAAATAGGCATGTGATTGTATGTGTGTGGTTAGTGTGTTGGACACGAGTGGAGCATCAGGGGGAGGATGTGACATTGTGGTTCATCCTGGTCACCAGACTCTAACTCTATCTTAACTCAAGTCTTACCCACTGACATCGTCGTATCGCCATTACCTTAGCAGAACTATTACGTCGTAGGGCATCAGGGGTGGTGGTTTCGGACTATGTAGTCTTCGACTCTGTCGGGGGGCCTTAGCTCTATCTCTATGGACGTATTGAGGGATACTGGGGTGAGGCCTTGGATACACTGGATGGCATTAGGATTGGTTTGTTGCGAGTCCAGTTTGTAAACCCTCGCCAATAGGGGCTTAAGTATTGGTATGGGTAGGGCATCAGGAGAAGTGTTAGCGGTGTATGATCCGAACACTTTAGCTCTATCTCTATTCCATGGTGGGTGCATGTGGGATGGCAATGGTGTTTATCCATTGGGCGGATTCACACACTCGTGTATAGAGGTGCAACGGCCACCAAACCTTTCTATAGCACGTTACAAACTTATAAACCAGACCAAAGATATGAATTGAATGCATGCATATATTTGTTGCATTGTTTTGTTTGCTCACTGAGCTCAAGTTGGAGAGCTGACCCTTACGTGTCCTAATTCTTTCTAGTTTCTGATGTTGTAGGTGTTACTGTCCAAGATTATATCGATGCGCCAATGTATGGACAAGTGGCCGCTATGGATATGCAGGCTGTGGAGGACGACTAAGACTCATCAAGCGAGTGTTTCAACTATGATTACGTATAGTGGTTAACTTTTGTATTTTGATACTTGTAATATGTATTAAATATGTTTTGATTACTTGGAGATAACCTATTAAATATTTATTTATCATGTTAGACCTTAGTTCATTATTAATAAGACTTTCGTTATTTATTTATGTACTCTAATTATTATTGTGGAATGTGTATTTGATTTGGATTATTGGCATGGTCTTGCGAGATCTTGGTTTGAACCGTTGGTTCTTATGACTGTTCATCACACCACTGGTTAGTCTAGAATTGGGGTGTGATAGCTTGGTATCAGAATACTAAGGCTTTGCCAATCAAATATGAATACATTTATAATTGTGTCTATGAACTGACTTAGGATAAACTTAAAAACTTTAATACAAATACACCATAAGCACTTGTGTTGGTTGAGACAGAACTTAAACAAGACAATAATGTACATATAAAAGGTAGAATCATATATATATATATATATATATATATATATATATATATATATATATATATATATATATATATATATATATATATATATACTGACATAAAAAAATAAATATATCCTGATAAACAAATAACATAGGGTACAGTCTGTAAGTCAGACAGTTGCCTGAGTATACAAAGAATCTAGTGCAATAACAAGAAGGGAGCATCTGTGAAGCAGAAAATTGAAATACCAAGTTGATATTCACAAGATGTGGAACTTGGTGTATGATAAGGGAAGAAGAAAAATGGTTAGTAATGCCTAAATCCCTGCAAAGGTAAAGGAGAAAGATCTTGGGCCAAATCCAACAGAAATAGGAGAACAATGGTCATACACTAAAAATAAGAGTAGCTATAAAAGAAGATAAAGCTATACTCCTGGGTGACGTGAAGACACGGAGTGTGATCCATCATACACTGATCCGTCATCGCTGAGCATTAAGAAGAGGTTGTAACCCGACCCCACCATTATCAGGGTAGAGAATGGGTAATGAGAACCCATCTAAGCAAATGCCAAATAATGATAATCAGACTAGAATAAGTCAAACGGGTGAACAACCAGGCCACTCCAGCCAATCTACCTGGACCACGAAATGCCTTGGTCACGGTTGTAACAAATTTAATCTGATAAAATAGAAAAGCAACAACAGATGATACCGATTATGCAAGTTACCACGGGAATCGCTACCAAAGTTATCAATGCTACACCAACACCTTCGGGTCAGACCAAGTACAGTGTCTATTGGTAGCAACACTGTATCTGTCACACCCCACTTCCGTACTATTCAGAATGGTGTGATGAACCGCTATAAACCAACGGTTCAACTAGGATCTCGAATAGACTGTGTCCGTTTGTTTAAACCATACACATACACAACAATAATCAGAGTAAATACACAATAGCGGAAGTCTTTAATATTAAATGAACTGAGAGTCTAAAGGTGATAACATAAATAAATTATTCAATTATCTTCCAAATACTAAGACATAAATAAAATATTTAATCAATTACATCGTCTGTATAATTTGAATAAAAACTAATAAAAAACGTAAGAGTTGCACTCGCATAACGAATCATGCGATTCCATCAAAACTTTAGCATCCATTGCCGCCGCATGTCCATACATCGGAGCATTCATATAATCTTCAACCGTGGTACCTGCATCATCAACTAAAAGCATTCGACGTCGAAAGGGTGAGCACACATCACGGCTTAGTGAGCAAACAAAAAAATGCAACAAACATATGCATGCATTCAATTCATATCTTTGGTCTGGTTTATAAGTTTGTAATGTGCTATAGAAAGGTTCGGAGGCCGCCTCACCTCTATACACGAGTGTGTGGAGCCGTCCGATGAATACGGCATTGCCGTCCCACATGCACCCACCATGGACAAGTATACACCCAATGAAAACGGCATTATTGTACCGGCTGCCCATACCAACACGTAAGCCCCTATTGGCGAGGGCTTACAAACTGAACTCGCAACTAATCAATCCTAATGTCAAACAGTGTATCCAAGGCCTCACCCCAGCATCTCTCAATACATCCATAGGGATAGAGCTAGGGTCTGTGAGCAGGCTGAACCACAATGCCACGTCTCCCCCTGATGCCCTACGATGTATTAGTTCTGCTAAGGTAACGGCGATACGACAATGTTAGTGGACAAGACTTGAGTAGAGATAGAGCTAGAGGCTGGTAACCAGGCTGAACCACAATGCCACGTCCTCCCCCTGATGCTCCACTCGCATCAAGTACACTAACCACACACATACATTCACATGCATATTCTTAGCATCATCATCATCATCATGTTATAATAAACGAAATTAAATATGCATGAATAGTAATAATAGGAATAGTATATGACATGTGATATGCACATTATAATCATGCAATCATAGAATCATACATGGCATTGGACTCAATAAACGAAAATAGTTTATTATTAGCCCATTTGTTTAGGTCTTGTTCCCTCACCTTTGATTGAGTGTAGATCCTCTTTCAAGCTCTAAGAATCACTTTTATATCACTAGAAAAACCTAACAAATTGATAAATTCTAATTAGAAATAAATTCTAACAATTAAAGCTTGCTGTAAAGCTAGGATCGCAGGATGGGTCGCAGGTATCTAGGACTGATACATGTACCGAATGCTCATACGGGAAAGTTGACTCCTGGGTCTGGAACCAGGGGGACTAATAAGTTTCAAACTTTTATATAAATATATATTCTTTAAAGTCAAGTCTTGGCTTTTACGCTAAGTTGCATCCGTATCGCCCTATTCTGGGCCCCTCATCGGGTCTCCCAGAGGTTGGAGCATTCAATACGTCTATTCATTCCCCTCCCGAACGTGTGGCAGTTTCTTCAGTCTCATTTTTCCCCCTCCGAATGAGACTTTGTCCTAATGGTTTCACCAGCCAGCTTAAAAATGGATAGCGCAAACGCCCTATCGCGTAAGGCGCTACGACAAACAACCTGACGCGCTGCGGCCCCCTTCCTTGGGGCCCCCCGCTTGGTGGGTCACTTTGCTACACTTCCTTGAACTGGCTAAAGCTGCACCAAGCGTCCTTCATTTGAAAACGAAAGGGGCGAAGCGACAGACAGATGCTTTACCTGCTGTTGGTCCAAAGGCTAGTCTGCAAGTCCAAAAGGGCTAGGAACGGATAGGGTAGGGGAGGGCTTTCAATCTCGATCTTCGTATTTAGTTGGCCCTTCTTTATCGGATCAAGAGCTTTTTCAAAGCCTCTTGTCCTAATCTGCCGATCTTAGTTGAGACTATTCAGTCTTAGCTTCAACCTCTGTGTACTTGCCTCTTTCGATTGATTCTTTGTATGTATGGATGCGTCTCTTTGGGTCGGAGCGCTGGCTTAAAGCTTTAGGTCTACCTTCAACTAGAAAGAGTATGGCCTCTGCTTTATGTTCATCCGATACAGAGACATATGCGTCGGATTTAGGGTGTAGGGTCGGTCATAGGGTCGGTTACCCATCGACCCTATGTGCGACCACAGCCTCCCTGGACTTTCCGAGAGCATGGGGTCGATCCTGTAGTCTCATAGGTCCATTCTAAGAATGTTCTATGGATCATAACTATGATTTTTACACACTTTTCATTGTCTATGATGATTACTTTCATGGATTCCTTCGAAACTCATCCATGGGTAGATGATTTGGTTTTCTCCCAACCCTAACTTCTTCATAAGCCATTCTAGGGTCCTTCATAATTCATGGGGAATGTATTCATACCTTAGGGTTGCTGAGATTCAGAGATTTCTCTGAATTCCTTCTCTTTAGTTGTCTTCTCAAATTCTCCTTCTCTTCTTCTTCTCTTCCTTCTCTTCTCTTTCTCTCACTCTCAATTAGGGTTCCAAAAGGAGTGAAAGAGGCTAAGGGACGTCCTATTTATAAAGAAAAACCTCCCAAAATGCATCCCATCGAGATTAGGAAACGACTCCCTGAAATTAGGAAAGTTTCCTAATTCACGGTTTCAGTCTGTCACCATAGCGTCGATGCTAGGGTCACAGAATCCGTCGACCCTAAGGTCTCAAGTCATCTGACCCTAGGACTGAAAAGTCATGGGTTGGACTCTGTTGAGGTGGGGTCGACCCTACCTATTTATGTATGCGACCCTACCCTCATATTTATTGTTTTTGGGTCAAATTCATACTTGATTTTGTGATTTCCTTTACATACTTGGTCTACTTGGCTCGACCATGATAGGTAGACCTGGTACAAGATGGTAAGACCGGTTAGTTCGGTACGGGTCTTACAGTATCTCTAGCATATGTTAGCCATAACACAGAGCCTATCATACAACAAGTCCCAGTAACGCACAACCTAGTGCAGAAGCTTGGTGCACAACAAGCAATGTATCAAGGTGGTTACACTTATTAGCCACCAGTGTATGGGATAGCTATCCCATGGCAGAATGATTTGACAAGGATTGAGAAATCCTTTCTAAAGATGAAGCCTTGGACATTTTCAGCAAGGGATCAAATCTAATATGACCATATATCTAAACAGGTGTGTATAGGATGCGGTGCATCGTTGACTTACCCTTATGATTATAGAGGATACACATACCTGATTCTAAATTATAATACCTTGACAGGATACCCTCTCGATTTAACCTGTCAATTAAAGTTATAGATATTGTTTTCTTAGAATTAGTCCTGATTATACCAACTTAAGCTACTCTCATGAAGAACAACATGAATAGATATATGAACTGAATGATCAGTTAAAGGTTTAATCATTCTGAATGTACATCTTTTCGATTTTATACTTGATTTATCGATGTACCAAAAATTTTTCCAGATTTATTCCTATAGTGCCTTGACCAATGGCATTATATACACAATAGAACCTGTAACCATGAGGTTAAGAGTTGTAGAACCTCTATTTCCATGTATTCGGACCACCTTGTAACCTAACGGTCCTAGGTTGTTGGTTCAAATACTATAGATTTACTCATGATCCTTTAAACCTAAGTTCACTAGATAAAACAAATGATCATCATCGTATTGAATTCGAAAGAAAGAAATGAATTGCTTTTTGGATAAACATTCTGATTCTCATATTCCCAATCTCAATTGATAAAGTTGTTTAGCTAATAAGAGAATTATTAGAGGGAAGAAATTGAATAGCCAATAAACCTCAAATGAAGTAATGGAGAATCTACTTTGAGATTATTGGATATATGGATTTGAGTGATGATCTGTAAAAGAGTGCATAAGCAGGAAGTGAAAATTACCAAGAGTAGATAGGACTCAAACTGAGTTAAAGATGGCTATATCAGAATGAATTTTGACAAGGCAAAAGATTTCTAAAAGCATATCTAAAAGTGGATACAAGGGTGAAGTTGAAAATGGTGGTATTGTTAGTACTCGATTTAGTACAATTACTATTGAGTTATTCCCATTGTTGAACAAGAGGATTAAGTAAAAACCAAGATAGTTTGATGGATTTAATTAGAATATAGGCATATACTCTAATGCTTATAGGTAGACTTGAGATATGTAGTAAATAAACAATCAAAAGATGTTGTTTGGGATATATGAAAGAGAGATCAGGATAGAACAACAGTGATAAAAGAGATGTAAGCTAATAAGTGCAATATGAGATTATTGGTGAAAGCTAATGAGCTTTTTGGGATGTAAGATTATTGACAATAGTCTTTGAAAAACCATAAGAGATGAAGGAGCTAGATGTGCTCTTAAGACCTTTAAATCAGATTTCACTAGTTCAAGCTCTTTTGGACTAGATGTTGTATTGGGTGAGTGTTATGAACAATGTCTGAATCATATGGATGGATAAAATTTGGATCCAACCTAATTCGACTTAAAATGGCAGACTTTAACATCATCTTGGGGACGGACTGGTTGTCTCAACACTCTACAACAGTTATGTGCATAGAAGAGGTTGTCAGTTGAAATTGTCCCTACTCCTGCTTGCTTTGCTTCCGCTGCACTATAGGGGAAACCCCGGGGGAAACCCCACCACTATGGGAGTTGTTACCCCTATGGGATGGCCCACTATGGGAGAACCCCAACAAATAGGAAGCTAGGAAGACTAGGTTGTTTCGTCGTTGGAAGAGCAAGATGACACAAAATTTAGTTTTGTTGAAAGCACATTGCCTAGGAGGCAAAAACTGATCCTCCCTGCACTTAAGGCTAAGAGATGCCTTAAAAAAAAAGGAGTTGGATATATGGTATATGTGGTGGATGCTACTAAAGAAGCATCACAGATGGAAGATACTGATGTGATGCATAAATTCCCTGATGTGTTTCCAGGAGACTTACTTGGGTTGCCACCTGATCGTGTGACCGAGTTCGTTATCGATTTGTTACCAGGGTCGGCATCGGTGTCAAGGGCACCCTATAGAACAACTCTTACAGAGTTGAAGGAATTAAAGACTCAACTACAAGAGTTATTAGACAAAGGATTTAATCAGCCAAGTATTCCATCAAGGGGAGCGTCAGTGCTACTCGTGAAGAGGGACGGTAGTGTTCGGCTATGTATAGACTATCGGGAATTGAACAAGCTCACCATAAAGAATTGGAATCCATTGCTACGGATTGATGACTTGTTCGATCAGCTGGAAGGTGCAAAGGTATTCTCCAAGATCAATCTATGGTTAGGATACCATCAATTAAAGATTAAGGTCAAAGACATTTCGAAGATAGCTTCCAGAACCAAGTGTAGACATTATAAGTTCCTAGTCATGTCTTTTGGTTTGACCAATGCACCAGCATATTTTATGGAGCTTATGAACCGAGTATTCCATGACGTGTTGGATACTTCGATCATAGTTTCTATCGATGATATTTTTGTCTATTCCAAAGACAGAAAAAAAAAGTCCTGTAACGGACCTTAAAGCAGCCTTACAACGGTTATGAAGGAAGAAGTTGTATGTCAAATTTAAGAAATATGAGTTTTAATTGAATGAAGTATAATTCTTAAGTCACGTAGTACCCTCAGAAGGAATAAAGGTGGACCCCAACTATATAGAAGCTATTGTGGGGTGAGAAGCGCCTAAGAATATTGCAAAGATTAGAAGTTCCTTGGGTTTAGTTGGATATTACCGACAATTCGTGGAGGACCACTCTAAGATCGCAATACCTCTTACCAAGCTGACCAGAAAAGGAGAGAAGTTTATTTGGACTGACAAGCGTGAAGAATGTTTCCAGACTCTAAAAGCTAGGTTGATATCAGCTCCCATCTTGATCGTTTCCAAACCAGGGAAACCTTTTACCTTACACACTGATGCTTCCGAATTGGATCTAGGATGCGGGTTGATGATGCAAGGTGAATAAGCGATTGCATATACTTCAAGACAACTGAAGGAGCATGAGAAGAGTTACCCTACTCATGACTTGGAGTTAGTGGCTGTAAATCATGCAATCGAGACTTTGAGATATTATCTATACATAGAAGAATTTCAGGTTAAATCGGATTACAAGAGTCTTACTTATCTCTTCACCCAAAAAGAGTTGAACATGAGGCAGAGAAGATGGTTGAAACTAAAAGAGTTGAACATGAGGTAGAGAAGATGGTTGGAACTCCTGAAGGATTAATACTATAATATTTAGTATCGCTCGAGCAAGGATAATGTGGTAGCTGAAGTTTTAAGCAAAAAGGGAAATAATGAAGCCAGAAAGAGGATCTAGTACAAATGTTGTCTTGTGTTTCGCAGCAATAGATTCAGATTTGGAAGAAGAGCAACATATAATAGAAACTCGTAATGATCCAATTAAGCAAGAACTTATGGATGAACGTATGGAGCAATAGTTTCTCGCTTGCGTTTACAGCATTAAAGATCGTCTCTGATTTGATGGACAAAGTAAAAGCAATAATTTTGTTGTATCTGAGAACAGTGCAAGAGATTTAAAGAAAGGAAAACCTAACCCTGACTTACTTTGGATGTGGAGAAGGTCTTGAGATACTGAGGATGATTATGCATACCTGAAAGTGAAAAACTTGGATCTTAGATACAAAATAATGCTAGAAGCCCATTCCATTCCATATTGGATATATCCTAGAAGTACAAAAATGTACCAAAACAAGAAGAGATTACATTGGTGGAAGAAAATGATAACAGATGTGGCTTAGTGCTTGTTTTAGTGTCTGAACTGTCAAAAAATAAGGGCTGAAAGACAAGGAATAGTAGGCTTACTACAACCACTATCGAGCTTGCCTGAAAGTGGAACTGCATTACATTGGATTATGTCACCGGTTTGCCACTGACTCCCAGATCGATTGACGCAGTTTGAGAGATTATTGATCGCCTTATAAAGACGGCTCGTTTCATTGCTACATGACCTCGGTATGCTGTGGAGCGGCCAGCTAAGTTATATGTGGATAATATTATCAGATTGAATGGTATGACTGAGAGCATAGTATCAGATAGAGGCTCACGCTCTACCTCAAAGTTTTTGGAGGGACTACAGAAAGCGATGGGAACAAAGTTGAAGTTTAGTACCGCATTTCACCCTCAAACCAATGGATAGTCGGAGAGGACTATACAGACCCTAGGAGGTATTCTCCGGGCATGTGAAATTGTTTTCAAGGAGCTAGAGATGAGAAGTTGTCATTGATAGAGTTTGCATACAACCAAAGCTATCAGGCCACTATACATATGTCACCTATAAAGCATTGTATGGTTGGAAATGTTTAGCTCCTCTATTTTGGAATAAAGTTGGTGAACAAAGAAATGTAAGACGTAAGTCTATTGAAGAATTTGTCAAGTGGCAAACAAGATAAAAAAAATAAAAAAAGGGGCCAAGACAGCTCATGGTTGTCAGAAGAGACACCAAGACCTCTAGTTCACCGTAAGTAACAAAGTGTTCTTGATGATGTCACTTATGCGTGGTTTGAAACGGTCTAGCAAGAACAAAAAATTATGTCCTATATATGTTTTGGACCTTATAAAATTTTAGGGAGACGTAAAAAAGTTGCATATCAACTAGCGTTACTGCTGTCCATGTCTAGTATGCAAGACATATTTCACGTGTCTTTACCAAAGGAGTATGTTGGAGATCTATCACGGGCATTAACTTTGGATCCACCAGATTTAATGGAGGACTTAACTTTTGAAGTGGTACCAGCCTAAATCACCAGTTGGAAGGTACAACATCTTTGGAGCTGGAATATTTATTATGTGAAAGTAACCTGGCGAAGCCAAGACGTAAAAGAGATTACATAGGAAGAAAAAGATGCAATGCGGAAGAAGTATTCTCACCTATTCAACTCCGAAGAATATTCAAATTTTGAGGAAGAAATTTCTTTTAAGGGTGGTGGAGTTGTAAGACCCGTAGGCCACAAACCCGGTCTAACCTTATGTTCTCGTGTTGTGACCAGTCTTCCCATCAAAATTGGCTCAAGTGAACCAATTGTATGAAGAAATCACAAGATAAGGTAAGCAACAAGTCAAATTTAGTTGGTGTGGTTGACTGTTTAAATTCGTGTGGAAGCAACCAGTCAAAAACTAGAAACCAATAAATTTTGGTCGAGTGGTGGCATTTTTGAGGGGTGTGGTCGACCACACATGAGACCACACACATGAGACCACACGCATGAGACCACACAATGTGTGGTCACATATTTTGGACGTGTGGTCGACAAATTTTGAACCGACTCCATGTTTAGGAAACTTTCTTAATTTGAGGGGGACTCTTTCCTAATTGAAGTGGGACTCTATATGAAGGTTTTTCTCTATATAAAGGACATCCCTTAGCCTCTCTCACTCTTTTAGAACCCAAATTGAAACTCTAAACCTAAGAGAGAAAGAGAGAGGAAGAGAAGAAGAGGAAAGCTTGAGGAAGGTTTTACAGAGAAGAATTCCATCTCTACAGCAAGCTTAAGGTATGGACTTAACTCTGTAGGGTAGATCAGAAAGAATAGGTTCTTTTCAAGTTAATGTGTGGAACCTAATTCGGTTATAGGTTTTCCATGGGAAACCATAGAGAATAGGTTAGGGATAATGAATGAGGGAAAAACTATGATTAAAGGCCATAGAATGATCTTAGGGTGAATCCCATTGATGAGTCGTGAGGAGAACTCGTATGGGAAGTAAAATCAATCAAAACTTTGTATGGTCGCAGCTACGGTCAACCACAGGGTGACCAAAGGATCGACCACAGCTATTCAGGAAGTTCCCAGGAAAGGTGTGATCGCAAGGTGTGATCGCATAAAATGCTACCACAGGGTTCCACCACACAGTGTGTGGTCGCATATATTGCGACCACAGGTTCGACCACACGTGTGACCACACGATAACATCAAGAATAGTTTGAGACTAGACAAGGTTTTTGACTACTGTAACTTGGTAAACTTGAACCCTAACTCATATACATTAATTGTTTAGGTTCCCAATGGATTCAAAGTGACTTCCAAAGCTTGGAAGAGGAACAAAGATCGATCAAAGGTCAGGGAACAAGACCTAAATTAATTGGCTAATAACAAGCTGTTTTATTTTATTGTGTCCAATGCAATGATTGATTCTATACTTATATGCTTGTAATGTGCATCTCACATGTCATCCAATATTACTGTTATTACTATCCATGCATATTTATTTTTGTCTATTTATAACATGATGATGATGATGCTAGGAATAGGCATATGATTGTATGTATGTGGTTAGTGTGTTGGACGCGAGTGGAGCATCAGGGGGAGGACGTGGCATTGTGGTTCATCCTGGTCACCAGACTCTAGTTCTATCTCTACTCAAGTCTTGCCCACTGACATCATCGTATCGCCATTACCTTAGCAGAACTATTACGTCGTAGGGCATCAGGGGAGGTGGTTTCGGACCATGTAGTCTTCGACTCTGTCGGGGGGCCTTAGCTCTATCTCTATGGATGTATTGAGGGATGCCGAGGTGAGGCCTTGGATATATTGAATGGAATTAGGATTGGTTAGTTGCGAGTCCAGTTTGCAAGCCCTCGCCAATAGGGGCTTAAGTGTTGGTATGGGTAGGGCATCAGGGGAAGTGTTGACGGTGTATGATCCAGACACTTTAGCTCTATCTCTATTCCATGGTGAGTGCATGTGGGATGACAATGGTGTTTGATCCATTGGGCGGATTCACACACTCGTGTATAGAGGTGCGACGGCCACCAAACCTTTCTATAGCACATTGTAAACTTATAATGTAAGACCGTGTCAATCTAACCCGGTCTTACCACCTTGAACCAGGTTTACCCATCATGGTCGAGTCAAATGGACCAAGGGCGTGAAGGAGATCGAGATTCCAGGTATCAAATCGACCCAAAAATACTTAAAATAGGGGAAGGGTCGCATACCCAGCTAAGCAGGGTCGGACCTCCCAAAACAGAAAGTCAGACCCTTAGTTTTGAAGGGAGGGTCGGACAGCTTAAGACCCTAGGGTCGACGGGATCATCGACCCTCCCATCGACCCTCGGTTTCTGCCGAATATAGAAATTAGGAAATTTCTATATTTTTCGATTGGGATTCTTTCCAAATCTCAATGGGACTTATTTAGGATGTTCCTACTCTATTTAAAGGACGTCCCTAAGCCACTTTCACTCCTTTCACAACCCTAATTGAATTGAGAGAAAGAGAAGAGAAGGAAAAGAGGAAGAAGAAAGGCAAGGAAGAGAACTTAGCAAAAAGGAGAAGAGTTTCAGAGAAAAAATAATCTTCTCAAGTATGGATACTAATTACATGAGTTTCTACAGACCTTAGGTTAGTTATTGTTGAGAGTGTGATCTCGGAGAAACCCAAACCATCAATCTATGGTTAGGTTTCCATGGAAAACCATAGAAGAATGCATGAAAGCTATCTAAGTGGGTTATACATGGTTTCAGACCATGGAATGAATGTAGAATGGAATGTAGGAGCAAGCCATAGGATTCCAAACATGAAGAATGGATTAAAAGAGGAAATTTGACCAAAATGCACCAAGGGTTGCACCCAGAGTCGATAGACCATCCGACCCTAGGTATTCCTGACCATCGACCCTCAGCATTCGGAAAGTCCAGAAAGAGGGAAGGGTCGATAGACCCATCGACCCTAGCATCGACCCTACCTCCGACCCTTAGTTAACAGAGTAGTTTTTAATTCTGAATAAATTCTAATTAAATTCTATCGACTTTGTTAGCTCTTCTAGCAATATAATAACACTGTAAAGGTGATTCTAAAGCTTGGAAAAGTATCTTATAGCAAGCTAAGGTGAGGAACCTTAACTCCAAACTAAATGGGTTAATAATAAACTGTTTTCTATTTTCTTGAGTCCTATACTATGCTTGATTCTATGCGAATATGTTTGTAATGTGCATACAGCATGCCATCCAATATTTCTATTACTTGTTCATGCATATTTACTTTATTATTTATAACATGATGATGATGATGATGATAGGAATGGGCATGTGCTTGTATGTGTGTGGTTGATGTGCTTGATGCGAGCGAGTATCAGGGGAGGTGTGATGAGAACGTCAATAAACGTTAACCTTTGGCGGGTCTCAGCACTTTAGCTCTATCTCTAACTCAAGTCTTGTGCATTAGCATCGTCGTATCGCCATTACTTTAGCAGAACTATTATGTCGTAGAGTATCAGGGGAGGTGGTCTCGGTCCTTGTAGTCTCTGACTCTACCGGGGGGCCTTAGCTCTATCTCTACGGACATTCTGAGAGATGCTGGGGTGAGGCCTTGGATACACTGTTTGGCATTAGGATTGGTTAGTTGCGAGCCCAGTTTGCAGCCCTCGCCAACAGGGACTTACGTGTTGGTATGACACTATATAGCAATAAACGTAACCTTTGTTATATAATGTTCATGATGGGTGCATGTGAGTTGACGATAAACGTGATCTTTGGGTAACATCACACACTCGTGTATAGAGGCGGGGTCAATAAACGCGACCTTTGGCTACCTAAATCTTTCTATTGCATACTGCAAACTTTAAATCGGACCAAAGATATAAATTGACTTTTTGCATGCATATGTATTGTTGCATTGTTTTGGCTACTCACTGAGCCGTGATGTGTGCTCACCCCTCGACGTTGAATATTTTTAGTTGATGATGCAGATTATACGGTTGAAGATTTTATAAATGCTTCTGCGTACGAGACGGTAGCGGCGATGGAAGCTGAAGCTGAAGTGGATACACACGACTCCTCTTGCGAGTGCAACTCGTGTGTATTTGATTAAATATTTTATAGGTTTCTTTATTTGGATTTATTAAAAACTTGTATTGATATTTACTTATGTCTCAGTTGATACAGAATAATTTGCTATTTAAATTTTAATATCACATAGATTCTGAGTTCATGTTATTATAAGACTTCCGCTATTGTGTATTTACTCTGATTATGATTACGGATGTGTGTAAGTTCAGATAACGCGGGGATAGCCTATTTGAGATCCTGGTTGAACCGTTGGTTATTTAGCGGTTCATCACACCATTCTAGTTAACCAAAATTGGGGTGTGACATATAAATCAGACCAAAGATATGAATTGAATGCATGCATATGTCTGTTGCATTGTTTTGTTTGCTCACTGAGCTCAAGTTGGAGAGCTGACCCTTGCGTATCCTAATTCTTTCTAGTTTCTGATGTTGCAGGTGTTACTATCCAAGATTATATCGATGCGCCAATGTATGGACAAGTGGTCGCTATGGATATGCAGGCTGTGGAGGACGAATAAGACTCGTCAAGCGAGTGTTTCAACTATGATTACGTTAGTGGTTAACTTTTGTATTTTGATACTTGTAATATGTATTAAATATGTTTTGGTTACTTGGAGATAACTTGTTAAATATTTATTTATCATGTTAGACCTCAGTTCATTATTAATAAGACTTTCGCTATTTATTTATTTACTCTGATTATTATTGTGGAATGTGTATTTAGTTTGGATTATTGGCATGGTCTTGCGAGATGCTGGTCTGAACCATCGTTGGTTCTTCTGACTGTTCATCACACCTCTGGTTAGTCCAGAATTGGGGTATGACAATGCCCCCTGTACATGGTTTTCAAGGCTAAGTAATTGTCTGTTTGACAATGGGATTCCATGGTGCCAAATTTGATTCATCTTGTTTATTCACAAGCTTCATGGCCACACCACTCTACAACTAGTGTGTGTCGATGATATTGTCATAACAGGGAGTCATACTGCTATTGTTGACAAACTACTTTCGGACCTCAATCATAGTTTCAAATTATGTGATCTTTGTCCACTTCATTATTTTCTGGGTATTTAAGCCACTACAACATCCACAGGTATGTTGCTCTCCTAACACAAATATATTCATGAATTACTTTAGCAAATTAAAATGGACGGGGCCAAGGGTGCAACTAGTGTTCAACTTATGGCATTTGGTAGTACACCATTTCCTGACGCCCCATTATATTGAAGCACAATGGGTGCCCTCCAATATAATTGCATTTGCCATTAATAAAATGTGATAATTTATGCATTCCCCAATTGAAGAACATTGGACTATTGTTATTGAGATACTGTAGTATCTCAAACATACCACCACCTTTGGCATGCATAGGACATGGTCCTCGACACTGGTATTACAAGCCTATTCTGATGTTGATTGGGATCCGCACTCCATTAACCCGATCTAAACCTCTATTTCATGTAGTAACAGGTCTTCCAATCATAATCAGACCAGACAGGATGAGCGGATGACAATCAGGTATGAAATCAGACCAAAATTGATGATAATTTTCATACCGGTCTCATGATACCGGTCGACCGGTATGTTTGCATGGGTAGACTAGTCAGATCTGGAAACGGATCTCTGTGGGTCTCACTTGCAAAATCTCAATCCTAGGGACTTTTCTAACATAGGAAAACATCCCTAAACTCCATCCTAGCCTATTTAAGGACCTCCAAATCTCCTTAAACCTCTTTGATTGATTCTCACAAACCCTAGAAAGGAGAAGGAGATCTGAAAAGGAGAAGGAGCTGAGAAAGATTGAAGAGGAGCCTATGTTGGACGAAGAATACCATAGTTCGTGAACCAATGGTAAGTGCCTGTATTTTTTTCTAGGTTAAGTGTTGTGGATGATTAATCAATACCATGCAAGGCTAGGTATTGATCTAAAATCCCTAATTTACCATCAAACCCTAATTCGACCAATGGACTAGATATGAGTTCTAAACTAGGATTTTTAGCATAAGGTTTGGAATGAAGGATAAAAACAAATCTTAAAATATTGTTCAAACCTAGAATGCATAGGAGGAACCCTAAAAGCCATAATGGGTGACTAACGGAAGACGTACACCAAGTTGGTGGTCTTCCGGAGGCATACCGATCGACCATACCCGTGGCACTATGTGTGACCAGTGTATGAGACCAGTACCTCTCGGGTAGCCTACCAAGGCTGTCCAGTTAACTATACTGGTCACACCACTGTATAGTGACCTGTGACCACTATATACGATCGGTATGGCCCCAGAATGGGTTGGTTTTTTATCCAATTGATTTTCGACCAACGTAACACCTATGGAACTAATTTTAACTAAACCTTAACGTCATGTAGGACCTTGTGATAGCGAGTTTAGACTCTGTGACGAGGAGCAAGCTAGCAATCAAGTGTCAAGTAAGGGAATCGGACCTAAACCCTAATAACTTGATAACAGTAAAACGTTGTTAATATTTATTGTTTTGTGGAATTTTGTTTGTGCATATTCACATGTCATCTTTACTTTCAGTTATTATATTTTTCATGCATACTCGCTATGCTAGGATGTGATTGTTAGGTGTGAGGATAGTGATGTCCACCCACGCTGAATGGACGATAAATGATTTGGAGTCGCCACCTAGATTAAGGTCTAGACCTAAAATGTAGGTGGCGACTCCAAATCATTTATCGTCCATTCAGCGTGGGTGGACATTTATCCTCACATTAGGTATATGATTGTTTTCGTTGGTTTATGAAATGGAAAGAACTGGGGGTCTTGGATCATTCCTTACACTAACACCTTTTCGTATCTGTGAGGACAAAGATAGAAATCTTTAGAAGTCGCCACCTAGATTTAGGTCTAGGACCTTAGAAATGTGAAATCTCACCCCAAGGTAAGACTTTGATTGACTCATGACCCTTAGATTGGAATTCTGGTCCATCAGAGATTGGGTAAGCGTCAGGTTACGGTTATGGGAAGGGGTTAGGCACCCAAACCGCCCGATCGAAATCGGTCTCCTATACCTTTCCTATGCTAGACTCTATTTGCTAACCCAAACCAAACCAAGGGGTTTGATATCATTGAACCGAATCTGTATCCATCAGATTGCCTACGTATTACGGAATTATTCCGAAAATCAGGTTCACCATCGTAGTTCAGGTGTGATTAAAGTTTATGGATGTGATTTATGCTTGTGCATGATTAAGTTCTTTGTTCAAGTTGAAAGTTATGCTTGAAAGGCTGAGAAATCCTATGGGTTAGGATCTGGATAGTCCATGTGGACTGATAGATAGTCCTAGTGGATCTAAGAATAACCCTATTTGGGTTGAAATATGGATAATGTCCTAGTGGATTTATGGATAGTCCAAGTGGACTAAGATGTGGATAAATATCCTAGTGGATCTATGGATAGTCCAAGTGGACTAAGGTGTAGATAACCCTATTTGGGTTAAAATATGGGGGATATCCTAGTGGATCTATGGATAGTCCAAGTGGACTAAGGTTTGGATAAATATCCTAGTGGATCTATGGATAGTCCAAGTGGACTAAGATGTGGATCCGAATTTGAGTTTCTCCCAAATAGCCTACGTATCCTAGGGTTTGCCCTAGGAATCAGAATCCGCGTAGTTTGGGATGGTTGGTGGATATGGCTGGATATCCTAGTGGATCTATGGATAATCCGAGTGGACTAAGATAAATATCCTAATGGATCTATGGATAGTCCAAGTGGACTAAGGTTATGGATCCGAATCTGGGTTTTTCCCAAATGGCCTACGTATCCTAGGGTTTGACCTAGGAATCAGAATCCGCGTAGTTCGGGATGGATAACCCTATTTGGGTCAAAATGTGGGTAAGTATCCTAGAGGATCTATGGATAGTCCAAGTGGACTAAGGTTTGGATAACCCCTTTTAGGTTAATGATTGAGAACCTATTCTAGGTTTAGGGTTTAGAACCTATTCTAGGTTTAGGGTTTGCCGAGGGGCAAATCGTCCTAAATTACCCTTTTCATTCTGAATTCTAATTTTGGAAGGTTTGGCAAAGAATTCTCTTTCTTTATTAAGGTTTTATTATTCCCATTATGCCCTTCCCAAGAATGTGGGTGCCTAAATGCACGTCCCCACACCTACATTGTCTTCTAGAAGTGTGCATATATGGCAGTTTGACTAGGGTGTTGCATAAAATAAGTTATTGCCAAAAAATAGAATATTCTATCTAGACATGGCACATAAGACATTTATGGCAAGAAATTCACATATATTAAGATTGTTTAGAAATCTTTCAAATATGGCATGTATTGCAAATAAGGCAAGAGCCTATATGGCATGATCTAGTATGCTATCTTCTAAGCATGGCAAGATCCTAATTGCTATTTCTTTCCATATTTAGGGTTTTCTACCCTAATTATTATTTTATTTCTATTTTTTAGGATTTTCTACCCTAATTGCTACTTTCTTTCCATTTTAGGGTTTTCTACCCTAATTGTAATTTTATTTCCATTTTTTAGGGTTTTCTACCCTAATTGCTATTTTCTTTCCATTTTTAGGTTTTCTACCCTAATTGATTTTCTTTCCATTTTTAGGGTTTTCTACCCTAATTATTTTCTTTCCATTTTTAGGGTTTTCTACCCTAATTATTTTCTTTCCATTTTTAGGGTTTTCTACCCTAATTATTTTCTTTCCATTTTTAGGGTTTTTTACCCTAATTATTTTCTTTCCATTTTTAGGGTTTTCTACCCTAATTATTTTCTTTCCATTTTTAGGGTTTTCTACCCTAATTATTTTCTTTCTTTCCATTTTTAGGGTTTTCTACCCTAATTATTTTCTTTCCATTTTTAGGGTTTTCTACCCTAATTATTTTCTTTCTTTCCATTTTTAGGGTTTTCTACCCTAATTATTTTCTTTCCATTTTTAGGGTTTTCTACCCTAATTATTTTCTTTCCATTTTTAGGGTTTTCTACCCTAATTGTGACAATAAGCATTTAATATAGCATGTGAGCAAGTGTAGCGAACAAATATGGCAATAAACATGTGTATCATTCCAATCATGGCAATGTGATTATTTCAATTATGGCAATGTGATCATTCCAATTATGGCAGCGTATGCATACGAGCATCCGAACATAGCATAGCATCAAATATGGCATGTGAGAAACAACCAAAGCATATGAGAATCAATCAAAACATGATGGAACATGCAGCAAGATAACAGCTTTGTCAGGCTGGACCAAAATGGGCACATAGGGCACTGTACTTACTCAAAAAATTCTTAAAATATATCCCTGGAAAGAAGACTCAGAGGCCAACATTTTGTCTCAAGGAAGCTATTCCTAAAAGAGACCATAGGCAGGTCGAAAACATTCCCCAAGTACAGGCAAATACACTGGTCAGGTCTGTTCCAGATTTTTGACCAGTTGCACCATAAATTCCAAATAAAATTCTATTCTTAATGAAAATTAAATACAGACATATGTCTATGTAGATAACTATCTGATCTAAAATTTCATTAAGAAAAACAAGTTAAAACAGTATATTTTCTTTGTGAAAAATGACTCTTTTCAATCATGCAAATCAGCACATCATGACAGATCTGAAATCAAAGCACTATGCACTTAAAAATTGATATCAATTCAACGAAAAATGGAAAAAATATGAAACCAGTGCCATTTTTTAGAGGACTTTTATGTCTAAAAAGTTCATGTTAAGTGGATTTTCTGATTATGGCCATAAGGCCTTTGTCTAGAGACTTTCCGATGGAGGATTGCATTACATCCGAGAAAAATAGCAATGTCAAAGACAAATTGTTTGATATATTTCCCCAATTCCAAATGGAACGAAATTTTTAGGGTAGTCTTCTATCATATCAGAGAGACTCCCATAAAATTTTGGGCTTCAAAATCTTAGAAAAAATACATATGATGTACGTCCTAAGTTTGAACCCTAAATCTGGAATTTTCAGATCAGAAAATCACTTTATGAAATTTACAAAAAACATCAAACATCATTGTATATCAATCAAAAATTCATCATTGAATAGCTTAGACAAATTATCATTCATGAAAAATGTTAGACATAGGCATCCTAACATTAACAAGCATGTAATAGAGCATTCATGATTGAGATTTCATGAAAATTAGCCTTTTTCAAGCAAAATTGGCATTCGGGCATTATAACGACCTCTAAATTTGTTTAGAGTACTAACCTTGGGCTCAAATCGAGCGAAACCGTTGATGAAGGGTGATTGGGGATTGTATCAATCCCCTTTGAATGTGAATCCTCCTTCCCCTCTCTTCTGCTTCTTTCTCTCTTCTCTTTCTCTCTCTCTTTCACGTTTTTCTGCTCTCCTTTCTCTCTCTCACCCACGTTTTCCTCTCTTTCTCCTCTCCAAAAAGGATCCTCCTCTTTGCCTATTTATAGTTTTTTTCACTCATTTTCTAAAAGATCCTTTTTTCTAAAAAATATTTTTTTTCCTTTTTCTTTCCTTCCTTTTTTCTTTCTTTCTTTCTCCTCTCTCTCTTTCACGTTTTCTTTCTAGAAAACGTGAAGGGGAATCTTTTTCTCCTTTTTTCTTTTTTTTTTTATTCCTCTCTCTTTCCTTTTTCTTCTCATGATCTTTTGGATTATCTCAAAACCCTAAATCCCCTTCTTTTCCACGTTTTTTCTCTCCCCTCTTTCCTTTTTTTCTTCTCAAAAATCTTTTGGATTATGATTTACACATGTATATTGCACATATATATATTTAATAACATACATACACATACATACATACATACATGTATATATATATGTATATATATATATATTATAATATATATAGAGACTGACCTAGGTTGACAACCGATTTGAATTGAGTTGACTGGGACCGATTGGAATTCACTGGGTTTCCTCTCCTTGTCATTTCACGGGTCATTTCCTTTGTCATCCCGCATGGAATTTTCCGATGGCCTCTATTCCAAATTTTTTGCGTTCATTTTGTAGAACATAAAAAATGAGAAATATAGGAACTTGAACCACCTCATTTGGAAGTAAAATGGTCAACTTATGAATTTTTGAAGTTTAAACGGACCAATTACCGATAATTTGGTTGACCATTCCGCATGAGATCCTTCGGAGACTTCTACCGAAAATATTTTACGTCCACTTTGTAGAGCACTAAAAATGGAACATAATGAGACTGGAATCACCTGAATCCGATGTAGAACGGAAAAGATATGCAGCTTCGAAGTTCTAATGATCATTTTGCATGCAAGTTTGCATGGGACCCACTGGCGACTTCTACCCGGGATTTTTTTACGTCCACTTTGTAGAACATCATGAATGAAGAATAATGGTCTTGGAATCATCCGAATCTGATGTCGGATGATCAAGATATGATGATTTGAAATTCAAGCAATCCAACTTAGGATAATTTGCATGAAGGCCCCTGGGATTATTATTTTATAATAATTTCAGAAACCTCCCTTATATGTAGCATCCGACTAAAATGATCATATCTTCCTCATTTGATATCGAATTGAGCAATTACGGTCTCGTTCCGAAGATAATTCTATGACCTATGCATCCACGCAGATAATAGCCCATGACCCTGTTGTGAGGATCAGTGGAGAATCACAAATCTTTGGGTTAAAGGTCTGAAACCTGCCATATTGGTTCACTTATGCCGAGGGTGGCAAAAATGGGGTGCTTACAGATGCCCCTCTTTAGCCGAGATTGTTATCAGTTGAAGGCTAAAGATAAAAGAACCACATTTTTGGGGTATGAGTGACATTGTTTATTGGGCTGCACTTAGGGTATTTCTTCCTAAACTGCCTACGTATTCTAAGGGTGTCCTAGAAATCAAGCCCAGAACGTAGTTCGACTGGCAAGAAGGTTTGCTTGTCTCGGAAGATTGGTGAGTGCTCTTCTTGTATGAAGCTAGGCTGTGAATACAAGGCTCATTTGTAGGCTGGGAACCTCTTCTTGTTGAGGTGGAACTCAATGCAAGGTATGTGCGGGCTTGGACCCGGCTTGATCCATTTGTAGGCTGATAAACCTCTTCTTGTATGAAGCTAGGCTGTGAATACAAGGCTCATTTGTAGGCTGGGAACCTCTTCTTGCTGAGATGGAACTCAATGCAAGGTATGTGCGGGCTTGGACCCGGCTTGATCCATTTGTAGGCTGATAAACCTCTTCTTGTATGGAGCTAGGCTGTGAATACAAGGCTCATTTGTAGGCTGGGAACCTCTTCTTGCTGAGGTGGAACTCAATGCAAGGTATGTGCGGGCTTGGACCCGGCTTGATCCATTTGTAGGCTGATAAACCTCTTCTTGTATGGAGCTAGGCTGTGAATACAAGGCTGATTGCATGAGCTTGGGCTCGGATTTGATTTGTCTGGATGGAAGACTTGATGTCTTTCCTTGATTGAACTGAGGCTCTTTTGATTGAGGTTTTGAGATTGATTTTCTGAATAAGATAGGGCTCTTATAGGCTGGGATTGAATTGAGCTTTGAATGAGCTGGGGCTCTGCATTCACTTATAGGCTGAGATTGACTTGATCTTTGAATAAGCTAGGGCTCTGCATTCACTTATAGGCTGAGATTGACTTGATCTTTGAATGAGCTAGGGCTCTTCATTTGATTTACTTATAAACTGAGATTGATTTGAAATTTGGATGAGCTAGGGCTCTGCATTTGATTCACCAATAATCTGAGATTGATTTGATCTTTGGATGAGCTAGGGCTCCACATTTGATTCACTAATAATCTAAGATTGATTTGATCTTTGGATGAGCTAGGGCTCCACATTTGATTCTGAAATGAGTAAGAACTCAGAAGGTCACTTATAGGGTGATACTGAATGACTCATCTTGGCAGTTCCTACCAGCTTTGGACCTTCGAGATTGAAAATAGGAATATCCTTTTGGAAGCTCTATGGCTATGAACCTTTAGGATGCTTGAAAGTGACCCATACAGGAAGGCTTTGTTAACTTTGAACCTTTAGGGTTGAAATCTGACCCATCTTGGAAGTCTATTGACTTTGAACCTATAGAGTGCTGAACATATTTGAAATGATGGTGAATTCCTTCGCAGTTTTCCGAGTTTTTTGCTCCTGCTTTATTGGTGAAGGCACAAAACATGACATCGATGGAAATGGACTTCGCTGGCATGATACCTAGATTTGAAATTTTCCATTTATGACCTGGTACTGAAAGTTTGACTCAATTTCAGCACGGTAGGGATGACTTGGTTGCTCCCTTGGAAAGGTTCCATGTATTTTCTTCAGCCAACATTGATGTTGTTGGATTCTGGATTGAAAGAAACTCTAGTGAGGATTTTGGACAAGAATGAGGGGACCTTGACAGTCTTTAACCAAAGTGACTTTATTGATTGACCATGGTGTTAAACTGTCAAGGGACATTTAGTCCACTAAGTTCTTTGACTGTGCATTATGGTAGAACAAATTGGTAGAATAGCCAAGCGGCGATGAAATGTGACTTGGGTTTGGCCCTCAATCTAGGCTCATGAAAAGCTCAGGGCATTGCAACATTGTTGTGCCAATTTGGAAAGATGAATGAACCATGGCCCCAAAGTAGGCACGAGGAGCAAAGGATTCGAAGTGTTCCTTTAGAGAATTTGGTGGCCAAATCCTAACAGGTGATCGACCACATTGGATTTTCTTCATCAACAGGATTGGGAGAACTGAGAAATTGGCAAAAACCAACTTGGACAGACCTACTTCTATTGACTAGGAAAGTCAGTGACTTCAGACTAGACAATGGATCCTAGATTTAATGCTCATGATCAAGTTCAATTCCTCTACATAGGGTATATCTATGCCCCAGTGTCTGCATGTTGTGATAGACCACTACTGTAATATGCTAGGGCACAGGCAATCTAACAGAGTTAGAACTAGGTTGAATCTGGATTGCATCCATAATTGACCATGCTTCCAAGGTCAAGGAAAGATTGACAGATTGGTTGCAGGAAGTGACTTCTTAGATAAGCCCTTCCTGAATTTTGAAAAATGAAGGAACTGATGATTTGAATGAATTTGGCTACATCCGTAACCAGGCCATGAGAATTTGCTCTCTCCCTAACATGACCAACAGGATTTGAAGATAGAGTTCTGTTGAAAGGTAATGCTATGGAGCCCAACAGATGATGGTTTGTTCAACTCCTCCGAGTATGATTCACTGGAGAGCAAGAGGGGTTCCTTTCCTTATGGAGGGTAGACTGGTATGACACTTGTCTACATGAACCACTGAATTTTTTCTTTGAAGGGCCAATGAGGGCAATGCTTTAGGGCTGCATCAGGTCGCCTATCCCCACTGAGGTATTATAGGTTGCCCATTGAGGTTTCTCGGGTTGTCTTTCCCTGCTGAGGTTTCTTTTCTTCCCATTATTATTTTTTTTCATTTTCTTCTTTTTGCAAATCCCATCTTGGGTTGAATAAAGAGTCCTAATGTGGTGAGGATATTGCCAAAATTATGGTCCTATCCAATGGTCTGAAACCTTAGGGGAAATCTGAACGGCATGACTTTTATGAAAAATGGATAGCCTTGCCCCACTATTTAAGTTGACACCTACACGTATTGATAGGCGGGGAGCTATTTGAATCATCACTAAAAGAGATCTTAGGGAAATGCAGTCCCACACCAAATTAAAAATGGTGCCAAATTATGTTTTCCTTTCTTGGAGATGTTCAGATGGAACACGTGTCCCAACAAGCTATATCGAGATTCCGAATCAGTCACGATCATATCTGGGCCTGAAACCTTTAGGTTTGTTGACAAATATTGATGTTGAAGGTCCAAGAGGACGGATGTGAAACTGTCCACATGGGTCTACCATTGGGAGAGTGTTTGGTTGTTTATGTAGAATGGATTTATCTTACCGAGAAGATCCCATTTTATTGGCTTGAGAAATGAAGGGCTTATAGGAACCTTGGGAAGCCATCGGATGTAATGAACGACAGATGAGAGTTCCCGCCAGATTTATGAAATTGTACATAAAATGATGACATGATCATGAGATACAATGCCATAAAAATTGATAATCAAAAGAAGGGCTTGTGATAGAGACTCCTTGGAAGGCCGTCAGATTGATGGACGGCAGAGAGAGTCTAATGCCGATGAGAAATCTTTCTCTGATGAAGAAGTGATGAGATCGTCTCCTGTAAAGGCGGGATGTAATTGGCCAAAATCAAAAGTCCGGTCCAACATGCTGTAAATCTCGACGAATGATCGAACTTGCTATCAGGCTTTGGTTGGAACTATCATCCTCTTGAAATGAGAGGGACAATTGGCTTACTGTCGAGCTCCAATGCCATTCAACATCTTTCTATTTTCTTTTCTTCTCTTTTTTTTTCTTTTTTTTTTTTTATTTTTTTTTTTTTTTTTGGATGTGAAGGCCACATAATGCAGTGCTTCGCTTGATCACGAAATTGAATCCTGACTTTCAATATTGGATTTAAATCTTCTTCTTCCAAACATTTCCAATCAGATAGAACGTCTTTGCCCCAACTAGCACTCTGATCTTCTATAAACTTTATGAGCATTTGTGACTGCTCATATAGTATCCCGATTTTATCTCGCATGGTGAATCCGTATCTTTGTCGTCTAGAAGTTACTCATCACCTTACCTCGATGTGACTACCTCCCATTATTGATGTAGATAAAACATAGGCTTGAATTTTCTTTTTCTTTTTTTCTTTTTTTTTTTTTTTTTTTTTTTTTGGGTATTCCAATGACCTCATTCTTGGATTTTGGGATTGACCATTCATCATGTATATCTTGCTTACAGATGATTTATTTTGTAAGAACTTTGAAGTTTCTATCCTTTTGGTGGCACATCTGTCCTCCACATTTGTACTGATTGGCCGATCTGTTGATCTAATGCTTTCCTTGGAATCTTTTCACAGGTAGAACAAATGGCAGCTTCTCCAATACATGTTTCTTGAGACTACTCTTGTGTCTCTCGATTGATCATTTAAAGCTTTCCCAGACGGGTTGGACCTTTCTTTCTCAAGAGGCCGGGTGGTGTAGAATGTTCAGGAGACGGCTCATCATTTCAATCATCTTCAGAGTCCGAATTGACTGCGCACGTAAAATAGGAAGTTGTACGAAACTGGGAGGAAATGTATGGAAGAGACAAGGCACAAAGTTTGAAATCCCAAAGGGGTGATTTTTTTATTTTTTTTACTTACAGGGCAGATTGGACTGGTCTTGTCAACAAGCATATCAATCTTGGACCTAGACATGGATGACCTATCGAATATCGATAATAGAAAGTTGAAACAACTAGTTCATCCAAGTGGCTCCAGTTGGGCATAACGCCTTCGACGACCACCTTCAGTCACTGTGGGAATAAATCTTCCTTCAGATTTCTAATAGCAAGACTCATCATGCCCCTCTATCAATAGGTGCAGGATGCCTACCTTTCAGGGTTCCATACAATTCTTACCCTCTTTTTTCAGTTCATTCATAACCGAACTATTGCTTTTTAAGCACATGGTTACTCTGGTTCATGCTCCAGTTTGGGGTTCAGTGGATTCATCAATGGACCACTTCTAGCTGAATTCAAAATCATTTTGGCTTATGCCCCAGCTTGTGGAGCAAGGGGTATCACCATTGCACTACACCATTTTGAATCCAAGATTGGACTAATTTATGCCTTGGCTTGGGGGGTTCAATGGATTTCTTTGTTAGACCACTCTCAATTTGGGTCTAAGGTCAATTTGGTCCATGCCCCAATTTAGGGCATAATGGCTTTCCTCATTAGACCGCATTCAATTTAGGTCCAAGGTCAATCTGGTTCATGTCCCAGTTTATGGGTTAAGGGTTTCATCATTGGACCATTCCCTAGCTGTGATTCTGGTTCCTATCCTAGCCTGGGCATATCGGATCTCATCTTTGGTCAACCCTGCTGCTCGGGAAAATTCCATTCCCTCTCTTTGAACAATGAGGAATACGAGGGCAATTCTTTGGATTCTAGCATTTCCTTGGCCAATGGGGCAGAAATGCCCGAGATGGGACAGCACTATCATAGCTGAAGGTTCATGATTTCTTGATGACTCCAGAATGCTTCTCATTCACCATTCCTGACGGCTATCCTAACTTGTAGCACTGGGCTATGATAGACATGGATCGGGCTCTAATTAATAGAGCCAAAGATTGATTTTGAATCAGTCTCCGATTGATAGAGACAAGATTGACTTTGAATTGGTCTCTGATTGATAGAGACAGAGTTGACTTTGAATTGGTCTCTGATTGATAGAGATCAAGATTGATTTTGAATTGATCTCTGATTGATAGAGATCGAGATTGATTTTGAATTGGTCTCTGATTGATAGAGATCAAGATTGATTTTGAATTGGTCTCTGATTGATAGAGATCAAGATTGATTTTGAATTGGTCTCTGATTGATAGAGATCAAGATTGATTTTGAGTTGGTCTCTGATTGATAGAGATCAAGATTGATTTTGAGTTGGTCTCTGATTGATAGAGATCAAGATTGATTTTGAGTTGGTCTCTGATTGATAGAGATCAAGATTGACTTTGAATTGATCTCTGATTGATAGAGATCAAGATTGACTTTGAATCGATCTCTGATTGATAGAGATCAAGATTGACAGTCAGGGACTGGGCTCTAGTTGCTAGAGGCAAGGATTGCTTGAGTTGGGCTCCGATTGATAGAGGCCAAGGATGACAATAATGGATTTGACTCTAATTGCTAGAGATGATGGAATGACTGAAATTCTCTTTGATTCCTTTATGAAGTGGAACATGGACCAAAGGTAATGATTGAATAGGCCTAGAGGCTCACTCATGCTCTCATTGAGTTCATATGAATGGAACCTTTCTTAGTTCCGACATGAATCAGAACCTGAACTGGAGTTGACGGTTGGACAAGCCTAGGGGCTAATTAAATTCAAATGAATGGAACTCTTCTTAGTTCCAACATGAATCAGAATTTGAACCACAGTTGATGGTTCGATAAGCCTAGTGGCTAAATGAATTCAGATGAATGAGACTCTTCTTAATTCTAACATGAATCAGAACCTGAACCAAAGTTGATGGTTGGACGAGCCTAGGGGCTAAATAAATTCAGATGAATGGAACTTTTCCTAGTTTTGACATGAACTGGAACCCTAACCAAAGTTGATGGTTGGATAAGCCTAGTGGCTAATTGAATTTAGATGAATGGAGTTTTTCCTAGTTCCGACATGAATCAGAACCTAAACAGGAGGTGAAGGGTGAAAAAAAAGCCTAGGGGCCGAATGCCTTCTTCATTTTAGCATGATCTGGGAGTGATGATTGAACCTGCCTAAAGGTTAAACCCTTCTTTAATTCTGAGATGAACCATAAATGGTGGTTGAATTTGGGGCTGAATATTTCTTTGATTCTGAGATGAACTGGATGTGATTGAATCTGCCTAGAGGCTGAATCTTTCCTTCATTCTGGATGGACCGAAGTGATGATTGGACCTGCCTAAGGGCTGAATATTTCTTCAGTTCTGAGATGAACCAGAAATGGTGGTTGGACCTGCCTAGGGGCTGAATATTTTTTTGATTCTGAGATGAACTGGATGTAATTGAATCTGCCTGGGGGCTGAATATTTCCTTAATTCTGGATGAACCAAAATGATGATTGAACCTGCCTAGGGGCTGAACCTTTCTTCAGTTCTGAGATGAACCAGAAATGGTGATTGAATCTGGGACTGAATATTTCTTTGATACTGAGATGAACTGAATGTGATTGAATCTGCCTAGGGGCTGAATCTTTCCTTAATTCTGGATGAACCAAAATGATGATTGGACCTGACTAGGGGCTGAATCTTTCCTTCGGTTCTGAGATGAACCAGAAATGGTGGTTGGACCTGCCTAGGGGCTGAATATTTTTTTTTTTTTGATTCTGAGATAAACTGGATGTAATTGAATCTGCCTAGGGGCTGAATCTTTCCTTAATTCAAAGGTGAATAGGGAACAATGATTGGATTTGCCTAGGGGCTGAATATTTCCTTAATTCAAAGGTGAATAGGGAACAATGATTGGATAGGGGCTGGATCTCTCCTTAATTCAGAGATGAATCGAGAACGGTGATTGGATTTGCCTAGGGGCTGAATCTTTTCTTAATTCTGAGGTGAATCGAGAACTATGATTGGATTTGCCTAGGGGCTGAATCTTTCCTTAATTCAAAGATACATTGAGAACTATGATTGGATTTGCCTAGGGGCTGAATCTTTCCTTAATTCAGGGGTGCATTGAGAACCATGATTGGATTTGCCTAGAGGCTGAATCTTTCCTTAATTTAGAGGTACATTGAGAATGGTGATTGGATTTGCCTAGGGGCTGAATCTTTCCTTAATTCAGAGATGAATTCAGAACTTTGATTGGATTTGCCTAGGGGCTGAATCTTTCCTTAATTCAAAGGTGAATCGGGAACTATGATTGGATCTGCCTAGGGGCTGAATCTTTCATTCTTTCTTATAAAATTTGATGTTCAATCAAGATCTAGATTCATGACTTCCATTGATTCATTTAGAAAGATAATATGGATGGATCTCAAGATGAGAGATCAAGACAATTCCCTAATTGTAGGGGCCTCTCACCCTAAAGGGTGGATATAGTTGCAGTTTGATTCTCTTTTCCAAAGGCATTGGATTGGATATAGTTGCAGTTTGATTCTCTTTTCCAAAGGCATTGAAATCCAATGGAGGAATATTGAGATTCTAGACATCTAGGGGAGTGGAAGAAGTCACATGCACAATCAAGGATGACTCAACCATACAAGAGTTAGATCCCTCATAAGGGCGATTGGGTAAACATTATCCAAGTCAATTTAATTGAATTTGATTAAGCCATGTGTTCAGTCTTGGGACCTCATGATTCCAAAATGGATAATCAGTGGTACCAAGGTCTGGCCAATTGGATTACCGAATTCGATAAAATTGAAATGGATATATTAATCCGTCGTCCTTATTAGGGATGGTTAGCAAAAGCGGTTCATAGATGAACAAACTAGTAAATTTCTTCTTGACCATGGTATCTATGTCTTGACAGGGATTTTTTGTTCGTTTTTTGAAATCGACGTGTTAACAATGAGAGATTCGACACATCGAGCTTACTTAATGGAGGGTGTATAGTGACCGTCTACTATGATGTAGAACAGGTGTATACATACCTCATACTCCCAATGGGTGAGAGTTCAAGATGCTCATCGTGTAGAATCTAACATGTTGACCAGTCGAGGACAAAAACGGGCAGAACTTCGACGTCTCGAACATGGATGTCATGGTTAAGCCGATTTTATTGGGTCGGTTCAGGGATGAACCAAAAATAACAAACATTGGGCTACAATCTGGGTTAGGACAGAAAAGGCCACCTTGACAAAGATGGGGTAACCTATCACCGAATGCTCGATGAATAATGGGCCCCCAATCCCTTTATATACTATGTTGCAAGGATCCAAGCGACGTGGAGTAGCATACCGCATTCTCAGGCGGACCCAAGAAACGCTCGTTAGAGGCTGCTCGCCGGTCGTGGTCTCACAAAGTACAGGCCAAGGCTGTGTGTTTCGCCTAGCGGGCTGCCCCATATGCATGGGACCCGGTTCGGCTACTCGCACGAATGTGTGACTGAACCCATTCCCCCCAAAGCAATAATATACAAGCATAAATATAGTATCCTGAAATCTAGCATCCAATTCACACAAGGAAAGTTCTCATTTAGGAGTTTGACATTTATATCCCCAGTGAAGTCGCCACTGTGAGGACAAAGATGGAAATCTTTAGAAGTCGCCACCTAGATTTAGGTCTAGGACCTTAGAAATGTGAAATCTCACCCCAAGGTAAGACTTTGATTGACTCATGACCCTTAGATTGGAATTCTGGTCCATCAGAGATTGGGTAAGCGTCAGGTTACGGTTATGGGAAGGGGTTAGGCACCCAAACCGCCCGATCGAAATCGGTCTCCTATACCTTTCCTATGCTAGACTCTATTTGCTAACCCAAACCAAACCAAGGGGTTTGATATCATTGAACCGAATCTGTATCCATCAGATTGCCTACGTATTACGGAATTATTCCGAAAATCAGGTTCACCATCGTAGTTCAGGTGTGATTAAAGTTTATGGATGTGATTTATGCTTGTGCATGATTAAGTTCTTTGTTCAAGTTGAAAGTTATGCTTGAAAGGCTGAGAAATCCTATGGGTTAGGATCTGGATAGTCCATGTGGACTGATAGATAGTCCTAGTGGATCTAAGAATAACCCTATTTGGGTTGAAATATGGATAATGTCCTAGTGGATTTATGGATAGTCCAAGTGGACTAAGATGTGGATAAATATCCTAGTGGATCTATGGATAGTCCAAGTGGACTAAGGTGTAGATAACCCTATTTGGGTTAAAATATGGGGGATATCCTAGTGGATCTATGGATAGTCCAAGTGGACTAAGGTTTGGATAAATATCCTAGTGGATCTATGGATAGTCCAAGTGGACTAAGATGTGGATCCGAATTTGAGTTTCTCCCAAATAGCCTACGTATCCTAGGGTTTGCCCTAGGAATCAGAATCCGCGTAGTTCGGGATGGTTGGTGGATATGGCTGGATATCCTAGTGGATCTATGGATAATCCGAGTGGACTAAGATAAATATCCTAATGGATCTATGGATAGTCCAAGTGGACTAAGGTTATGGATCCGAATCTGGGTTTTTCCCAAATGGCCTACGTATCCTAGGGTTTGACCTAGGAATCAGAATCCGCGTAGTTCGGGATGGATAACCCTATTTGGGTCAAAATGTGGGTAAGTATCCTAGAGGATCTATGGATAGTCCAAATGGACTAAGGTTTGGATAACCCCTTTTAGGTTAATGATTGAGAACCTATTCTAGGTTTAGGGTTTAGAACCTATTCTAGGTTTAGGGTTTGCCGAGGGGCAAATCGTCCTAAATTACCCTTTTCATTCTGAATTCTAATTTTGGAAGGTTTGGCAAAGAATTCTCTTTCTTTATTAAGGTTTTATTATTCCCATTATGCCCTTCCCAAGAATGTGGGTGCCTAAATGCACGTCCCCACACCTACATTGTCTTCTAGAAGTGTGCATATATGGCAGTTTGACTAGGGTGTTGCATAAAATAAGTTATTGCCAAAAAATAGAATATTCTATCTAAATATGGCACATAAAACATTTATGACAAGAAATTCACATACAGTAAGATTGTTTAAAAATCTTTCAAATATGGCATGTATTGCAAATAAGGCAAGAGCCTATATGGCATGATCTAGTATGCTATCTTCTAAGCATGGCAAGATCCTAATTGCTATTTCTTTCCATATTTAGGGTTTTCTACCCTAATTATTATTTTATTTCTATTTTTTAGGATTTTCTACCCTAATTGCTACTTTCTTTCCATTTTAGGGTTTTCTACCCTAATTGTAATTTTATTTCCATTTTTTAGGGTTTTCTACCCTAATTGCTATTTTCTTTCCATTTTTAGGATTTTCTACCCTAATTTTATTTTCTTTTCCATTTTTAGGGTTTTCTACCCTAATTATTTTCTTTTCCATTTTTAGGGTTTTCTACCCTAATTATTTTCTTTTCCATTTTTAGGGTTTTCTACCCTAATTATTTTCTTTCCATTTTTAGGGTTTTTACCCTAATTGTTTCTTTCCATTTTTAGGGTTTTCTACCTAATTATTTTCTTTCCATTTTTAGGGTTTTCTACCCTAATTGTTACATTCTTTCCATTTTTAGGGTTTTCTACCCTAATTATTTTCTTTCCATTTTTAGGGTTTTCTACCCTAATTATTTTCTTTCTTTCCATTTTTAGGGTTTTCTACCCTAATTATTTTCTTTCCATTTTTAGGGTTTTCTACCCTAATTATTTTCTTTCCATTTTTAGGGTTTTCTACCCTAATTGTGACAATAAGCATTTAATATAGCATGTGAGCAAGTGTAGCAAACAAATATGGCAATAAACATGTGTATCATTCCAATCATGGCAATGTGATTATTTCAATTATGGCAATGTGATCATTCCAATTATGGCAGCGTATGCATACGAGCATCCGAACATAGCATAGCATCAAATATGGCATGTGAGAAACAACCAAAGCATATGAGAATCAATCAAAACATGATGGAACATGCAGCAAGATAACAGCTTTGTCAGGCTGGACCAAAATGGGCACATAGGGCACTGTACTTGCTCAAAAAATTCTTAAAATATATCCCTGGAAAGAAGACTCAGAGGCCAACATTTTGTCTCAAGGAAGCTATTCCTAAAAGAGACCATAGGCAGGTCGAAAACATTCCCCAAGTACAGGCAAATACACTGGTCAGGTCTGTTCCAGATTTTTGACCAGTTGCACCATAAATTCCAAATAAAATTCTATTCTTAATGAAAATTAAATACAGACATATGTCTATGTAGATAACTATCTGATCTAAAATTTCATTAAGAAAAACAAGTTAAAACAGTATATTTTCTTTGTGAAAAATGACTCTTTTCAATCATGCAAATCAGCACATCATGATAGATCTGAAATCAAAGCACTATGCACTTAAAAATTGATATCAATTCAAAGAAAAATGGAAAAAATATGAAACCAGTGCCATTTTTTAGAGGACTTTTATGTCTAAAAAGTTCATGTTAAGTGGATTTTCTGATTATGGCCATAAGGCCTTTGTCTAGAGACTTTCCGATGGAGGATTGCATTACATCCGAGAAAAATAGCAATGTCAAAGACAAATTGTTTGATATATTTCCCCAATTCCAAATGGAACGAAATTTTTAGGGTAGTCTTCTATCATATCAGAGAGACTCCCATAAAATTTTGGGCTTCAAAATCTTAGAAAAAATACATATGATGTACGTCCTAAGTTTGAACCCTAAATCTGGAATTTTCAGATCAGAAAATCACTTTATGAAATTTACAAAAAACATCAAACATCATTGTATATCAATCAAAAATTCATCATTGAATAGCTTAGACAAATTATCATTCATGAAAAATGTTAGACATAGGCATCCTAACATTAACAAGCATGTAATAGAGCATTCATGATTGAGATTTCATGAAAATTAGCCTTTTTCAAGCAAAATCGGCATTCGGGCATTATAACGACCTCTAAATTTGTTTAGAGTACTAACCTTGGGCTCAAATCGAGCGAAACCGTTGATGAAGGGTGATTGGGGATTGTATCAATCCCCTTTGAATGTGAATCCTCCTTCCCCTCTCTTCTGCTTCTTTCTCTCTTCTCTTTCTCTCTCTCTTTCACGTTTTCTGCTCTCCTTTCTCTCTCTCACCCACGTTTTCCTCTCTTTCTCCTCTCCCCAAAAGGATCCTCCTCTTTGCCTATTTATAGTTTTTTTCACTCATTTTCTAAAAGATCCTTTTTTCTAAAAAATATTTTTTTTTTCCTTTTTCTTTCCTTCCTTTTTCCTTTCTTCCTTTCTCCTCTCTCCCTTTCACGTTTTCTTTCTAGAAAACGTGAAGGGGAATCTTTTTCTCCTTTTTTCTTTTTTTTTTTATTCCTCTCTCTTTCCTTTTTTCTTCTCATGATCTTTTGGATTATCTCAAAACCCTAAATCCCCTTCTCTTTCACGTTTTTTTCTCTCCCCTCTTTCCTTTTTTCTTCTCAAAAATCTTTTGAATTATGATTTACACATGTATATTGCACATATATATATTTAATAACATACATACACATACATACATACATACATGTATATATATATGTATATATATATATTATAATATATATAGAGACTGACCTAGGTTGACAACTGATTTGAATTGAGTTGACTGGACTGATTGGAATTCACTGGGTTTCCTCTCCTTGTCATTTCATGGGTCATTTCCGCTGTCATCCCGCATGGAATTTTCCGATGGCCTCCATTCCAAATTTTTTGCGTTCATTTTGTAGAACATAAAAAATGAGAAATATAGGAACTTGAACCACCTCATTTGGAAGTAAAATGGTCAACTTATGAATTTTTAAAGTTTAAACGGACCAATTACCGATAATTTGGTTGACCATTCTGCATGAGATCCTTCGGAGACTTCTACCGAAAATATTTTACGTCCACTTTGTAGAGCACTAAAAATGGAACATAATGAGACTGGAATCACCTGAATCCGATGTAGAACGGAAAAGATATGCAGCTTCGGAAGTTCTAATGATCATTTTGCATGCAAGTTTGCATGGGACCCACTGGCGACTTCTACCCGGGATTTTTTACGTCCACTTTGTAGAACATCATGAATGAAGAATAATGGTCTTGGAATCATCTGAATCTGATGTCAGATGATCAAGATATGATGATTTGAAATTCAAGCAATCCAACTTAGGATAATTTGCATGAAGACCCCTGGGATTATTATTTTATAATAATTTCAGAAACCTCCTTTATATGTAGCATCCGACTAAAATGATCATATCTTCCTCATTTGATATCAGAATTGAGCAATTCTGGTCTCGTTTCGAAGATAATTCTATGACCTATGCATCCACGCAGATAATAGCCCATGACCCTGTTGTGAGGATCAGTGGAGAATCACAAATCTTTGGGTTAAAGGTCTGAAACCTGCCATATTGGTTCACTTATGCCGAGGGTGGCAAAAATGGGGTGCTTACAGTATCGCTACTATCTTAGCATGCTTAGTGCGGATAGGGTATTAGGGGGAGGACATGGCATTGTGGTCTCTGGCCTAGCCACCAAACTCGAGCCCTATCTCTATACCACAGGGAGCTGTACTGGGATATGGCCTACTGTGATGACATATAGGATTGGTTAGTTACGAGCCTAGTTTGCAAGCCCTCTCCAATAGGGGCTTATGTGTTAGTATGGGTAGGGCACCAGGAGAAGTGTTGACGGTGTGTGATCCAAACACTTTAGCTCTATCTCTATTCCATGGTGAGTGCATGTGGGATGACAATTGTGTTTGATCCATTGGGCGGATTCACACACTCGTGTATAGAGGTGCGGTGGCAGCCAATCCTTTCTATAGTACATTGCAAACTTAAAAATCAGACCAAAAATGTGAATGTTACTCATGCATATTGCTTGTTGCATTGTCTGACTTTCTTACTGAGTTAAGTTGTGAGCTCATCCTTGTGTACACACTATTTTTCAGATATTGATGCAGGTTATACTGTGGAAGACTATGTGGATGCTCCAGTGTATGGAGGTGTTGCTGGTCTGGATGTGTAAGCAAGGGAAAACGAGCATGACGCTTCATGTGAGCGCCCTTACTGCGTGTACCTCTAGGATATTTTTTTTATTAGTTATTTTATTTCAGTTGGATTATAAACAATGTAAAGATATTTTATTTATGTTTTGGTATAGAGAATAATTAGTTATTATATTTACAATGTAGAACTCAGTTTATTTAATTTAAGACTTTCGTTGTATTTATTTATAATCTGATTACGGTCATGTGCAGTGGTTTATGTAAGTGGACACAGTCTTATTGAGATCCTGGTGTGAACCGTTGGTTTAGTGGCAGTTCACTTACACTTCTGGTTCAGCCAGAATTGAGGTGTGATACGGGGTGTCCTGATGATCAGTGTTCTAAAATAGCTACTGGTTATTTTTGGGGCCCACTTTAATCACCTGGATCGAAGAAGCAAAGTACCATGGCTTGGTCCAATACTAAGTTCAAGTATAAAGCCCTCGCCCATGCTACTACTGAACTGACATGGCTGCAACAACTCCTTGGAGAAATCTAGGTTGTGCCCTCTGTTCCTTCCGTTCTGTGGTGCGACAACCTTAGAGAAATTTACCTAACTATAAATCCTAAGTCTCGTGCAAGAATGAAACATGTGGCTCTAGATTACCACTTTGTTCGTGAAAAGGTGGCTACAAAGGAGCTGGAAGTTTGCCTGCTTGCTATTGTTGACCAGCTGACCGATATCCTTACAAAACCACTATCACCTCAACGTTTTGCCAATCTACGAACCAAGCTCACAATGCTTCCACCACCGCTAAGCTCGATGGGACATGATAATTTAGGAAAAGATCAGTTGATTGTGCGTTGGCGTGATCTACTCAATGACATATTTAAATCCCTGCAATCTCTCCAACAATTCCCTGTAAATCATTCTAACAGCTAATGCATTACAAATGCAATACGTGTATCACTCTTGTGACGTTCCTATATAAGCCAATAAAAATATATGGTTTATCTCCTCACAAACTAATGTAAGCTGACTTTGACTTATGAAAATAATAGAACGAGAGAGTGGATTTATACAAAATCAAAAGAACTAAAAAGGAGGTAAAGTGCAGAAATAAATTTTAGAATTTTTTAAAGGTAAAAATGATATAATTAATGGAAGTGAAGGTGGGGTGACTTACTTCTCTTCTAGGATGTAAATCAACTCCAAATGTGGCCTACAACTCTTCTAGGATATAGGTGAAAGAATAAAATTTCAACTCTTCTAGATGGAATGAAACTTCTTCAAGGTTTCAAGGGAGAATTCTTCTAGATTCAAGAATTGCATATAGGTAAATTTCATTTATAAGAATCACTTCAAATTATCTCTGCAATACAAACTAACTTTAGTGGTTTTTTATAGGCATAATAGAGAAAATAAAAAGACAATCATATCCTTAAATCCAAAAACTGAAAATCCAAAATAGAAATTAATAAATGATAGATTAAAAAAATAGACTCTTCCAATGCAAGGGGTTACTCCAATGAGCATTGATGCAAGTTTCAAAGTCTTGATTCAAGGTCCAAGGTATTGATGCTAGTTTCAATGTCTTGATACAAGCTCCAATGTAGAGAAGACTCTAGAAACATTGAATAGAAAATGCCACCTCACTTTCTACTAGAGACTTGAAAGGTCATCAAAAAGTGACTGGTTTCAAAGAGCAAGGGTCAGGTTCATTGGTTTTTTTATAGTTTGGTTCATACCTTAGTCCTAGGCCAAATGGGCTTTGTGGGTTTGGGCTTTCATGCGTGCCGATCTTCGTAATTGGACTGCATCACAAACCAAGTGGGCAAGAATCAATCTCCTAGTGTTACTTCAGTTGTAATTCATTATAGCTATTAAAATCAATACAAATGTTATATATGAACCTATAAGAACTCAACTTAAGGTACCAAATTAAAAACTTTCCGACCAATAAGTAGTCGGTTTTGGTCTAGCCTATGAAGACTAGTAGCATCATCGGTTGGTGTCAGTAGAGCCCGATATGTAGTGGAGGCCTAGGTAAGCTTGACCGATTGACAAGTCTAATTTTAGCCTTGGTGGATTAAATCTTTTAAAAATAAGGGAAAATCCCCCCCCCCCCCCCTTGGCTCATAATGTTAACCACCTTCTCTAACGGTTAAGATCTCTACTGGAAAAATTAAAAAATCTAATTTATCCTTGCAGATAAAAGGCCAGACTTTTTTTTCAGAAAAAAAAAAAAAAAAAAAACTGTGGCGACTGAAAAATCTGGACTTTCCATACCTACAGAAGACTGAAAGCAACCGTAACGGGGTCCTTCTTGATGGTTTGCCATTGTTTTCCTAGACCCCACGCTGTACACAGAGTTTCTCAATTTCACAGGTGGTTTGCCGATGTTTTCCCTCGTGTCAAATGATAAACACCGTCGACACCTTCACACATGTTCCTTCCACATTGGTAATATATAACACTCGAGAGGGCTTGTAGTTAGTGTTGCCGGAATCAGCCAATGCTTTGCGGTTCACTGATTCCTCGCCTTCTTGGGCACCTCTTTTTTAAACATTTTAGAAATTTCTGGATTGAATAAGTTTAAAGCCTGTAGAATGATATTGGAGGTCTGAACTAAACTATCTCTATTTTTGCAATACATCTGTAGACTGAATGAATTTGTTTTCAACAATCAACATGATTCAGAAACGACATCAGTTGGAAGAAATAAACACAAATCGAAAATTAAAAATGAACTCTCAAGAGTCAGATTTACAAAGCTACCGTACTTCAGAAACTCATCCTCATCCAAAACAATCGTTAATACAAAGACAAGCATTATACAGAGCATCGTAAACCCCCGATCTCAACAGATCCTGGTGCACACCCATATCTTGAACTCCTCCCTGAGCAGAGGTTTGATCAGAGATGATGAAGACGATAGAATATTGTCATTAAAAACGTAAGGGCAAAAATTACATTTTAGAATCTCCAGGGTAATATTGGCATTAAAACAATATTGACGATCATCTCATCACTTAATGGATTATTGACAGGGTATGATTGATACTTATTTTAAAAAATAAGAAAGGTGGTTGATATTATGACCAAAATTGGAGAGAGATGTCATTGATTTATGTGTATTCTTCATACCCATAATTGAAATAAGAAACATTTTAAAAAATGGCAGAAAAACAAATAGATTGCTGAAAATAGGAAGTAAAATTCTAGTATATGTTTGAGTTTCCGGTCCACAATTGAACAAGTAGCCAATATAGACCATCCCTATCTCTCAATGGTTGGAATTATCACATTACCTTACCCAATGACAAAACTAGGCAGGCAAAGGTAGGCCTTCTTGGATGGGCTATGTGAAGCGCCTTTGTCTATAAGGCAATGTGAAATTCTGTCATATAAGGAATGTACCTGAGGAATATTCACTTCATCCGTATGTTTGGATGAGAATCAATCAATGGTCGACAACAGTTATTTTTCCAATCCAATTGAAGTTTTTGGGTCCCAAACTCTGGGGGGTTTTTTTCCACCATTAACATATTCGATCGAGGAATGATTAATTCTACAAATGATAAGTGATGATTTACTTAAAAAGATTACACCGGGGTGAGGGGGAAGGGGTGGGTGTGTGAGAGAGAGAGAGAGAGAGAGAGAGAGAGAGAGAGAGAGAATTTGAAATGAACCTCAAAGGAAGATTGGGGGTGTCACTGTTGCCTCAACATTTAAAGGTGATATTGTGTTGGTCACAAAAAGAATAACAATGGGCCACTATTGTTTATCATGTTGTCTCAAATTATATCACATGATACCTTGGCCCATGAAGCAAAACCAGGGTTATTTCCATTATACCAAAATTGCATGATATCATGTTCCATCTCTAACTTTTATATGGATGCAATTACTAAAACAGGTTATGTAATTTACTTTTAAATGGTTAAAATAATTTTTTTATTGTATAAACTTATCTTTGTTTGATTTATGTTAAAACATATACTCAAGGGATAGGTGGAAGACAGACGATTTGAAAGTACTTTCCATTCATTATATAGAGAGGATTGTCAAGATACCAAACTGATTGCAATTCCTACAACTCAGACTTGGATCATGAGATCGCCAGAATACTTTGTATCAACAGATGTGTAATTGTGGTTTTGTATGCTAAATTTGTATTTTCTGATCTTCATTTAGTATTAGTTTGGATGGTGGGAGTTTAAACTTTCATCAGTTGTGGATTTAACATGAGTGTATGATTGGACTCCCACCACACGAAGGAATTCCCATGGGTGATGGAATTTCAAATTCCACAATTTCAGGTGAACCTCTAAATTCCCACTGGTTAATGGAATTAAATTGCGTGAAATTTGTGACTCCCTTGATGTAAATCAGACATTTAAAATCATGATGCATTAATGTGCATCATTTTTTATTTATTTTTTTTTTTTTTTTGATAAAGATGTGCACCCTCTTAATAATCCTGAACTTTTAAAACTTTGTTTTTGTCAAGCAACCAATTTTATTTGGACTGAAATGTGACATTTGTGAGGGGAGCTTTCAAGTTTATCGATCCAGAAAATTAAATTCCATCCAATCTGCCAGGTGGTGGATATTTGGGGTTGTTGACAAAGCTCTTCCTAAATAGGCCATACCGAAGACCATGGCTTTTTCTTTCTTTTTTTTTCGGGCTGTAAGCAATGGAAACTAAACATTATTCAAAGGATCCTTAGATGCTAGTCAGCTAGTGTACTTTGGTCTTAAAATGAAAACCATTAAATGAAGAGAGAGAAAACATTAGTGAGGAGAGAAAAGGAACTAATGCTAGAGTGTGAGAGGGAACTGCACACATTAGCGCTAATGTGTTGTTGCATAACCAGTTGCATGGGTTAGGTAAAACTTAAAGAGTATGATTGGATTCACCTCGTGAGAAAAGCTAGTGTCAACTAGATGACTGACACCTGATACTCTTTTTGATCCTACAGTATAAGAGTTATTGTAAGAAAAAGTAAAAATAAATTACAAAAGAACTCAATAACTCTCATACTATTGGATCTAAAGGAGTGTCAGGTGTCGGCCATCCAGTCAATACTAGTTTTCCTCAAGTTCATTTCGAACTTGAAAGAAACCCGATCCAATTTGATTACTTAGGATAAGTAGTCAGGTTTTAATGAGGCCAAAACGAACAAGTTAGAAAGAAAGAAACCTCACCATGGCCATTTGCAACATGGGTTATGGACGTTATAGGAAAAAGTTACTCCAAAAGCTTCAAATGGATATGAGTTAGTAATGTTCATGAGAATGGAATAAAGGTTCCATGGCTAGTCCTTGAAATTACACTTCTTTAACCATCCTTGTATGAGCTTCGAATCTGTCTATATTTCTATGCCCTCAAGACATCTTTTTCAACTACATCCTTAAGTTCTTGCTCCACTGCTCTCCCTTCCGCTTCGACTGCAGTACCTATCAATCTATAATCATACAAGATAAAAGTATAATTTTCCCCGAATCTGATCACTGCTGCCCAGCCTGTTTCATTTCATTTGTTTGCTTTATGAGACTGCTATTGTGATTAGGAGAGTCTGGCCATTTGTTGGTTCTAGAAGGGCAAAAATTAAGTTAATAGGTACAGGTAGAGAAAGGGGCGATCGATGATCAAGAGCAAGGTGTAAGATATTATTTTGTAGGCTTGATTAATTATCAGGCTCATTGACTAGTGGGAGTTTTCATTGTTTTTTATTTTTATTTTTGTAAACCACATCCAAAGGCCATTGAAAATCCATGAAAATCAAAGGGGATGAACAGAAAAAAAATCCTAAACGAACCATATGAGGCTCGGCCACATTTCAAGTACAAGTTTGGAAAAGATTTTGCACATGAAAGGCTGTGTTTGGTTTTGTATTCTTGGAATGTATCTTTGGTTAAGAATACGTTGTGAAATGACAAAGACAGTATTTGGTATATATTCTCGATCTTGGTTCATGGAATGTGTTAAATAACATGGTTCATTGTAGGACACTCCATGCTTCATTCAAAGCCCTGAATAGAAATGCTTTCCTCTTTAACCCACTCTTATTCTATGTTAGGAATACATTTTTTATTCTGAGAATATATTCCAAAATGCAAACCCGACACCAATCAACATCAGGCTTCCATTGTCATTGACCTTTTCAGGAGGTAGTTATGGACTTCGATATAGTGGATCAAGTCAAGGAATCTAAGACAGCCCAGCCCAGCCCATTTTTATCAAGAGTCAGTGCTAAGCCAAGTTCAAATGCATGATCTAGCAATTGGTTAGCTGTAAGGTAGGGGCCGGAGTTTCTATCTTACTGAACATCTACTTCAGCCTACCATATAGGGAGCTTCAGAGTCTGGCTTAAGAAAGGGGTTGGGTTAGTACTTTGTAGTCAACGGAACTGAAGTTAAAGATCATGTTATATATGAAGTTTGATATTATCTTAATTCTGGAAATACTATTCACTTTGCCATAGTTTCAACGGTCCGCTTTCCATTGAGGGGGCCAGGGGGTTGCAAGGGGTGGGCAGCCCCCCTGCCTGTGCCTGGGCACAACCCAAATTTTCTGAGTTGGAACAATTTGTCCTTTCGAGGTTTAAGGTTTCCCTTTATATAGGGGTGTGATCTCATAAGGAGAGTATTAAGCATTGTACCTTCTTGAGAATATTGGAATCAATAATTGATTGCTCTTCCATGGACGTAGCTCATACACACAATGTGGATGAATCACTTAAAATCATTGTGTTGTGTTTCTATTTCGTTTTTTCTTACGCTATTGTTCTTCTGTTGCGTTGTCAATTCCTAACATATTAGCTACACAAATACTGTAAGACCCGCAATCCACGAATCCGATCTAAACCTCTATTTCGTATCGTGACAAGTCTTCTAATCATAATCGGACCAGACGGGATGAGCGAATGACAATCAGGTACGATAATGGACGAACAAAAGCAATAATTTTTACACCGATCTACCATACCGATCGACCAGTATTTTTACACGGCAGACCAGTTAGATCTGGAAACGGATCCCAGTGGGTACCGCTTGCCAAATCTCAATGCTATAGACCTTTCTAACGTAGGAAACCTTCTTAAAACCTAACTTAGTCTATTTAATGACTCCTAAACTTCCTTAAACCCTCTTTGATTTATTCTCACAAACCCTAGAGAGGAGAAGGAGATCTGAAGAAGAGAAACAAGCCGAGGAAAGTTGAAGAGGAGATTATGTTGGACAATGAACACCATAGTTCGCAAGCCAATGGTAAGTGCTTGTACCTCTCCCTAGTTAAGTTGTTGTTGATGATTGATCAATACCATACAAGGCTAGGTATTGATCTAAAACCTTTAAATTTATCGTTAAACCCTAATTCGCCATTAAACCCTAATTATTCAATAAACCCTATATTCGAATTTTAAATCAAGGTTCATTAGAACATAGGATTTGAATGGAAGATAAAACAAACTCTATTACTTTGCTCAGACTTATAATGGTTAGAAAAAACCCTAGGAAGTCAAGTTGGAAGTCGGCGGAAAAAGAATGTCAGATTGGTAGATTTACGAAGTCTGTCTAGTCGACATACCGGTGGCACCTATATGAGACTGGTACCATAGACAGGTATGTGCAACCGGTATCTCTTGGGAAGGCTTCCAGGGGTGTCCGGTCGACTATACAAGTCACACCATTTTCCATAGTGCCGCGACCAGTATATGCAACCAGTATGTGCCCAGAGCGGTTTTTTCAACCCCAATTGGTCTCCGACCAACATAAATCCTATGGAACTAATTCTAATCAAATCCTAACGTCATGTAGGGCCCTGTGATAGCAAGGTTGGACTCTATGATGCGGAGCAAGCTAGCAATCAAGCGTCAGGTAAGAGAATTGGATCCAAACCCTAATTAACTAATAACAGTAAAACGTTGCTAATAATTACATTGTTCTATGGAGTGTTGCTTGTGCATATTCACATGTCACCTTTACTTTCAGTTATTATATTTTATTCATGCATACTCGCTATGCTAGGATGTGATTGTTAGGCATGTGAATGTTTTCGTTAGTGTGTGAAATGGGAAGGGCCTGGGATCTGCCTGGGATCTTGGATCATTCCTCACACTGGCACCTTTTTGTATCGTTAGTATCTTAGTATGCTTGGTACGGATAGGGTATCAGGTGGAGGACATGGTATTGTGGTCTCCGGCCTGGCCATCAGACTCAAGCCCTATCTCTATGCCGTAGGGAGCTGTGCTGGGATAGGGACTACTATTATGACATATAGGATTGGTTAGTGACGAACCCACTTGCAAGCCCTCGCAAATAAGGGTATAGGTATTAGTACGGTGTAGGGTATCAGGGGGAGGACGTGGGATGGAGGCATAACCTGCCCACCAGACTCTAGCTCTATCTCTATACTGGAGTGAGTAATGTGGGGCGACAGCAGTGTGTGATCCGTTGGGCGTGTTCACACTCTCATGCATGGAGGTGATGTAGTCGTCAAACCTTACCATAACACTGTGCAAGTATACCAGACCAAATGTGAATGTTACTCATACATATTGCTTGTTCCGTTGTCTGATTTTCTTACTTGGCTAAGTTATGAACTCACTCTTGTACGTACACTATTTTTAGATGTTGATGCAGGTTATACTGTGGAGGACTTCATTGCTGCTTCAGTATATGGAACTGTTACCGCTTTGGATGTGCAAGCAAAGGAGGACGAGCATGACGCATCATGCGAGTGCCTTTATTGCGTGTACCTCTAGGATGTTCTTGGTTTAGTTTATTTTATTTTGTTTCCAGTTGGATTTATAAACGATGTAATAAGTATTATTTACGTTTTGGTTTATTAGATAAATAGTTAACTATATTTTACAATGTAGAACTCAGTCCATTTATATTAAAATTTCCGTTGTATTTATTTATATTCTGATTATGGTTATGTGCAATGATTTGTGTAAGTAGACATAGTCTTATTGAGATCCTAGTGTGAACAGTTGATTTAATGGCGATTCACTCACTTCTGGTTCAACCGGAATTGGATGTGACAAAATACTATAGCAATCACAGAGTCATCGCATTCTATCTTGGACCAAATGATCCATCAAATGATTAAAAATAAAAAATAAAAAATAAATAAAAACTCATGATTTCAGTACTAGTGCCCAGCATTTATCATCTTATTGTCTCATTGCCATTTTAATGCCTTCCATTTTAATGCCTTATACTTGGGTGCACACGGTTGGTGAAGGATTCGAATCTAGAAAAAGTCTCTACAAAGAAAAGGTAAAAAAAAAATGCGTCCATTAACCCTTCCCCAGATCTCGTAACGACAAAAATTAAGTGCACTGGGTATGCCCTTACTTGACCGTACCCTCACTACTGTAGTCATATCGATCATCTTCAATGCAAAAGGTTGAACCATAACCAAAATCATGAATACTGGCATACTGCAATACACATGAAACTCAATAAAAGAGTATGTGGATATATAATCAAAGTTCAAGATAGGGATTGGAATTTGTAATTTAAGTACAGGAAATCTCACTGAATCCCACTCCTTTTACACTGAAGTTTTTATAGGACTTTCACGCATGGATGATGCAATTAAACTTTAAAATGCCAATGAAGAAAAAAAGAAACAAATCTAAAACATGTTGGTCAACCTAGTTATAGAGTTTGTATTTGTTACATTATATTTAAAAATAAAAAAAAATATATATATAAAAAAAAAAAAAAGCACTCTTTTTTCTGGCTCTACAGTAGTGTCCTGAGAGTAAGTGATGTAGAATAAGAAAAAGACCTAATCATGTCTTCATTAAGGGAAGGTAATTTAGAAATTGGACCTTGACATGTCTAGTTCAACTGTAAGATCAATCAATTAAAAAAAGAGAATGCCAATACCTCTGACAATTTCTTAAAAAGGTATTACAACCTTAGTGAAGCCATCGAGGAAAGGAAACCCAGGTGACCACGAGTGGTCATGGTTTCATGGAGGCATTTCATTCCTCTAGCAGAATTGGAACATTCCTTGATTTGGGGGGTAGAGAGGAGAATCCTCAAAACAAGTGATAAGGCCCTAAACTTGGCGTTCTATTCATCTGCTAAAGTGTTAGAAAGCGTAGGTGGCCTCAATGGACTTATCTCAACATAACCTTTATTAAATTACCCTCTAATGACCTGCAAACTTAAGGACATTCCTGCCAGATGAATGAAATGCCTCAATGAAAAAAAATTTCAAGGCATGTTCCAATTCGGCTAGATGAATGAAATGTCACCATGAAACCATGGCTACTCGTGCTCACCCGCTATCTGCATGCAAGAAAGTAAGCGCATTCTCTCAAAATGGTGTTGGCTCAGATATAAGAACTTCAGCACTTGTCCTCTTGATGCAGTCACATGTAAACTGAAAGCAAACAATACTCAACAACGATTCTTTTCATACATCCAAATTGTGTCACAACAATAAACTACAGGTGCTAAGCTCCAAGACGAGAATCAGACACAACTTAAAAGAGCAGCATACAGCAGTTTTACTTTTCTGCATAAATGTCTGAGCTTTCAGCACCGAAAAAAAATATATATAAATATATATATATATCCACATCCTGAGAGTACAAAGCTACAGTAAAAAGCTATCACACAGATTGTAAGTTGCGGCCCTGCAAAGCGTCGTCTAGGTTCATAACAGCACCATCATAGTTTACAAAGCCCATGAACCAAAATTCATGCTTGTCAACAGAGATAATTTGGATGTATTTCTCAGCTGGTTGGACTTTGCTCGCGGAAGGAATAGCTGCTTTAATCTGATGCAAAGGTATAACTACCTAATGAAAAGAAGCATGAAAGGATTTATTAGTGACGATGATGGGAAACACTTGTATGTATAAAACCAATAATCTGCAAGAAAGAAGTTGAGAAAATTAAAGTGGAGAAAATGGCAATGAAATCAAGATACCACCCTGTATGGCTGTATTGCTGTATCACTGTATCATCGTATTTTTAACCCCCCCCCCCCCCCCTCCTTCTCTCTCTCTCCCTCTCTCTCTTTTTCAGAGGATAAGGGGAATGGGGACTGCAGCCTTGTAGTGCAATATGTCAACAACAAAGGAAATCATAGATTCGTAGCTTCTTAAATAGACTTGCTATGTAAAATCAAAGAGCTCAAAAGTCCGGTTGAATGATTTGTAGTATTATAAAGTGGCAGATAGACAGATTTTTCCATGACATATACCTGGATTTGTTCTATATCTCATGTTCTGCTACAAAATTCTGCTTGAAATCATCAACAATTGTTTACTTTCAGTTAAATATCAATATACTTGGTCCAGTGCCTAAATCTTCCACGAATAATTCTGGGATAACTTCACTCATTTGACAATGTTGGTTAGAATCTGAGATGTTCTCAAGGGAAACTAATAAAAAATGATTCTCTTCCTGTTCCTTCGACATGTTTAACCTCATTAGCAATGGAGTAAGGTTGAAATTGAGCAGGCTGGATTTAATCCAACCCACTGCCAGCCCTACCATTAGAATGTATGAGATTCCCCAAGCAATAGTATTGCCCATGGTAGGGTATAGCTATTGTGGACTCATTTTTGCCTTATAGTGATACTGTTGGCTATTGATAGAGGTAGAAGTGATTACAATAATGTTTATCCAAGATATATGCAGCAAAATTTCAACATCAGTCTTCCATAAATTATAACTATGCTATGTCTTCTATTACTGCTTCAACTTGAGTTATTCCTGGCTTTCTTTTTGTCCTTCTAATGCCTTTAGCTTGAACAACTATTACTACTCACCAGTGCATCCTATGGTTATCCTTGTATATGATGACTGAACCATCTCAGTCCACTTTCAAGCAAATTCACCAATTCTAAATAATAATCTGGCCACTCATCTTATGAATATCTTAACAAATTCTGTTCAATTTTAATAGTATATGGCTATATGCTATCACATAGCATTCCAAAAGCTCCTCTCTTTCGACCACCCCATGGATTTTGTAGGCAATATTCTTTTCAATCTCTAACAAAAAAGAGTGATTACAGATCTTGGACAACATTAACTAAGGCTTTCTTTGGTATATTTTATATTTGTGTCTATGACCTATTTCACACAAATCATTTATGAGAATAAATTATGGGCCATAAAAACTAATCGTTTGGTACTACTACACATAATAGATTATGCCTTGGCCTACTATTCTTCTTCCTCTCATCTCCTCCTCCTTCCATTCTCAGTTTTGCAGGATCAATTACACTTCAGTCATACTTGAAGAAGTCATCCTTGAAGGTGGTGGCTAAGGGTTGTTTGCTAAGAAGTCATCCACTGAGGAAGCATCCATGGCCTGGCTCTTTACCTTTGGGGAAATATCTCTCTTTAATGTTCACTCTTTCTCCATATAATGGTTTGTTGGTTACAGATTTGCAGGAAAGCAGAGTTTAAAGTATCCCACCTGTCTCCGTCAAGAAGCTGCCGATGGATACTTGGGTCCCTCAGTCTCACAAACCATAGCGGAGTACAGAAGAAAATGCAAAGAATTCTTTAATGGATGGTTCCACTGAAGTTGGTAATCAACCCAGTGAATCTTTCCCTGAAATGGGAATGGCAGAAATGATTGAAAAAGTTAGGGGAAGAAAGAATGATCTTATTTGTGGTAGAGAGAAGGGTTTCTCTTGCAGACAGAGAGCACCAGACAAATAAGGTTTTAGGTCTCGCAAGGAGCATAGAAGGTCTTGCAGGGAATAAGTCCGATGGAAGAGAGATTTTATGAAAGGTAGAGGAAATTACCTTCTTTACCATTGTTTTTAGCCATTAGAACACGTGATCATAAAGGTTAAGTGCATAAACAAGCACTAATGGATTATCCAATAAATCAAAAATACCTCCCCATCTATTTGTGGAATTTAATTTATTATAAATAGATTGAAAGGCCATAAAAACCTCTTGACCATGGAACACATTCTAGGTCAAGAACACATTCTGAGATGACAAAAACAGTGATTGGTTTGTATTATCGTCCTTGAATCAAGGAATGTATTAAAGAATGCGGCCCATTATGGAATGCGCTCTTTAGCCCAATCAGAATTCTAAATCAAGACAGAAATGCCTCGCTCTTTAGCCCATTCGCATTCTAGTTAGGAATGCATTGTCCATTCTGGGAATGCATCTCTAAGAATGCATTCCAAGAATGCATAGCAAACACAGCCTAAATGTCTGCTATTTATGCTGAGGCCCTGTCTGGTTTGACGTAAAATTTTTTGAAGCCAAAACAAAAACAAAATGAAAACTATAATGCAAAATTATTGTGTAACCAACTCAAAGTACTTGGTAAATCTAATAGCATAAAATTTACTCAATAAGTTATCAAAAAGACAATAATTTCTTCTATACAAGACCATTTTTGTAAACAAAATTGATCCATACATGTCAAGTCATAGATCACTATGAAATTCAAAGCAATTCTTAATAGTCATGTAGCTCAGAACCATTCCTGAAAGTGATAAAAGCTTAGTATGAAAAAAAAATTCTTACTGCTAATCTCCTACAAGTTAATCAAGCTTAGTATGAAAAACGAATTCTTCCCCATGCACGAAACTAAAATACCTTATAATAGCTCCAGTCAGTTTTGTCTCCAGTTTTGTATGAAAGAGGACTATCACTAGAAAATGCAAGCTTAGCAGTGGAGAGATATAAAATTCCCATAACTGGACCAGCTGACGTGGACAAGTAGCATGCATAAGAGTTTATAAGTTGCTCCTCAGGAACAGTCTCAAAAGTCTGTCTGAAGATTTTCTCATAACCACCTTCTGCTATAACTTTGGTTCCCTGTGCAATCCTTCCCATGGCAGCATCAGCAACACTAGGTGCTGTTTTCACTGATTGAAAAAGAAAGCTCATCAATATAAATATTATTCATGGAAGTACTTACTAACGCATGGCAAATTGGCAAGTCAAGAAAATGAACAAAAAAGAGTACAAAGAAATTTAACAAGCACTTTATTTAGCAAAATTAGATGTTCAAAGGAAAAAAAATGGAATACATTTCTGTAGAAACTAATGAATACAGCTTGAAAAGAAGACATTGGAAAATCAAGAACCATAGCCAAAAATCCAAATTCGATTCGAGTCCGCACCCGTTTAAGGGCATCCAAATCCAAACAATCGGATTCAGATAGAGAAGGCCGAATGCGGAGGCAGATTCGGATAGCACTTAAACGGACCGGATTATATCTGCTCCGATCCGTTTAAGTGTAATATATATATATATATATATAAAGAGTTAGGGATTAGGGTTTCTTATTTTCTTTCGAGTGCAAAGTGGGACAGATTACAGTGTGAGTGACTGTGTCAAGTTAGGGGAAACTAGAGGAAAGTTGGGAGAAGAATAGAGGAAGCAGCCAATTGCAGCTACCATTGGCGATCTGCCGTTGCCAATTTCCTCTCTTCTTGACTTCTTGTAATCATGCGTGAGTAAGTCAGGGAAAGTTGGAACTTGGAAATTAAGGGAAAGTTGGGAGAAGAAGTGAGGAAGCCCCCAATCTACAGCTGCCAATGCCAATTTTCTCTCTTCTTGTAACTTGTAAGTTGTAATTGTGTTTTTTTTCCTTATTGGTCAATAGATCGAGAAGATCAACACAGATCAATATTTTTTGATTTTGGGTGATCAGTTTCCTGGATCAGAATAGGATGGTTATGAACAGAGCATGATTGAGTTAGACTCATGGTTCCAGGTAGTGGATGAAATGAAGAATCAAATCAGCCTCCCTCATTTTGATCGAATTTTCGAATCGCCTGAACCTTAGAAAACTTACCAGGAATCAGCAAAGCAAATCGAACTGAGTGGGAATTGGGATCAGCTGATTCTATTCTAAATAAGGAGGAATTGGCCATCCTATTCTGATTCCTCAAAACCATGCTTAGGATATGTAATTAATTAGGTCCCAATTCGTATCTGACCAAAATAAATTATAAGAAAAGATATATAAAAAAAAAAAAAAAAAAAGAGAGAGAGGAAAAAAACGGGGGAAATTCTTACCCTCTATTTTTGTTGTTTATATATTTGATGTACACCCATTGATATACCCCCATTACATCTAGTTAGCAATAAGGTAGCAAGTGTAATCAATGATCATTGGTGTTCACCCATCAAGTAGTTCTTTTTTTTTTCTTTTTTTTTTGTGTTGATACTTTTGCCCTTCATCCAATACACCAAGTATTCTTTTAGTTTTACATCACAACCCTTTTAAAGTCATTCCAAACATCGGATGTAATTTTCTGACGTTTGGATTAAGAAGGTGCTACTTCTATATCCATAGATGTAATTTATATTGCGTTGAGTGCACATATTTTGAATCTAATTGTTCAGGATGGGTTGGAAGAAATTAGAGATTCTTTGGTAAAGATTCTGAAAATGGTTACATGGGTTAATTCATCACCATTTGAAAAATGGGAGAATATATTGTCTCAATGTAGGTTGTCAAATAAAAACAGTGTGTCTTTGGATGTCCCAACAAGATGGAATTCTATATATGAAATGCTTCATAATTTTTTGGAGGTGACGGATGCATTTGAGTGCCTAGCAGAATTAGATACAAATTTCAAGACCTTGCCAATTGAAGATGAGTGGGGAAAGTGCAAAAAAATTGAACAGTGCTTAGAAGTCTTTTATGATGCGACAAAGTACGACAACAACAACAACAAAACCTTATCCCAACTAAATGGGACCGGCCACATGGATTCTTGTCCGCCAATCAACTCTGTTTGATGTTATATTGAAGCAAGACCTAAGCTATACATGTCTTTCTTCACTACCTCCCCTAGAGTCATCTTAGGTCTGCCCCTAGCTCTTTTAGATCCTTCAATCTAAATCAAATCACTCCTCCGTATGGAGGCATCTAACGGCCTCCATTGAACATGATCATACCATCTCAAACGACTTTCTCGTAGTTTATCATGTATCTGCGCTACTCCCAAATCAGCTCTAATACGATAATTCCTTACCTTATCCTTCCTAGTTTTGCCACAAATCCATCTTAACATCCTCATTTCAGCTACACTAAGTTAATCTAAACATTGCTTCTTAACTGCCCAACATTCTGCACCATACATCATAGCCGGTCAAATGATCCTATAGAATTTTCCTTTAAGTTTTAAAGGAATACGTCGATCACACAATACTCCAGATGTACTTCTCCACTTCATCCATTTTATTTTAATCCTCTATGAAACATCGTTATCTATATCACCTTCTTTATTTATGATTGAACCTAGATACCTAAATTGATCACTTTGGTATATCTCCATCTCACGAATGTTCACCACCTCATTATCCGTCCTTGTGTGACTAAAGTTGCACACATATATTCTGTCTTCGTTCTACTTATCTTACAAACCTTTTGATTCCAATGTTGATCTCCATAGCTTTAACTTGGCATTAATCTCTGCTTTTGTCTCATCCACTAAAATAATATCAACAGCAAAAAGCATACACCAAGGAATTTCATTTTGAATGTCTCTGGTTAGATCATCCATAATGAGGGCAAACAGATAAGGACTTAAAATTGATCCTTGATGTAACCCCATTGTAATTAGGAATTCACGACCTTGACCCAACACGATTTTCACACTAGTCACATTATAATACATATCCTTAATTATGTCCACATATTTGCTTAAAACATTTCTCTTCTCTAGTACTTGCCAGATTAACTCCCTAGGAACTCTATCATAAACTTTTTCTAGATCGATAAAAACCATATGGAGGTCCACAAAAGTACGTATCCTACTGTGAATTTCTACTCTAAAGATGTATGTGATGTTAAAAACAATTTAATCCAATGGGAACAAAGTGACAATGGTTGTAAGGACCGTACTCCGAAAACCCAGTTTAACTCATGGTTTACATCGTGACAGGTCTCCCAATCATAACCGGACTGGAAGGCGAGGCCGGGTGACGAACCACGAAATCCAGGTATGAGAAACGATGTGCAAAAATGCAATTTTTACATATCGGTCTCAGTATCGGTCTCACAGATGAGACCGGTATGTGCAACCGGTATGTATTTCTCGAGTGGAGATGGACTCCAACAGGTCTCACACTTCGAATCCGAGTTTAGGAAACCTTTTAGATGTAGGAGACCTTCCTAGAATGGTCTCCCACTATATATATACATCACTCCTTCTCTTTAGATCCTTTCCAAACACTTTCAAACCCTGGAACCGTCTGGAAGAGATCTGAGAAGGAACAAGGAGGAAGGAGGCTGTGCGAGAAGGGGATCTTCCGTTAGAGGGGAGCACCGCCATTCAACAAACACCGGTAAGTGCTCGATCTCTGTATTGATGTTTGGGATTACGGATTTAAGCCGTAAAAAGGCGTAATGATCCAAAACCCTAGAACTGTAAAACCCTAGTTTCATTAAAATCCATTCTGAAAAGGATGCGACGAAATAATATAAACCTAGGTGACCAAACAGGTATCTTGACCTTAGAATGGTTTAGGAAGAACCCTAAAAACTAAGCCGATGATCGAGGAAAGAGGGAGGTCCGAGATTGGGCTCTCGGACCCATACCGCCGGACATACCGACTGGACAATAAGTCATGTGGTATGGTCATGCGGTATATACCGCAGGCACATACCGGCTGCAGTATACTGAGACCGGTACTGAGACCCGTATGTGAGACCGGTATATACCGCAGGCCTATACCGGTCTCACTCCGGTACTGCCACCGGTATACTTACCGGAGCCTGTTTGCTTGGCCAAACTTGGTTCTGACCAACTGGAACCCTAGCAACCAAATCCTAATCTATAAATATGATCTTGTAGGACCTGTAGACGGCGTGAGTGGACTCTGTGACGCAGAGCGGACTTGCAATCACACGTCAGGTAAGGGACAAGACCCCAAACCCTAATTAACTAAATAACAATAAACCGTTATGATCATATCTGGTTCTGTGATTATTGTTTGTTACTTGTACACTTCACATGTCATCCAGTTATTTAAATTTTATTATCTGTTCATGCATATTCGTATGCTAGGAATGTTGTTTGTTTAGGCATATAAATGTTTTCGCTAGTGTGTGGAATGTGAAGGAGAGTGGAGCCCTGGATATATCCTCACACTGACACATTTTCGTATCGCCGTCTACCTTAGCGAGCTTGGTGCGAATAGGGCATCAGGGGGAGGACGTGGGATTGTGGCTCCACCTGCCCACCAGACTCAAGCCCTATTTCTATGTCATAGGGAGCTGTGCTGGGGTAGGGCCATAGATACTGTGATGACATATAGGACTGGTTAGAAAAAGAACCCACTTGCAAGCCATTGCCAATAGGGTTTAGGTGTTGGTGCGGTGTAGGGTATCAAGGAGAGGACATGGGATGGTGGCTCAGCCTCCCCGCCAGACTCTAACTCTATCTTTATATCGGAGTGAGTGATGTGGGGCAACAGCAGTAGTGTGGATCGGAGCCTGACTGTTGGGTGTGCTCACACTCTCGTGCATGGAGGTGCGGTGGCCGCCAAACCTTGCCATAGCATTTTGCAAGTTATACCTGACTCAATTGTAATGTTATCTCATGCATTTGTATGTTGCATTGATCTTGCGCTTTACTAAGCTAAGTTGTGAGCTCACCCGTATATATATACTCTTTTTCAGATGTTGATGCAGGTTACACCGTTGAGGACTTCATGGCTGCCCCAGCGTACGGGACAGTGGCTGTTATAGATTCACAAACAGTGGAGGATGAGCATGATGCCTCATGCGAGTGCTCTTACTGTGTGTTCCTTTAGGGTTTTTTTTTTCAGTTAGGTATAGACAATGTAATAAATTATTATTTATGATTTTGGATAATGGCATAACTGGATAATTATTAAATTACAAATAGTAAACTCAGTTCATTTAATTATTTAAATCCGCTACTATTTATTACTCTTTGATTATGGTTGGTTTGCTTGGGATGGTTTGTTGACACAGTCTATTGAGATCCTGGTATGAGCCGTGGTTTGGAGACAGTTCACTCACACTTCTGGTTCAGCCGGAATTAGGGTGTGACAGTGGTTGTCTTCGTTCTATGGCTTGCACAATTAGGTTGAAGTTTGATAAGTACTGGAGAGAGACCAATTTATTTATGGCTCTTGAGGTTATCCTTGATCTCGCTACAAGAAGCAACTCATCGAATATGCTCTACATATAATTTATGGGGGAGTGATTGTGAGTACTACATTAGGAAGATAAAAAATGATGTGGTTGACATCTTTTCTGAGTATGCAAGCAAGTATAGTAATTTTGGAGGTGTAGTTGGGGGTACATCCGAAAGTATTGGTGTCAATGGAAAGACACTGATGTACATTTCAAGAATGATAAATCAATATTTGGAAACAAGTGGTTCTTTAAATTCATTTAAGAACGTGTTGGGGGTGTGAGGAGCCACCAAAAGACTAAGTTGGATATGTACTTAGAAGAAGGATTATTTCTAGCTACTGATGATGAGTATCAGTTTGATATTTTGAATTAGTGGAAACACAATAGCCCAAAGTTACCAATTCTTTTTATGATGATACGTGAAATCTTAGCAGTTTCAGCGTCAACTGTTGCATCAGAATCTGCCTTTAGTGTTGGAGGTAAATAATAACTGAGTATTGTTCCTTGCTACTTCCAGATGTTTTGGAAGCATATATTTGCTTGAAGGATTGGCTGCCATCATTTTAATCCTGTAAGTATTTATGTTTTTATTTAGCTATTCCAAATCCTATAACATATAGTTCTTTTTATTCATACTAATTTATTTTTACCATGTGTATCTAATTTATAAGCTAACATTGTGGATGCATGACCTTCTAGATCCATCTAGCTCTATTAAATGCTGTTAAAATCTTATAAGGTTATTGAGCTTTCCTTAATATATTTAGTCTATCCTTATAATTTGCTTTTTATTGCATAAAACCTTGTGAGGCTCAGGCTATTAAATTTTACTTATTCCTTACTTGCAGGGTGCTTTTGAAATGGAGAGGGATGAAGACATGGAGAAACTTATGCTATAATTAAGAGATTTTTAGTCTTTCTTAATGTTGCTTATGTTTACTTTCTTGTTTGTCATTCATGGTATGTTTGTGTTCAAAGACAACCAAATGAAAAAGAAAGTAGAGTATTCTAACATATTGTATTTAACAACTTTGTTTTATTTGTGTATTTGGATTTTGGATGGTTACTATTTTGAAATGAGGATTTTACAATTGAAGGATTCATGATGCAGCAAATTTTATAGTAGAAGATTAGCAAAATGGACACAGATTAAAATTATGTTTTCATTGGTTGAGACACCCTATTCCACAGTTCACACCCTATACAATTACACACGGTAATTAAGAACATTTGGACTCAATCACCCAAATTGTATAGACAAGGGTGTATGATATATAGCATAGACCTTAAGGTCTATAGGAAAAGTATAGACATGACAAGTCTGTCTAAAAAAGGAGACGGGCACAGGCACACAAATGCTTGATGGTTCAATCCGGATTCGAATCGGATTTTAACTAGATATCCGGTTAAAATTTGAATTCAAATTCGGATTTAATTTTTAACAAATCTGCCGGATCGAATTCGGATGGAGTGATTAGAAGCCTATCCGTACCGAATCCGATCCGTTTACATCTCTAATTTTTCATGGTTGACTAAAGGATGTTTTTATGTCTACCCATGATTGAGGAAAAGTTAAACTAGTCTTAATCTGGAAGTAGATACTCTTCTTTCAAGTCATTTTTAATAGCTCTCATCAGTCATCCCACCCCTACCCATGACATGGAGGCTGTCCCATTATAACCCAGCTAGGCAGAAAATAACTCATACCAAAGCATAAAATAGGAATATACCAACTCTACGATCCAAATATACTCTGTTCTCCCCCTTCAATATGCTTCAACATATGCAAATGGGCCTAGAGAGCAAAACATGACTTCAGGCCACGTAACAATGTGTACCTCATTACCTTGAGTAACCAAATATGATCTTCAGAAAAATCACACAAATTGAAACCAAAATTACCAGAATTATTAGGTTCAACCATAAACCAAAATGAAATCCGATGTGTAACAAAATAGAAAATAAGAGAAGAAGGAGAGAATCGATGTATCTTCCGTTCCTCTTAACAATCACTATTTATATAAAGAGAAGCAGTCCTATTCTAATTAAGAAGAAGGGAACTCCACAAGAGACGGTGGATTTTCAATTACATTAGGAGAGTTAAAGAGAATAAGAGATAAGAAACTAATTCTCTACTGCCACATGTTCAATGAATCAATATCTGCTGGTTTGACCAAGTCAAACCAACAACCACTTATCTTTTGACACATCTCTGATGCATCAGGAATGGGCTTACGAATCAGCCCATATTCTTCTAATTCTGTCATCAGTCAACCACCCCTCCCCCCCCTCAAAAAAAAAAAAAGTTGGAACATGCTCCAACTTGGAATAATAAGAATAAATATGAACCACAACAGTAGTCTTCAGGTAAGAACACCAACTCACGAACACCAAGCAACATAGGGTCTTCCCATGTAAAGCAGGTAGCAGTAGTAGCAACAGATGTAGCAATACTAGTAGAAGCAGTAGTAGCGGTAGTAGCAGTAGCAACCGTGGTAGCAATAGCAATAGCGCAGTATAAATCACTACAAACCAAATAATAGTAGCAGTACAGTATAGGTCACTGCGAACCAAGTAGTAGTAACAGCATAGTATAGATCAACTGCAAACCAAGTAGTAGTAGCAGCACAATATAGAACATTATGAACCAACCAGTAGTAGCAACAAGTATAGGTCACTGCGGACCAAGTAGTAGTAGTAGAAGCAGCAGCAGTAACAGGAGCAAAAATAATGGTGGCTGCACACCTAACATAGAACCTTAAACGATTCTCAAAACGTCAACCCAGATGATCGCACTGATACCATGTAACAAAATAGAAAATAAGAGAAGAAGGAGGGAATCGACGTCTTCCTCTCCTCTTAGCAGTCACTATTTATAGAAAGAGAAACAGTCCTATTCTAATTAAACGGAAGGGAACTCCACAAGAGAGGGTGGAATTTCAATTGCATTAGGAGGGTAAAAAGGATAAGAGATAAGAAACTAATTCTCTACTGCCACCTGTCCAATGAGTCAATATCTGCAGCAACCACTTATCTTCTTAAACATCTTGATGCATCTAGAATGGACGTATGAATGGGCCCATATTCTTCTAATTTTGTCGTTGGTTAACACGATACATTGTCCATTTCCTTAAGGTATGGCTTTAGTCACCTTGAAACACCTAGTAAACAAGTTGGGCAGTTTCCTTTACCTCCTAATCAAATTATGGGCAGCTTTTTCAACCTCTTAATAAAGAGAAAATTTGTTTTCAGTATATTGGCACCTAAAAGTGTGTATGGGATGTACATATGCATGTATAGAAAGAACTATACAAATCAATGAACAAAAAACTTCAAAAAAGAAAGAAAACAAAAGGGGGGAAGAGAGAAAGGGGGGGGATGATATGCAGCCTCACCCACAATTTACCAACCACTAACAAACCCCATCCAGAACTCTCATCAAACCATCCCTTAGCTCCTCAACTACCCCCACAAAAAAAAAGGCCAGTAAAACAATAAAACATCACTTCGCGTCTCAGACTTCTTCAAAAAACCCTCAATAAAAAGGGTAGGAACACAAGGTAAGTGCATATTATAGGTATACTTCTCATACCCCATCTTATTTTCCATATTCCATACATGTTTTTCATATTGGTAATACAGGCCAAGTCAAGGCATGGTTTAAATTTAAACTAGGATTCGTACTGGGTTGGCTTGGCTTGGGCATTACTCTTTTTTCTAGTTTAGTTACCATAATGAACATAAATTATAACGCTTAGAAGTGGGGGAGTAAGGGGTACACGAAATTATTATCTTATTTTAGTGGGTCCCATGTTGGTGATAATTGGATAGGGATTTATCTTATATTTTATTCCTAAGTCTTTCAGTAGGTTTAGGAACTTTAGAATCCTTAGCTATATAGTTAGGAAAGTTTTAGTAGTTGAGTTAATCTAGGATTTTTCTATTTATTTCCTTATAAATATGTAACCAACCCCCCCCCTCTCTTCTTTCCAAAGTATGTGATTGGAATGGAATGGAGTTTTGGACAAGGCAATGTGTGAGCCTCCCCATCTTCTTGATCGATCTCTTTTATATCTTCTATATCCCCTTCCCTCTCTTCTCTCCTTTCTCTTTCCTCTCTCCCTTCTCCCTACCTCACATTTTCTCTTTTCTCCCTCATCCTCTGATCTTTCTCTTCTCTCCCTTTTTCTTTCTCTTCCCATCACCAGCAGATCCATCTTTTTAATCTGCACCAACTTGGTATCACAGTCAAACCGGACCCCTGATACCATGGGTCCCACTCTCTTGTTTCTATCTGCTAACAACTTCAAGTCATGCAAGAGAACATCCCAAAGTTGAAGCAAACATAGTTGTCAAGGCACCAAGGCAAACCAAGGCTAAGTGACCAAGGTGCTCAATTTTCCAAGGCGTCACAAGGCTGCCTGGGTGCCTAGGTGACGCCTTGACAACTATGGAAGCAAATCAAAAAGAGACTTAGCGACAACTTGAAGAATTTAAGAGCTAATCGCTGATCACATCTCATCGTATGGAAACTTCCTTCAACAAACTGATCTCACTCGTAGTGCAATATGTGACAAAAAGGTTTTAAGTATCTGCAATACGGTACAATACTAATTACTAACCGCCTGATACAGGACTGTCAGGACCAACACAGTGCTAAACAATCCAATACGAAACCAATATATGTAAAATACAATTGATACGCCTCCCTTAAACCTGTGAAACAGAAACCATGAGTGGGATACGAAACCGAAAACAACCAAATGATGCAGTATGGTTCAGCTTGAAGCAGCCCAGTCCATCGGGACAGCAGGCTTTTCCGGCCCAGCTGATACTGTTCACGAATGAACAGTACATGTCGGTCCCACGGTAACCTCCCTTATGGCTGTTGCAAGTTGTCTTCCAACATATTCCATTTTCTAGTAGCCTCTTTTTTTGTCTTTTCATATTCTAAGGCAGTATTAAGTGCTTTCCTTTTTGCCTTTTCAATGTCTTGGGAATAGTTTTCAATTTCTTGGGAACATTTTTTCATATCTAGAAACTGTTATCTACGTACAGGGGATTCCAAAGGGGTTTGGAATTCTACGAGTCCCTTTAATGTTTTTGTTGTATTCAAGATTTTCACCTCTATATAATGCAATTATGGTTGCTTTCAAAGGCAACCCATCAAATTTTACAGCATACTCTCTGAATATTCTACACTAATATTGTTTTGCTTGTGTGACTCACGTGGACTTGTGTGAGGAATCTACAACGGACACTAGTGGGACTATAGCTTGCCGAGGTTATCTACTATCTTCCAAATCCATCCATTGGATTGCATTGCTTTTCGGATATTCTGTTGGTTATTATCTTCCTAGCTTGTGTCTTAAATTTAATCCCATTATGTGAGGTTAATATTCTGTTATTTGCTTTATCCATATTCTAGTCCAATCCAATTTACTACAATTCTAGTTATTTGTGTCCAGAGTTAAGTAAGCAACACTTATTTATGCCTAATATCATTTAAGTAAATGAATTTCAATTAAGATTTTATTCATTAAAAGCAAACATTCCCCATCTGAATCCAATAAAATAGTCTAAAATTCAATTTTCAAAAGAATAAGAAGTCAACTTTCCAACTCAAGAACAAAAACTGGGTTTTAAATCGCGGGGGTGATTTTCAACTGCTTAGCTTTTTCCCAAATCTAAAAATTCCATGAAACTTATTATAATAAAACATCACTACAAACAAGAGTGCGCCTAAATAATCTCTTGCTTTGATTTTCAAAAAATTATTTTCATCCAAGACAACTTTAAATAGCATTCGCGTATTCCAAACAATAGAGCGTAACTCCTTCAATATAACTCGAATTAAGCCATAGTTGTCAAGGCGTCGCCTAGGCGTCCAGGCGTGATTCCAGGGCCTGGGCGCCTTATGAGTGTTGCCTAGGCTGTCGCCCAGGCTCTCTGGGTGTCGCCTAGGCGCCGCCTTGGACACCCAGAATGCCTGGGCGGTCGCCTTGGGTTTTATATGTGTTTTTTTTTCCCTTTGATCTCTAAATTTGCTTCACAGGATTTATTAGGCTAGACAGGAATAACATTTATCAGACACTACTTATTTATGACTAATATCATTTAAGTAAAAAACATTTACTTAAAATATTATTCATAAATAAGCAAATACCCCCTATTTGAATCCAATAAAAATAGTTTAAAATTCAAATTCCAGAAGGATAAAAAGTCAACCCTCCAGTTCAAGAACAAAAATCGTATTTTCGGATGCGAGGGTGATTTTCAACTTCAAAATGCTAGGCTTTTTCCAAATATAAAAATTACATAAATCTTATTATAGTAAAACATCACTAAAAACCAAGAGCGCACCAAAATAATCTGTTGCTTTGATGCCCAAAAAATAATTTACATTCAGACGACTTTTAACAGCATTCGCATACTTCGAATAAGGTTTGACCAGAGTGTAACTCCTTCATTATAACTCGGATTCAAGCAATCTAGGATTTGTTGGAAAGCTGATTATACTAGCTTTGCAATGAATTTGATATTTCTTGAATCCGAAGTATATTAAAGGAGTTACGCTCCGGTAAAATTTGTTAGAAATAAGCAAATGTTAGTCATAAATACGTGTTGCCTACTTAACTCAATTATTTATTTCTTTGTTGGTTTTCTTATATTAATTAAGCTATGTCCTAAATGTTTATTTATGTAGAATGTTGCATATATATATAAACATTAATATAGCATTAATATTTAAAAAAAAAAAAACACTGGGAACGCCTTGGTTGCCTAGGCGACGCCTAGGCGCCCAGGATGGCCTCAAACGCCTTGGATCGCCTTGTCGCCTTGACAACTATGAATTAAGCAATCTCGGATTTGTTGCAAAGCTAGCATAATCAGCTTTCCAAAAAAGCCTTAGCATTTGCAAGTTGATTCCCGGCCATTTATTCGGGATACGTAGGCAGTTCGAGAATTCAGTCTCGATTTCGGTCATACATTATACGTTTAATCAGATCCTGTGCCCTTACACCAGGTGGTGACTCCCTATTCTAGTTTGGAATACAAACCAACCTAATCCCTAACAAAGACAAGGTCAAATAACTAGACCCAGGACCATCCTGCCATTCTCGAACACGCAGAGGGTGGCAACCGCACCCACACCCATCTTAGCACAGTTTGATAACCTCTAAATCGTTGACCTGGGTGAAAACAATTTATTGATCACCACCTAAATCTAGAAGTAAAAACAAGATTAGAGACGGATATCTAGCAATTGCACTTGGAATCTGGTTCGAGTTGCAAAGCGTAGGGTTTTCATCTTTCTCGGGTTCAAATTTGAAATCAAGCAAGGGAGGCCAGCGTAATGGGTTTAGATGTATGTAAGGGAAAAAATATAACTTCAATCACTCATTAAGGGTAGTTTCAACATTTAAAAACTATGGTTGTAGTGATGTCATACTTTAACGGTGGAGAGCTAATAGGGTGGAGCTGTGTAACGACTTATGAACTAAAGGGGAGGTTCGATTCATTGTTCCGAAGTGAGGGGAGGTCATTGTATTTAAGCATGTATACAGGGAAGGTCTAAGTAATTTTCCAGAAAAAAGAAAAGAAAAGGTGAAAAAAGACTAGGAAAGAAAAATTACTCAAAAAATATGATAGAGAACTCCTCTCCAATTAAGAAATGACACTTAGAGTCTCTTTAGACAAATTCTAATTCAAATTGAACTCCTAAACCATTCAATTGCAATAAAACAAAAAAAAACAAAAAAACAAAAAAACATCCTAAATCATAAACCCTTCCCACATAAGATTCTAACTTCCAAATGTCAGCCAAATTCTACAAATGTCCTCTTTATTTCTTTATATTAAAACCTTATTCCTCCATTCCACTCCATCAAAGTTAGGCTTTTTGTTGAAGCCTAAGTCATCAAAAAAATTTTCTCCCTGTCCCAAGCCATATATTACACCTTGCCCTTGTCCTTTTTAGTCATTAACTTGAACTGAAGCCTTAATCATAGCTAATGTGATGTAAAGAAGATTTAATGGATTCTAGCTGTTAAAAAACCAGGAACAATATCTGAGCTTATACTTTAGAGATTTTGTTTATGGACTCCGTAAAAAGACAATTGCATAAAATTTTCCATCCAGTTTGATCGATGAGATTGTCAACAACTCTACACAATGCATATTGACCACATTGATGTAGTTCTTTGGTGCAGAATAGAAAGTCTATTTTCTGGATTTTTTTTTTTTTCTAAAAAAATAAACTGCACTACATTTTATTGAAAATGAAAAAATTGATTGCCACTTTCATTTGTAACCACAATATATTAGTGTTATTGATTGATTCATCTAGACAGCCACCAATCTTTGGCAACTTTACAACTCTTGAGAGCACTACCAAGAACCATAAAGGTGGAAAAACTGTAGTTAGGCACCGCCAGCTGCAAAATAAAAAGGGGAAAAAAAAGGAACCTGACCTTGATCTGATTGACCTCTTCACTGAGGCACATGAACCTTCCACAATCCTAAGAACCTAAGCTTAAGGTGCTACCGTGCTACACTTACTAGCTAAAAAACAAAGGGAGGAAAATTGTGCTATACATTCTAGATAGTTTCCTCAAAACCCTGCCTTAAATTATGAATTTGATGGAATAGATGATACCTAAGGAATCCAAATTAAGCAATTGCACCAAAGGGTTACGAGAGCCATCAGGATCTTGTCAGAAAGAAGTGGCAAAAACAGTTGTACAAAGACTTGATCCCAAGAAGAAACAGATGAAAATTTCTTGAAAAATTTCACAGTAGAGAAAATTCAACTAGTCATGCTACACAAAATAAGGTTTCCATCCAGGAACTTAACAAACATAGGAAAATAATTTCATACACAGTAATGAAGTAACTAAGCTAAAGCCAAACGATATCAATGTTCAATGCAGCAACGTCTTCTTGGATTTTTGTTTTTCTGCTTAGCACTCTATTTCTAACATCAAACTCAAATGTACCAAAAATCCCTCTTTACACAGTAAAGCTTCTGCGTGACATTGTGGTACACATATCTCAGAGTCATCCAAAAAATAATTAAATCCATTGCCAACAGTCATGTGCATTTGCTTCATTGAATCAGAGATCTAGGTTTTCCATTATAGTTAACAGATGGCATGACTATAAGAATGAAATGGGGAAATAATACTCACGTATTCCACCCAAATTTGTTGAGAAAAGTCATAGTTGAGATGAGAAAAAAGGCAAGCATGAATAAATAAAATATTTTTAGATAATCTCCAACTGAATGAAATGAATTGAAGTGGTAAAAACTCATTTAGTATGTTCCGTTTCCAATATGCAACCCAAAAATCTTTTTATTTAGACCACAAGGAGGTCTGACCATTGAGAAATGTGAATATAGAGGTATAATCGTTGGAGTAATTACAACCACTTACAACTTCTTCCGTATATCCAATCAGAAAATTCAAATCCATTTCTCTGAGCTACACGGATGCCACAAACAGAATCATCTCCCAATCACACAAGCACTCACAAATGTACACATAATCAAATCGATGAATACAAACACCAAGACCCTTCAATAGTGAAATTTGATCAATTTCGGAACTCAAAAACATGTCTGGACATAGAATGCATCATAGATACCGCAGAAGGCAACAATAGATATAGCATTTGAAATGGATAAACTTACAGTGCTGCCACATGTTTCCAGCCAGATTCTCCGCTTTCTTCGAGGTTTCTCCCACTTTCTGTTTCCACCTCCCAAGCGCATCGCGAACACCTTCCATCTTATCTGATCAAAACACGAACTTATAAGGAAAATAGTAAATAATCTTCAAGGACCGCATTCAATTCATCATTCGGTAATTTTAACAGACAAAAGCGAAAGGAAAGAAAAAAAAAAGATTCAAATCTATAAGAACATTTTTAGAAGGAAAAAGATTTTGAAAAGAAACGAGGGGTGCTCAGTGCTCACCCTTGATGGACGACGAAGTCGACGGCGCAGGAGCAGAAGAGACGTAAGGACTGGATTCTGGAGGCATCGCAATGGAGCTATTTTTGGGGAAAGGTGCTTCCCTGGCCCAATCGGAGTTCCAACTCTCCTGTTTCTGCGGCCTATTCGTCGAAGCATCGCCAGATTGAGTTTCCATCACAAAGGTACCCCATTTCTCCTGATTAGTAGCAGCAGCCATAGAAGGGAAAGGACCAACGTCTTTCGGATCGAGTTTCGGATACGGGGCGTAATTCGAAGAGTGCTTTTCTTCGCTTTCCGATTTCTTCGTGTCAAATTGATCGCTTATTTGTTGTTGTTGTTGCTGCTGGTGATCCATCTCCACTAGAGTTTCGGACCTTGGGAAGATCACTGATGACACACTCTCCCTCCCCTTTCCATCTTCTTATTCTCTTTTCATTTACTTCTCCACGAAGGATCTTGTGAGACGAAGTAAAGTAATGAAGAGGAAAAGAGAAGGAAGGATTCTTGCTGTCGAGGATATTTGAAATCTATGCTGCCGACGTAAGAGCGAAACGCCAGCAAGCGCGTCCGTAAAGCGTGTGAAAGTGAAAACCGGAAAGCTGCCACCTTATCCGATCACACTGTGTTCGAATCCGCGTACTGTCTCCATTATCTCCGAGCCTCGTAAACTCGTTCGCCGACGTTTGTGAAGTACGAGCAACGCGCGCCATTTGCGGACGCTCCAAATGAATGGCATATGAAGTCATATTTCCCCAAGCTCTGGTGATGGCCTTTGACTAGTGGAGTTCCACTAACACCAGACGAAGACTAACCCAGGAAGACTGCCTCCGTTGCGATTGTACAGTGCTTGCCATTTCCTCCATGCGCACCGGACCCACACCCATTGTTACGATAGGAGAAGATCGTCTGTCTAGCTGCCACTGGCAGTGAGATCCAGGCCGTTCAGAATATAAGCATGTATCTCGATGCACCATGAGCAACCATAATCCCGTTGCAATCCCTATAGAAAATCCTGATCCGTTATGATAATTAAATTTTTTTTTTTAGTCACCGAGAGAGGCCATGGTTTTAGTTCTAGGCAGGGATACATGGAAGGCGTATCCAGTATACGATCCAAATCGCCTTATCATTCAAGAAGTGCTAGTTGTGATCACACTATCAGTCTTCAGTTGGTACACATATCAATGTATCAGCAAGCACGTAAGGGGAAGGCCAGCAATGCAATCATAGCTGACACAACTAGCCACAAGAAACTAATTTTATCCATTCGGTATCGAGTATTAGATTGAGATCGATTATGGCTGAAATCAATAGTGGATCCAATACCAATTATTAAAAGGAAAAATTACACATACTATCTCTGTAGTTTGGACTAATTACACATACTACTAACTAGTTTCTGACAATATTATATATCATCCATAATATTCAAAACGTATAACATAGAGGCTTAGTACATTAACAGATCTCCTTTAGATGATAATGTCAGTTAACACTAAAAAAATTTACAAGAACAAGAATACCCCTTAATGGAAATTGAAATATCTTATTTACCCATGCCTTCTCCACTCCTGTTTTTTTTACTTTGGTGGAAGAGAGAGTTGTAGGGAGCAACATGTTTCTTCCAAATTTCCGACAACTCCAACCTCTGCAACGACTTGCAATTGTATCGCACCTCCACTTCAAGAAGGCTTTCAACCACTTCTGCATTCACGCTAGAGGAAGAGGTGTGATCGACAAGCTGGAGAAGAACCTGCAACTATTGCCTATACACTCCGCTCCTTGGAGGAGGCGGCGGCAGCGGCGGAGACGGTAGAACAAAACCATGGATTGAAAGCTTTATTTCAAAACCTACGAAAGAAATTTCTTTAATGAAACAGAAAAAGGTTACCGTATTTTTATATTTTGTAGGAGTACCATTACTCGGGAGAAATTTGAGGAACTCTGTGGAGACAAGTGGGAGCAATCTTTTGTACCTGTGGAAGAACTTCCCAAGATTTCTAGACTGAAGTTTGATGAGATATATGCAATATCACCGATTGGTGGTGCCACCTGTGTTCCTTAAGTTACATGTAAATATCTACATTTTGCAACTCAAATTTGTGAGAGCCAAAAACTATAAGATTGCATCTTCAAACCCAGGTTGAAGGATTTTAGTTTCTACTGGATGGTGTTCTGTATGGATGTGAACATTTAGGTTTAACACAATATGGAGTTTTATTATTTTTTTTTTCTTTTCAGTTCTTTCCTTCTCACTCTTCTGGTCTACTTTGAAACAACTTGATTATGCCTTTTAGAACTTGGAAATCTTAGTCTGTGACCTTTGATTTCAAGGGAAAGTTTGGGTTTCTACGGTAGAATTTGCTGGTTTGTGTTCTAATTCACCAAATTTCGGATATGGTTTACTGAAACCATGAGATCGGTGTGTTCGTTGTTGTTGTGTTTATACGCAAGAGCTGGTTCACTAACATGGGGATTTATTCGAATTAAAGTCACTTCATCACTGATTTATATGCATTGATACGAGAGAATGTGTCTCCCCCAATCAAATCTCAACACGTGTATACTAAGGCCTAAGCCCCCGAGGGAAGACCCTCGTTCTCATGATCAACCTTAAAAGAATGAGACAAAAACAGCTCCTGATGAACCAAAACCACCAATGAGAATAGCGAAGAACTTCGAAGCCTCACCATCATAAGAGCTTCGAAGCTTTGCCACCTTAAGAGCCTCAGAGCCTCGCCATCGTGAAGGCCTCGGCACCTCATCAGAGTGGAAGCCCCAACACCATACCAAAAAGGAGGCCTTGGGGCCTCGGTGGTATGGTGGCCTAGACGCCTCTCCAGTATAATGACATTGGCATCTCTCCAAAAACAGGGCCCACTGTACAAGTTCACATGCATTGTGTCAGTTGTATGATAACGCATGAGTGGGGGCCCACTTTGAGAGACCTGAGTGCAAAAAGCAAGATCTCCCAGATATCCACCATGGAGTAATCAGCAGAATTCTGAAATAGAGATCCCACCATCCGATGACTCATTATAAGATCACCTGATCTCCAAATCAATGGGCGTAACTCACCCTCTAGGAAGGACATTCCGCTACGACAAAAGACATGTCCAACTCTCATATTTAGGTCACTCCTAGCCTATAAATGGACAAAGCGTACACAGATAACAACATAGACAATTTTTAGCTTTTGAACTCAAAGCAAGTTAGCTACCCGAATCCCCTTAATATAAAGGGACAGTCCTCCTTGTCTGTCCTATACTACTTGTCCATCAAACTAATTTAGGCATTGGAGTGGTCAAAGGGTGTCTCCACCCGACCATCACTGCGGTGTCTTTTCTTCCTTTTGGAGGAAATCTAATCGAGCTAAGAACCAATCTAGTTTGAGGTGACAACATGCATGATTGGTGCGTTCATCGTTGTCGAATCAATTTTCCCCCCTAATCCCTATTATCTCTATTTCACTTTGATAATCTGATCCTTCAGCTCTGAATCTAGCTCTTATCTTTGAGTATTACATTCTCCTTTGTTTTGGAGGAAGAAATTAAAACTCGAATTTAATTCAAGTCCATTTGTCTGGGAGCTACGAATTGGTTCGTGTTTTTATTTGTGAATGATTCATTTTATAGAGTTTTAAAAAGGCTTCCAGATCCGAACACAGTCTTGCCCCTGAAATATAATCAACGGAATGGAAGTAGCTTGGAGCCAAATCGAGCTCGGACTGATCTTGAAGGAAAACTAATCAAACATAGATCTTGAAGGATATAACCATAAGGGTATATTTGTCTTTCAATTTTCTGGGTTTCTACTGTCAGTGAAATGGGAGTGGATGTAATTGTCAAAAAATACTGGATGGTAGATGATATATTAGTCCAAATTATAGGGGTAGTACATGTAATTTTCTCTTTTTATAATGCATAAATAAATCCATTTTGTTTGAAACTTAGACAAGTGAATAAAGAAGGTTGGGACGAATATATGAGTAAAATTTAAACCCCATATAATCTGCCAAGGGTTGAGAGTGATACAGAGTATCCAATTCCCAACCTACTCAATTTAATGGGCTAGGTCGAGCTTGAGGTTTCATTCAGTCCAGTCCATCAAAAGTCACCCCTCAAGAAGAAAAGTAAATTATGAAATCTGAATGAAATCCATGGCTTTTCCTATGGGCCCACATGTGTAAAGATAAGAAGAGAGAGAGAGAGATTCCATCCCACCGGCGTGGAAGGAATCTTTTGCACTACACCAATGATGGTTAAAGAAAAGGTATCACTCACTTAGGGCCTACATGGTTAGAAAAAAGAAAGAGAAAATAAAATGAAAATTTCATATGAAATCAATGGTGAGATGGGGTGAGAACCGGGGAGTCAGGGAGAAGAGGATTTCGTACCAGCAGAATACCATAGAAGAAGATGATTATCTCATTAATTCATACAATAAAATTATTTATATTTTTCCCATATAAGAAAATGATAATCTCATTAACACACTTTAGCGTTTAATTGAAGTTTTTTTTACTAGTGAGGGAGGCTGCTATACCCTCTCAAAGCCACTCTCCCTACCCTTTCGTCTCATTCTCCCCTATCCCCCTACTAAATGAAGTGTCATAACAGTCTCACATTGGTGGCCTCTCAGTACCATCAGTTTAGATCAACCCTCTCCTTATTAGTAATAAGTAAGTCCATCTTCTTCTTATCCAAAATACTGAAATTCTAACACACCCTTTTCTCCAAATCTTCAATGCTAATTCATTTTCTCAATAATTTCATTTTACGAGCTTTCATTTTACGAGCTCCATAAAAATGTTCTACAGCTCTCTAATTCGTTTCATTTTTTTGGGGGATGCATGATTGGAAAAAAAAACTCATGAAACCTTAGATTGCGTTTTATATATTCTTGGAATCTATTATAGGTCAAGAATACATTTTAAGTTAAGGAAGAAAAAAAAACAGTATTTAATATCTAATCTCTTTTTGGACTATAAATATTGAATTTTTGAGATGAAAACTTAATATGATATCAAAGCTTGAGATTCCCTCATTACGGTCAACCAAAAGTTGAATCACATTTTTCATGTATACTACCACCTTAAATAGGGGAAGCATGTGAGAGGGAATCTTAGGAATAATATCACATTGCTTAGAAACTGGAACCTTGGGTGTCTTATATACGTGAGAGTTTCTTCACTTACAAGTTCGAACTTATAAGATGGAAACTTAACAAGATGCATTAGAAAACGTGGTCCATTCTAAAACGTGTTCTTTATTCCATTCTGCATTTTAATCCAAAATAAAAATTCTTTGCTCTTAGCGTATTCTTATTCTTTATTAGAAATGCATTCTCCACTATGAGAATGAATTTCTAATAATGCACGCCCACAAAACTTAGCCTTAAACTTTACCAAAAAAAAAAAAAAAACTTTATTGAACTTTCAAAACTAAGTCACAAACTACAGAGAATCTGATTTGACCTGTAGAAAGTACATCCTAGAATAAATTTAATTTTTTATGTATATATTGAATCTTAGTTTAATATAATCAATAAGGAGAGGACCTGCAAGAATATTGAACCATGCTATGAAAAAATGGAATCTAGGCAGAGTCGCAGAGAGAACAATTGAAACAATTAAAAAGAGAGAGAGAGAGAGAGAGAGAGAGAGAGAGGGAGGAGTTGCTGAAGTTGCAGGACTGGCTAGAGGCAGCAGGGAGGAAGAAAGATACAAGAAGATGGAGATAGAAACTTACCCAAAAAAAAAGAAAAAAGAAAAAAGAAAAAAGACAGAAATAGAGAACAGAAATCGTCTCCCGCCTGGGTTTGGGCGGGAGACTGGGCGGCCTGGATGGATGGCCGCCACCTGGCACTCGAAGGGATCCGAGCCCTCCATCCGAGCCGACCCCCCGGGCCGACAAGCCGAGCCGACCGGGGGTCGGCTCGGATGGAGGGCTCATATCCCTCTGAGTGCTAGGTGGCGGCCATCCATCCGGGCCGCCCATTCTCCCGCCCAAACCCAGGCGGGAGACGATGTGGATCCCGAAAATAGAAGCCTTCCATAAATATATATCATTTGGATAATGTTGATATGGTACTAGAGGTATCTCTTTAATTAGTCTAGGCCGAGGAGAATGGGAGGGAGATGCAGGGACTAGATTAGGCCGAGGAGAAGAAGAGGACAAGGCCGGGCTTGGGCCAACCTCAACTTGCCCTAGGCTTCAACTCTGGCCAGGCCCAGCCCTTACTTAGGGCAAGAAATTCCTAGCTTGAGTTTTTGACCCACCCTCATGGCCAAGGTATCTCAGCCCAGATTCCATTCTGGCTCAAAGTGGGCCTGGGCTAATAGAGCCAAACTTTCACCCTTATGAAAACAAAAGATGAACACTTTTGGCTAAAAAAAAAAAAAAAGTTAAAATTCCGTTTGGGTTCCCTTTTTGTGGAGGAGCACATCCAGGGGCAGTAAGTGGGTGGTCATTTTCCATACCATTGGATTTGGAATCTTAAATCTCAACCATCAATGAAAAATCTATTGTAATGGAGCATCATTTATTCGTTGTATTTTATCTGGTGCTTTCTACCTCTTCTCTCTCAATTCGACCATCGTTTTCTCTCTCTATCTCTATCTTCACTTAATTAATATATATATATATATATATATCTCTCTCTCTCTAAAATGTTAGAGATAGAAACCTGAATCATGAAAAGGATTGCAGTTTAAATCATCTCGATAGAGAAATCCAAGATGAGAGTTGCAAGACGAATAACAGTTAAATGAAATCCGATCGCTACTTAGTGTGGTCCAAATTGTGATTGTTAACAAGTGTCATCTATTTAAAGAGTTGAAACCTCAGATATTTAAAATTTTGCAGCGGCTGATTTGACCATAGAACGTAATGTCCGGCTTTCCGCAATCCATGGTCTGTTTCAAGTCAATCACATACCCTCCTAAACATTTTTAGTAGCACTAGTTCCACTTTTAATTTGGAGAGTTGGATGGTTCTAATTAATTGATATCGATCCACTAGATTTTTTGATTCATATCAATTCAGATACGAAGATTTTCAATCAGATTCTGTTTTAATATTATTACATACGGTATCGATCACTTGTCAGTTTCACACTGATTCAATCTGATTGATTTTAGACATGACTGATATGTACTATTTCTAGTCGGTCACGATTCGATGCAGTCCTGTTCATCACTTTTAAACCATGAATTAAGGAAGCGAAATTGAAATTAAAATCGAAATTTGGATTGATGTATGTCGGTACTCATTCAGAGAGATTTCACCTATCATAATCAAGAACTATTTGCATCTAAATGAAATTTGATAAAATGTGTTTAATTTGAATAGACATAAGACAGGTATCGATGAGTAATAAATATTATTTTTAAGGAAGATAATTCTAAGCACATAGGGTATGCCTTCTCATATGTCTTTTTTTTCTTTTCCTTTTATAAAAAATAAAAAAAAAATTAAATTATGAGAAAATGTAGCCCACAACTATTTCAGATATATTTCATCTATTTTTTTTATATGAGACTCTAATTTAGTAGAATCTGAAAATAATACCAAGACTCTTTTCCTATGAATTTTATTTATTTATGTTGCATCAAAAGTCAATGCTTGCATTCATAACTAAAAATCAATGATCTAAAAATAAAGTCTTGCTTAAAATACTGAAATATGAAATTCCAATTTAATAGGATCTGAAAATAGTACCCCATGAATTTTATTTGTTTGTTTTGCATCAAAAGTCAATGTTTGCATTCACAAATAAAAATCAATGTTTAAATTAATCCAAAAAAAGTCAATGCTTAAAATATTGGAATATGAGACTTCAATTTAATAGAATCTGAGAATAATTTACTTGTTTATTTTGCATAGAAAGTGTTTTTTTTTTTTTTTTTTGATAGAATGCATTAAAAGTTAATGCTTACATTCATCTAAAAATAAAGTCAATGCCTAGAATACTTAAAGATGAAGTTTGATATTTGAATATAAATTTCTTAACAATTATTAATATTATTATTATTATTATTATTTTGGGGAGAGGTGGAAGAGTGGCATTAGAATATGAAGAGTATGAATCACCTCAAATATTTGAGTAAATTCAGATTTTAAATCTCATAAAATTAAAAATCAAGTACCACTTTAATTTTAATCATCCTCACAACCCATGGATTATTGGTTTTCCTCACAAAGCATACTGTCTAGCACTAATAAATTGCTGCTGATATTGGAAGGAATGTGTCACTAAGCACTCATGCTTAGAGCCATCAATTCTCTATGTTTGGGTGTTTGATATTCCTAGGCCAAAGATAAAATAAAGGATGTGTTATGGTTTTAGTTGACGCTTTCAGTCATCCTTACGGTGTCGAATCCTAAACAAAACTGATAAACCAAATCGAAAATTACTCAATAAACCCCGAAACTGAACAACCAATTGTGTGTGGTTTTAGAAATACAAGTATTGTGTTGGTCTTAGATTGTCCTGATCAATTGACGAAAACCAGCTAAATGAATGTATTTGAACCAAAATAGGATTTATCAAAAATAACCTTAAAAATAAAAAAATAATAATAAAAAGGAAGGGAGGGAGGGAGGCGGAATTATATTTAGGTTCAGTTTGGTTGTAAGAGGAATAGAAGGGAAGGGAAGTGAAATTTTGTAAACTTAAAAAAGAATTTTATAGTTATAACACAACATTATTATATAAACTACCTAAATTTTTTAATATATTTAATAATAATACTTATTGGATGTAAAATTTATTTTATTTTTCGAATGCAAAGGATTTGGATGCAAAGTGATTTGTAATTTAATAACTAAATATAAAATGATCTGAAATTAGTTTTTTCTCTTTCTTTATTGTTATAGAGGGTCTCTCAAGATTCTTGCCCTTCTGTCACTCGAGTAAGATCTTGAGAGGGATTAAGCTAGATTCGTAGATATAAGCCCTTGTGGTTGATCCTCTCTTATTTGCAAGTGACATTCTGTTATATATTCTTTAAAGCCCAACATTTAGATATACATGTCATTAAGGAGATCCTGGGCTGGTTTGAAGAGCTCTCTGGTCAATGTATTAACACCAATGAAAATGAGTTATACTTCGGTGGAAACACCTCCTTGAAGATCAAGTCTTCTCTCTGCTTGAAAGCTCTTGGCATGAGACTTATGGGTGATTCAATTAAATATCTGGGTCATCCTCTATTTCAATTCTAAGAGATACATGGTAAGTTAGATCGTTTAAAGCTCCATTTCATTTTGAATCATATGAATGGATATGTGCTCACACACTTAAATCATTTGACAATATTGTGTGCCAAGGTTAATGGGAGCTAGTTTGGGGCTCTGACCTAGTTCGAACAAAAAGGCATTTTACCACATGAGGCGCCCATTACTACAAAGGCTAGTCTGGGCAGAATACACATAGCTTTACCACCGCAACACGAAAATGCTGTTTTTGTGTTTCAAACCCATGACCACTAGGTTACAATATAACAATCTTATTGTCACACCAAGTCTTGTTTTTTCGGGACTATAATACAAAACTGTTTTCTAAGTTGCGAAAAGCTAGTATAATGACAACTAGCTTTGTCATCAAATGCATGAACTATCGTAAGATCAAACAACCCTCTCTCTCTTCAAAGTACCAAAACTACCCATGTACATTGTGGTTTTCGTGATAACTCAATCAATGTACATTAAAAGAAATCACCGAAACAGTGACATTTAGCCAAACCCTTTAAAGTTAGATAAGTATATATCTTTTGAAACAATCATATAACAAGCTGTGGTCCAGATTCCTGTAAGCAAGGTATTTTCCTAACTCAGATATTTTTTTTCTTACGGCAAAGAATGCAGTTCAGCCTCAACATTTGGGTGTGTGGGGTAGTAGATTTGAGCTCTTATTAGATAAACATCTCGAAAGACCCTTGGTCTACAGAACAAACAATTTTCCTAATTACCCATTGAATCATAAGTAAGCAATATGTCCATGTTTGGTAGTGATCTGATTGATTGGAGTCATAACATATTGGTGTGCAATATCTCCAAGCATAGGACTTACCTACCAAACAGGCTAATCGTCAAATTAAGGATGAGAACCCCAACCTTGGATGCTTTCCCTTGGTTATTCATTTGAAGTTCCTAATCTGCCCTAAGAGTTTTTTTTTTTTTTTTTTTTTGCTAGAAATCTGATTATATTAATAAAAAAAAAAGATAGGTACAAAACAAGCCCATAAGGAAACATACCTTACGTTCGGCACTGTCATCAGCAAGGTCCTTTCAGGGCAGCTAACACTCAATTACTGAAATTTATATCTAAGTCTATGGGAGGTATCTCATATGACCTCTGTAATTACAAAGTCTGGACACACGTGTTAGATTTATGTGGGTTTAATTAATTACCTAAACTAGTTAATTCAGTGGGAATCTGATTGACACGATATAATCGATTTGGTTTGATTCGTCACATGGTATGAGATATGTTTGATAACCCTAATTCTATTGTGGGAAGGGTTTTAGGGTTACATCTGTATTCTATAAATACAGAGTTAGAATCCTCATAGCCACAGTTAATAAGTTCTTTCTGCACCCATTAGTAAGAGAAGTCAGGATATCCTCTGGAGGCTGTGGAAGACTGTGACCGAGGGATTTTGATCAAAGCTTGGAGCATCAATGAGCGTATGAGAATTAATCTCTTCAAAAACAGGTATGTCTTTATGATTAATAGTTAATGGCTTTTCTATTGTGTTCTATGGTAACTGTATGGATGAAGAATGAGTTTTATGGAAACCTTAAACTCATAATATCCTAACAGTTGGTATCGGAGTCAACCATACTGACCTAGAATCAATGGAGATTGATTATAAAGACTGATAATGAATGGTTAAATTGAAAGAGAAATTTTTCTCAAGTTTTAGATCGAATCTCGATCAGATCTGTCTGAGTTTTTCACAGATAAAATTTTTTTCCAACTGGCAAAATAAGTCAAGCAATATACCGTTGGAAATGTCTCGAAGAGACGGAGCCGACGATATAAAATTGCTGGCGTCGGCAGCCAGACACGCTGGAAATCGCCGACAGTATCCGTGAGTGGAACTCACTCGCGGGTGGGAGAATTTAAAAAAAAAAAATTCTGGCGGCGTCGATTTGTCGCCGAGTTGACTCGGCGAGAATCGAAAATCCGCCAAGCCGAAGGCAACCAGGGCGGGGCTGGGGGCAGGCTAAGCCGAGCCAGCCTGGCCCGGCCAAGCCTAGTCAGCCAAGGCCCAAGCCCAAAACCAGCCACATTCACGTGCGGACTAGCACGTGTGAACCGGACCCGATCCGCAAGTCCGGTATCTAACCCAAATATCTCGACTCAAAAACCTGAATTTTGACCCGTATGTCCGACCCGAGAACCAAGATTTTTGACCGGGATACCCGACCGGGTTCACCCATTGGTTGGATCGGAGGTTGAGCCAATCGGTCTGACCACGATTTGGTTTACATCAAACCACTTGTTTGCGGTCTGAACCAAAGTAATTAAAAAAAAAAACTTTTATGGCGGCGTTGACCCGGTCATCGCAGGGTCAACTCGGCAACCCTAACGGGTTGGGCCGTGACTCAGACCGAGTCGACCCAAAGAACGAAAAAAAAAAGAATTTTGGAATATTCAGTTCGGTTCAAACCGAACCAAACCGATCTTGGGCAGACAGAGCTAACCGAACTGAGCCAAACCGACCCAGACAGAATTTTCTTGTAAGGGCCTGTTTGGCTTCGGGTTTTGATAAAAGAACATTAAACAGTGATTTTGGGAGCTAGGAAGGTCGGATTGACCTTCGATTTATTTAGTTGGACTCCATTTTTAATGCACTTCAATCTGATATATATTTTGATACATTTTGATGCATTAAAAAATATATTATTATGAAAAAATACCCTATGGGAACTCAATTTGCAATGTTTTGTTGATTTTTCTTAAAGTTATTGTATAAAATTGATTGATTGAGCTAATGTGCATGTTTATATGAATATTTAGACTTGTAAAATTGTATTTTAAAGCATTAATGGTTAAATAAATATCCCACATGAGCTGTAATTTAGGATTTGTTCATATCATGGTGGAACTTGGTGTGACCACCAAAGTGGCAACCTTGTTTTATTATGATGTGTTCAAATTCAAGGATATGTGTTTGTAAATGCTTCAGTTTTGATAATGTTCACACAAAGGACATTGTCCAAGTTTATTCAAATCATGATTTATAGCTATTGTGTAAGGATTATGGTGTGACCACCAAAGTGGCAACCTTAGTTCTATCATAATATGCTCAAATCTAGCATTTATCCATTTACAAACTACAGTAAGGAAGTATAGTGTTCACACAAAAGTGACACTGATATAAACTCTCACTTTTATGGATATAGCAAAGAATGATATTGTCCACCCAAAGGTGATGTTATCTAAGATTATAAAGAATGACACTGTCCACCCAATGGTGGTGTTGTAAAAAAAAATAAAGAACTCATGCACATGGTTGAAGGATCTTAGCTTTATGGGGTTTCATCCATCCAAAGGTGGTGAAATCTTCGAAAGTTATTATCTATTTATAGTTATTGCACAGATATTGAGAGGACCAGTGCACATATTGTCTCAAAAGATGTGTGTGTAGTTTGGTTGACTTTTCAAATATATTAATTAGCTTGCACATGTTATGTATATATATTCTTGCTAGCTAATTTTATTTGGTATTAATCATAAACTTACAATTATTTACATTGTAATATAGTTGTGGATATGTAATGATTAAATACCTTAAGATGCCTGTCTTTGACAGCCAGTTTTATGAATTGACATGAAAATTAAAAATTTATCTAGGACTGTTTAATCTAGATGTACTCAACAGAAAAATTGTATTCTGATCTTTAAGATGTTCAGTTCTTAAGATCAAGCAAAACAATGTTTAGATGAGGAACATTGGAAAAAGATATTTCCTGTGAGTGAAATCCAAAGAAAAATTTGATATTTTAAGAAGGGACAGAGAGATGTTTTATTTCTCAAGTCTATCAGTATCAGTTTTTGATGATAAGAGGTGATATTAGGAATGTGAGGAAATATAAGGTAGAGTTGTTAACTATTAATGATAAGCTCAAGGATAAGTGAATATTTATAGGTTCATTAAAACCTATATAAGTGACATTTTAGACTTTTTACTTCCTCACAAGAATTATATAGTCAGATCCTGGTGATCTATAGTACTCAAAAATATAGTGAACCCTAAAGTGAAAGAACTAAAGATAAAAGTTCAAAGAAAAGAGAAAAATATGAATGCCAATGTTATAGTGCATAATATATACCCAGACAAAGGCAAGTTGTAAAAGGGGTAGAGAAACCTATAGAAAGAAAATATTTTTTTCATGGAATAGTCAGAAACTTTATGACAAATAATTAAACATTAAAAAACTACAAGATAAAATGGATCTAAGTAGAATAAAATTCTTGTAGAATGACCCAGAAGAGACATGTAAAGAAAAATTTATATAGCTGGATAGCTTAAGTGAAAAAGGAATAAGGATTATGAAACTTCTAAACAAGAAGGTGCAGTATATTGGATACTTAAGCATTAATCGTAGTCTGAACCAATAGAAGTATAAAAATCTTTAATTTATTCTATTTTTAGTAGTTAAACTGTATATTGTAATTTTTCACCCTGGTCATAAAGGTTTAAGACTGTTGTCTAAAGAAAGATTAGAAATAATAATATTTTGAAATTCTCCTTCCAAGGTTTATTATATTTATATGTGAGAATTAATTAAAAGAGAAAATGACAAGATTAAAGTAAGTGAAGATTATTCACAACAATGATTTATTGGACTTGGTGGGCATTGAGATTTCATCTAGGACTTCTTGTCACAGTTTAGTCTATGGTTGTTTTTCTAAATAATGAAAATTAAGGTGAAAAAACTTTTATTAAAAGAATTGAAACTATTGGATCTGAATGAGAGTTTTGAGAGACCATGTGATACTGGTCTATTCCCTGGTAAATTTAAGCAAGTGTTTGTAAAAGCCTAAGAATGTATTTGATCCTGTAAGAAAAAAAATGATATTGTAACCTATATTGTTAATAAAGTGCTTAGTCAGTTTCAGTTTCAGTTTAAATTATCTTTTTGTTATGAGACTGTAGAACTGACATGATTTCATAATACTCGTAGGAGAGTGATTATTTTAGGACATTGAGTTGTCATATTATGGGATGTCAAAATAGACCCAAGAAACTTAAAGTTTGATGAGACCACCTGAAAATAGGTGTGAAGCAACCAGTTGAGATACTAGAAATGCTACTAGAGTATAATGAAATGATTATAGAAATATTCATTAAGATTGATGCTTCAGCCATAGTAGCAGAGCCAGATGAGGCAATGAAGAGATATACTGGACCATGTAAATCTGTGATTTCATCCAATCACATGTTCTACTTCAAAATAGATGTTTTTGGTGATAGACAAAAATAAAGATCTTAATGATTTTGAGTAAGTTATTAGTAATAAAATTACTTTTGAATGTTTAATGATCATAAAGGATGTGTTGCTGTCTATGAACAATAACGAGACTTAAAATTTTATACTTTTGTCAATGAGCGATATACTCATAGGCTAAAAATGGATATACAAAAAAAATATATGGTTCCAGTGAGAGAATTGATTGCTACAAAGTAAGACTTATAGCAAAGTGAAATCACACAAAGGAAAGAGAAAGTTAACTTCAAATCCTTGAGGTCTTAGTTGTGCATTTTTTTTTTTTGTTTTGAAGTTGCATCAGATAGATGTAAAGATCATTTTTTATCAAAGAAAATCTAAAAAAAAATATTTATATACTTTAATCACAAGATTTTATGGTAAGGATAAAGAAGATATATTTTGTAGACTTATAAATTCAATCTGTGGATTAAATAGGCATCTGGATAATGGTATTTAAAGTTTGATAAAGTTGTATCTTCATTCAACTTTGTTGAGATTGTTATTGACCATTGTATATATCTATAGGTCAGTGGGAGTGGATTCACTTCCTTGTCATGTGTGTTGATAGTTTTCATTGGCCTATAGTGACATGATTTACTAGTTGAAATCAATGTTTTTCTATCTGATAACTTCGACATGTAAAACTGTATGAGCAAGTACCTTTGTACCTGGTATTGAATTTGCTCGTGACAGAAAAAATAAAATTCTAGATTTATCTCAAAGTATAAATACTGTTCGTGTTTTCGAATGGTTCAGTATGCATGTATAACTAGTAAGTTGCGGATGTAAAATCAGTAAATGAGATAAATTGATAGAATTATAGACAAATAATGATACTGAGTATTAGCATCTACAATGCAGTAGAGAACTTGATATATGTTTAAGGTTGTAATAATTTTATATAGTCATTTCATTTAGGGTCATAGGATGTTTTCACTTGGATGCTGGTATAGCTTACTAGACAATGGGAAAAAGAAAGGTCATGCGGTATATATAGAAGACCAAATATTACATATTCATTTATGAAAGTAGTGACACTCTAAGCTATTTTGATGCAATTTAATATATTTACATTGATGATAGAAAACTAACCTCAATGTTCAATGTTATGGTGGTAGGGTTTTGTAACTCTATGTGAAAATAACAAATAAGGTATCTGGTGTAAGAGTTTCTTTTATGATTTGGAGATTGTAGACTCTACTTCTAGACTATTGAGATGTGTTGCGACAGCAGTTTAGCTGTGTTCTTCTCAAAGAATAATAAGAAATATAGTTTTTCATAGCATAGTAGAGATCGAAGCTCTTTAAGTAAGGAAGATGTCAAAAGATTTTATATCATTGTAGATTCTCGGACGAAGGTTTTGTCAGTGGGAGTCTTTAAGGGACGGTACATCAAATATAAGAATGGTTGAAAATAATTAATTTTATCAGAGGCTTAAGTGGCCAAAGATCTAAGAATCAGTGGGAGTCTCTAGATATGCTTAATCAGTGGGAGACTCTTTATGTTTATACTTGTGTTTTCACATTGCTTACTATGTTTGATTGTATTGCTCATGGTTTGATGGATACAGTTTTTGTAACTATGATTTTGTTTACATTACATTTGTGTTATTGCTATTTTGCATACATAGTTATGTGTTTGACATGTCACAGATATGAGGCAGTGTTTAGCCAAAGTTTCAAGACAGTATTTAGCCAAAGATTTAAGGTGGTATCTAACCAAAGTATAGTATTATAATTTCAAAATATTTAAATACCATGTTATATTGTTCATAAAGGTTTTGGGGTAATTTTGATTAAAGATTTTCTTAATCAAGTTTGAACTCGCATGGGAGTTTACTTTCATGCATTATCTCAGGCGATTCATGTATTGAGTAGACATCTGTTGTGGCTGATAGAAGTTTGTACACCATATGTTAAAGTGTATTATTCGCTGTTGCTCGCATTGAGAAGCTTGATGGATGTTTCAAAGTTAGTGACGATTTAGTGTGTTGGATTCCGTGGCCACACTGGTTGACGATAATTTGTAATTAATATAGCCCAAGTGAGAGATTGTTAGATTTATGTGGGCTTAATTAATTACCTAAACTAGTTAATTCAGTGAGAATCTGATTGACACGGTATAACCGGTTTGATTTGATTCGTCACATGGTATGAGATAGGTTTGATAACCCTAATTCTATTGTGGGAAGGGTTTTAGGGTTATATCTGTATTCTATAAATACAGGGTTAGAGTCCCCACAACCACACTTAATAAGTTCTCTCTGCACCCATTAGCAAGAGAAGTCAGGATATCCTCTGGAGGCTGTGGAAGACTGTGACCGAGGGATTTCGATCAAAGCTTGGAGCGTCAATGAGTGTATGAGAATTAATCTCTTCACAAACAGGTATGTCTTTATGATTAATAGTTAATGGCTTCTCTATTGTGTTCTATGACAACTGTATGGATGGAGAATGAGTTTCATGAAAACCTTAAACTCATAATATTTTAACAACACGTCCCAAGCATGGGATCTTCGATCATTATGTTCTCGTGGCGAGGCATAATCGACATTCCACCAATAATAATGAATTGTTATTGACGCAAGTGATTATTATTCCACATATTACAGGCTAGGTATCTTCTGTCACGTGAACAGATGATATATATCCATTTGGTGTGTTGGATAGATATGATGTGGTTTAAATTAGGCACAACAAATTTGAAAGTTTAATTCAATTAAATACCCTTTTGTAAAGTTTATTGAGTTGAGAAGAATTTTGTAAAATCTAATTGAAGGGAATACAGATGACACTCAACATGGTGAAGGAATTTTTCAGACTATTTATAAGTATTTGATAATCTGAATTATGAGGCTTCCTTTGAAGGAATTTGTAAAAAGCAGGTCACATGGCCTGAAAGAAAATTTGTCTTCAGGGGTTTGTGCTTTTAGATCTTTCTTCTAAAATATTCTGGTTTTTTCAATGATGCACACTGAAAATACTGATTTCTGACTACCCCATTACACAAAAGGGAAGGGAGAAAGAGGATCTCTCCATGGGCGTGGATCCAACATCCATACGTGAGACCTTGTATTTGGTCAGCATTTGTTTGATCATCCAATGATGGTTTTTGGGGGGAGTCTGACTCATAAAAATCATGCCCATGAAAGCAAGGACCAGATAACATTAGCATAAAGGCATTAACAATACCAAGGGGGTCTTTCATGGTCAATGGGTCAACCAGTCATCTTCAAAACCCGTTGAATGAATGAATGAATGAAAGAACACAAAGATGGAAAATGTTGGTCTCCCATGAGAAGTACTTTCTCCTCAATTCTCCCATTATTGGAGATTGGAGTTTCTCACAGGGATGCCCAAATCTGGTTGGTATCTTCCCTGAGTTCTGGCTAAGTAGGCAACACATCTTATGGGCAGTTGCAACCACCATCAAGAAAATCAGCATTTAAATAGATGATCAAAAGAAAAAGTATCAATGATTTTTGGGGTTTAACTCTTTTTTTTGTTGAACATTTTAGGACTTTTTGAATTAATAACACAACTTCTTTCATTGTAAGAGGAATAATGAAGGGAAAATAGAGGAAAAAGTTGAGGTAAGGAATTAGGGAGTGAGAGAGGTTTTAGACATCAATATCAGATCAGTTGATTTGTATCGATTTTAAGAGTGTTTGATCTTGATCCGATACTTGATATCTCATCTATTCTAATATTATTTTATTAAGGGTCAATGACATATCAGTGTATCATTGAATCCATGGGTTGATCGGAATCAAGTGGGATCTATTTTAAACATGACCAATACTCTGGCAGGTTGCATGGAACCATAACCTTGAGTGGCAGCAAAGAAGATTAGATTCAGATCTGAAGAAAGGTGGGACTTGAGACTAGGGAGTATGAAAACTGACAAAGTTGCTAGCTCAGCAGCACCTTAAAGCAAAGAAGTCCTTCCAATTACATCCACTCTTTCCATATATTTTATTTTATTTTATTTTATTTTTTCTCATTGTTTTTTCTTTCTCTAATTCTTTTTCCTCTTTTTTCATAACTAAACAACAAGAATAGAAAAAGATGGAGGAGATGAGACTGCTAGATAAACTATAATAAAGATTAAAAAAAAATTTGAGATGAAAAGGTAGGGGCCAGGGGAGGGGGACTGCCTGAGAAAACCCAAATAATGTATGGGAAGGGGAATGGCATTTTCCCTTCGGACAGTGCAGAGAGAGAGAGAGAGGAGAGATAGAGAGAGAGAGACATGAGGGGAGGAACCTGGGGACAGGTCACAGGAGGGAGGGCATGGAGAATCCCAATGCAAAGAGGCTGATAGCAGAGTGGAGACCAAATAAATTAGTGTTACTCATCTCACTGACTCACCATACTTCTCTTTCTCCTGAGCTTCATCAAATCTGATGATTATTTATTTCTCAATCTCCATACTCCCCCAATCCTCGTCCCTACCCTACTATACCACCAAACACTCTCCAGACTCCCTCTCGCTCTCTCTCTCGCTGCCTGTTCCTCTGTTTCTTCCCTTGTGATGTGGGTGTCACCAGGGTGAGAAGTAGTAGGCTATGATCTGAAAAGAGAGCCATAAACAATCGTATCCATCTACCTTTTTGAAAATTTTATAGGGTTGTTAGATCGGAAGCTGCTAGGGTGTGAAATGTCGGAAGATGAGGACAGAACGGTGGATCTCGATGGTGTCTCCGGTGGGGGCGCCGGCTTCAACCATGAGGCATCATCTAGCAAGACTTCGTGCTGCCCCTCGCCTTCCCCAGATCGAGTCCTCGAGATCGTTCTCGAGAACGTGCTTCTCTTCCTCACATCTCGCCGCGACCGCAGCGCTGTCTCTCTCGTCTGCAAGTCCTGGTACAGGGCTGAGGCGCTCACTCGGTCCGAGCTCTTTATCGGAAACTGTTATGCTGTGTCGCCTCGCAGGGCGATCGAGAGATTTCAAAAGGTGAGGTCTTTGGTGCTCAAGGGGATGCCACGGTTCGCTGATTTCAGTTTGGTGCCTCCGAATTGGGGTGCTCACTTCTTGCCCTGGGTTTCTGCCATGGCTACTGGTTATCCCTGGTTGGAAAAGGTTTACTTGAAGCGTATGTCTGTCACTGATGACGATTTGAACCTTCTCGCCAAATCCTTTCCGGGTTTTAAGGAGCTCGTGCTCGTTTGCTGCGAAGGGTTCGGCACGAGTGGCCTTGCTGCTGTGGCCAGAGAGTGCAGGTATGTGGTTTTCCCCTTTTTGATTCTTTGGACTTAGCTGATGCTCAATAATGCTTCAGTAGATCACTTATTTGCTTTCTCTTTAATAGCCTTCTGTTATTTCTATGATAAAGATTTCTAGGAGCTTTTATCCCATGAATAATAATACAAAACTGGTAACTTTCTGGGGTTTTCTTGCTTTGCTTTAAGTCCATTGACCACTGAATTCAGTTGTATGGATCCCTATGAAATTCAACAGAGCATCCATTTTTTTATTTGTTTGCTATTCTGTCATTGTTTGTCATCCGGGTTTGTTTATCTTCTGTGTTTGAAATGAGTGTGTGAAACCAACTGTAGGATCGATCCCCAAGTTGGCATTTTGACTTGCTCTTGCAAATGTTTTTGTAATTGTTTCTGCCTATAATGAAATTAAAAGGGGAGAAGAAGAACCTTTAAAATATGTTAGCCATATTTGTTTAAGGAAACTTCCTATTTAATCACCTTATCAATTCTATATACCTTTGGTGATTCACAGACAGCTTCGGGTGCTTGATCTGATTGACGATGAGGTTATGGATGATGAAGTGGACTGGATATCCTGTTTCCCAGAGACTGGGACATGTCTTGAATCTCTTGTATTTGATTGTGTCGAGTTTCATGTGAACTTTGGAGCATTGGAGCTACTGGTGGCTAGGTCTCCTTCTTTGAGGAGGCTTAAGTTGAATCGGCATGTACCCCTTGGGGAACTCCTTCGCCTGATGGTCCGAGCTCCACGGCTCACTCATCTCGGAACAGGGTCTTTCAGCCTGTCAGAGCACCCAGCACAAGAAGAACAGGAAGCTGCAAGTCTCGCTGCAGCTTTTGCTGCGTGCAAATCCCTAATCTGTCTCTCGGGATTCAGGGACATTGTGCCGGACTATCTCCCCACAATCCATCCAGTCTGTGCTAAACTCACCTCGCTCAATCTGAGCTATGCCAACATCAATGCTGAACAACTGAAATCAGTTATCTATCACTGCCATAAGCTTCAGACCTTATGGGTATGTGTCCTTGTTAGTGTCTGTCGTGGTTCTAGTCTCTGGCAATATCTAAGTTCATAATTTACTAATGAAATCTGAGTCCCATTTATTGGTTTGTATTTCTGCAGGTCCTTGACTCTGTATGTGATGAAGGGCTTCAGGCTGTGGCTGCAACTTGTAAGGAACTCCATGAGCTTCGGGTCTTCCCCATGGATGCCCGTGAAGATGGTCAAGCGTTTGTTTCTGAAGTGGGCCTTCTTGCAATTTCTGAGGGCTGTAGGAAGCTGCGATCCATCCTATATTTCTGCCAGAAAATGACCAATGATGCTGTGGTGGCTATGTCACAGAACTGTCCTGAGCTTGTGGTTTTCCGTCTCTGTATAATGGGACGCCACCGGCCTGACCACGTGACTGGTGAACCCATGGATATAGGGTTTGGAGCCATTGTAATGAACTGTAAGAAGCTAACTAGGCTTGCTGTATCTGGTTTACTCACTGACAAGGCCTTCAGTTACATTGGAAAGTATGGGAAATTGGTCCGCACCCTGTCCGTTGCATTTGCGGGGAACACTGACATGGCATTGAGGTATGTGCTTGAGGGCTGCCCTAAATTGCTGAAGCTTGAGATCAGGGATAGCCCATTTGGGGATACAGCTTTGCTTTCTGGTCTGCACCACTATTACAACATGAGGTTCCTGTGGATGTCTTCATGTAAACTGTCTCTTGGTGGTTGTAAAGAGGTTGCTCGGAGGATGCCTCAGCTGGTGGTTGAACTGATTAGGGAGCCAGAAGAAGAAGATATTGTAGATGATGTCGTTGAGAAGCTATATATGTACCGCTCCCTTGAAGGGTGTAGGCTTGATGCACCATCATTCGTAACGATCTTGTAGGGTTGTCTTTGTAGGCTGGTGACAAGGATATGAAATCTGTTACAGAGACACGGTTGCTGCCTGAATGAGTTATTGTCTTTCAGCTCTGCTGAAGAAATGGATATTGCGGGTACCTTTTAAAACCCACAATTAGGTGCGGGAGCTACTTATCAAATGATGGTAACACACCAATCATTTTTTCTCCACTGGCCGGTCGGAAGGGCATTTGAAGCGGCATTTGGAGCAGAAAGCCGGTTAAGGACAGCATGTAGTCTTTGCTAGGTACCCTCCCAAGGGTTCGTCAAAGAGCAATTTATGTAGGTGATGAATGTTTCTGTAAGGTGGTTCACTTATCCGATGTATTTGTAGGTGATTGATTTTAATGTTACTCTATTTAACATAAAGAGATGGGGAGAGGAGTTGGTCCTCATCAGATGTTGGAGGATCATAGGCTTGATTTTCCCATTGGTTCAAGATCCGAGAGCAGTATGTTCAAGTTCATCCACGAACAATGAAGAATCAGATGGATTAAAAAAGGTGAAGATTTGTAACATTTTATTTTTCAGCTGGTTTATAGAGGCTTCTATCTAAGGGAAGGCTTAGTTAGACTTTCTTCAAATGGTAGTTGACTTGAACTACTGCTGATTATTTTAGACATCAGGGAAATGCACAGAAATTGTTGCAACAGAATTTAAGAAAGACTGATTTTTCTTCCCTTATTATTCTTCCTCAATGGTGGTTTAATTTTCTTAAAGTGGGTATAGCTGATAATTTAATTTCATCATCATCATCATCAATTCATTATCATCATCATTGTCACCAAGCAGCAATGTGTGCACTGTGCAAGGAAACTAATGCAAAAAATGCATGATATGGAACCTTAACTTTTTGAATGTGAATATTCAACCGATGAGGACCAATTAATGATTTGAAACTCAGTGTTGATAGGGAGTTGGGACTCGGATGGGTTGGTGATGAGGCAGACTGCAGTACCATCATGAGATGAATCTTGATTCTTGCCACGAGATCAGAAGCTCAAATGGTCCTGATTGTTCATCAGAAACTTTTGGGATGGTTGGCTTGACAAGGAAGAAAGTGCAGAAAGGACTAAATAGCTGACAATTTCTTCATGTTTGTGCCTCTCTATTCATTCCACAGGTTTATCGGAAACTAGATTAAATTTACAGAATCTAGTTTCTTTTGGCAGTAATATTGACTGTCATCCGTCTACATGCATATGGGTTTCAGATCATCGATCCATGTAAAGATTTGTGATTCATCAGAGTTTCTGATCTTTGCTGATATAATGGGGGCCTCGGCTTTTATTTGGATCAACCTTTTACTTATAAGCATGTAAGCTTCCAAAAAATGACCTGACAATTAGGAGGAGAGCTTCTGCTACAGGGAAGAGGGAACCCTCGAAAGGTCAAATAGATCGACCCTCTGACTCTGTTTCATTGGATAACAACCTCTCTCTCTATCTCTGGTACAGCTTGTGATTTCAAAAGCTCATTCTATCTTGGAGCAGGCAGCATGTTCTGTCCGTGTCATGGTAGGGACGGAAGCTTCTCTCTCTAAGCTTTAGGTTGACCACAAACATGATTTTAAACACTGTTAAACGGAGAAACTGAAACAGGATTCATGTAATTATGCAGGATCTAGGGAGGGGGCCCTTTACAGAGAAGCTGTTTTTTAATTCAAACCCATGATTATCATGTTACAATAAAAAAAAATCTGTTTTTTTTAATTCAAACCCATGACTATCAGGTTGTAATAAAAAAAATCTTTCCTTTCTGTCGATGGTCGCTCTCCCTCCCTCCTGCACCAAAAAACCAGTTACAATTACTTAATTTCTTTTCTTGGATAAAACTTGACTGCAGAGATTTGAATGGTAACACAGGATACATGATGCGATTGAACTGGTGAATTTTTGGTTGAGTTGCATTGATTGGGTCGATTCTATATGGGGGCATCTTGAAACCATTGCTCACCTACTTTATAGAGAATCTTTGAGAAATAGAATTTAGGATTCAGAGATGAAGTACAAGAAAGAAATGTAGCTTTGTCAGTTTGAGTTGACACACAATGGTCACAACCTTACTGATTTGATTCTTTCTGATTCAAGTTGGCTGGTGGGCTCGCAACGAAATCCTCTCCTGCGATCCTGTCGCCTATCAAGGGTCGGATTTCAGTCGATCCATCCCCCAATGTATTGGCAGGCGGCCAGACCGAACCCCGGCCCTTGGATCGACGGCAGGAATCTCCTACCGCAGGAGACGATTTGGATTCGATGGGCTCTGAGAGGATTTGGATCCCTGAGTTTGCTACTTGTTCCTAACTTTCTTTCTATCTTTATATGGAGGAAGTTCATTTTTTACATCAGACCAGAGTCCCTCCCTTATTTACAAAGTTCCTGTCTTACCCCTACTTACAATGCCCCAATCCCCGCCCTTCTTTTGGAATCGATGTCCACCGGAGCCGGACCCTTCTTTGGAACAGCAAAGATTGGTCGGCCACCGTCCACGTGTATAGCTTAATTTTTGTCTAAACTAAGCTCTTCGTGCTTCCTTAATAATAATTTATTTGTTATTTTTCCTTTCTTAATTAATTAATTGTAGATTTAATGTTATTTAAAAGCTTTCCCTAGATTTAATCCATGAATCATCAAAACAAAAGCACAAAAGTACAAAAGCATGTGTAGTACTCGGCCACATAGAGAGATGATAAAATGGTTGAACCCAATCTTCCTTCAATCCATACCGTTGATTTAAGAGAATATCTCTTGCTTGACTTAAAAAACTTGGAAGACCAAAGCTGTCTTACACTCACCTGACAGTCCAATCTCTCCAACTCCAAGCAATTAGTTAGAAAGGAACGTGGGTGTACTTAGTTGTAATGTTTGTATTAATAATTTATTTGGTTCAAAAATTGATTCCTGGATTGGCGGTGTAGGCAACTTTTGGTTTACTTATTATATTTGGCAGCAATATTAATGTGTCATGACTTACTAGTTACTAGCATGAGTTAATCTCAGACACTTTATGTCAAGTTTTTAATTTAAAAGTTCAAACTAGTAAGTGAAAGAACTCTCCACATATAAGACTACAGGATTCGAATATCATTAGCAATGTGGGACTATTCCCAATACTCCCTTTCACATGTAATATATGACACTTTTCAGGTGACTGATCCTTCTTCTTGGGTGATTGATCCCTCTTTGGGTGATTGATCCCTCTTTGGGTGACATATAGTCCCTCTTTTGAGTGATCGTCCATCTTTGGGTGACTGTAGTCCTTCTTTTGTACATCTGGCATCCCTCTTTTAGTGACTTGGCCTCTTTTTTTAGGGTTATTATGAGAGGGAACCTGGAGCTCTGATACCATATTAAGTTTCCAACTCAAAAGTTTGAACTAGTAAATGAAGAGACTCTCCATATATAAGACCACATGATTCCAATCTCATTAGCAATGTGTGACTATTCCCAATAGTTTAGAAGTGAAGATTCGATTTTAGTAATTTTGAAGTGCCTAATTGGATCACGATTGGCAACATTGGTGTTTTTTTGGTAGTTTTGAAGTGTTTTTTTTGGCAACACTTGTGTTTCATAAGAGTGTTTATGTAAGTTTTTGTAATGTTTCCGCATGGGCTTAGCACAGTCATTGTATTATATATAGGGGTGTCAATGAACCGGTCTTGTCTGGTTTTGGTCTGGGTCAAATTGGTGTCAAGTTTTATTGGGTCTGACCGAAACATGTCTATTAAGAGGTTTGAGCTAGGTGAGCTGCACCGTACACATTAATTAACAGGCCGATTCGATTTTGGCTAATTATCAGGCTTAGCTTATTAGGTTGTTATGAGGCCAATTTGGGTTGAAAGCCTAGTAAGAAACCCATTAAGTCCATCTAGAAGACTGAAATAATGAAGCTAAGGTTTAATATTCTGTCTAAATCGGTCTAGTCCTGACCATTATCGAGTTCAGGCTCATTGGTCCAATTTTCGGGCCATTTTTGGGTTAAACCAGACTGGACTCGGACTGGTAGGATATGCAATACTTCAATCCAAAACATGTCCAATAACAGTTTGGTCCGGATTTGTTTCAAGTTAATTTAGGGTGGCTCAGTCTAGGGTTCCGGTTCGGTCCCAAAATTGACACCCTTAATTATATATGCCTGATTTATCAGAATGATGAACTCACGTATCCAACCCAAAAGCTTAAACTATTGTCAATCACCGTGCATCGGTGTTTATCAAATCCGTGCTAAACTCAAATCCTCTACAACCCAAATACTAATAATACCCTTGTATTTGAGGCTAGCATGATAGCCCAATGACGGCACACAAAACGAACATTGAAACCGGCACAGTGTCAATGGCAGTGTCAATAAGACACACTCTAAGTTTTTAAGTAGAGAAATCAACTAGAATATTAAGACATTTTATGTCCCAATGTTTTCCAATGTAGAACTATTTGCAACAGATAATCGATTCAGCCGAACCCATCCCGAGTCATCAAACCATGAACCGATATGAAGTTACTGATAAGAAAATCAATTTGCACTTGGAACTAGCAGTTGAAATTTGTTACCAAACTCATCTGGAAGTGTACAGTACGAATTTTGACAAGTTAAAAAGAAGCCAATGTGACCAGATCAAAGGTCATCAAAGAAAACGTTAATTCAACGCAACAATGCATTTGAACAATATGAATTATACAACAGTGCAGGATTGCTGATCCGATTTCTCACTAGATTTGGGAAAAACCTGATGACATTTGGTAGATTATAGATCAGATAAGAATGTTGGGAAAAATTCATATTCCTAGTTTGATTTTGATGCTCACAAATACTTGAAGATAAACTAACATCTTCATCATCAAAGTATGATATAATTAATAGTATCAAAATCAACTCATACTATCTTAAGCCAATACAAGAACAAGAAATGCCTAAGCTTGAAGACCAAGAAATACTTAAGCTTGAAGATCAAGAAATGCCTAAGCTTGAAGACCAAGAAATGTCCAAGCTTAAAGATCAAGATATAAAGAATGAAGATGAAGATAACATATTCTAGCCTTAGGTTGTTGTTTAAACCTAGGTTTAGTTCACTTGCACATGTATGAATATATTGTATAACATGCATTTCATACATTAGCAGATTGGTCTTAAGAGACATCAATTTATCACCTAATATGACTTAGGAATTCAAAGACCTTTTCATCCATAAGAGATTCTATAGGTTCCTTGAAGATTGTTGTAAGTTCCTCTTTACCATTTTTTTTTTTTTTTTTTTGTAAAAATATGTTCTTCCCACCTATTTTATTGAAAAGAAAATTAGTGGAACTCAAGTGGAGACTTGAAAACAAATAGACTAATTCGTGAAGGGAATTTCAAATAAACCACCATATATCCTTGTATAATGTGATTGTGATATTTACGCTATTTCTTCAATCACTTTACTTGAAAATTAACCAAAAAAATTTAGTCCATTAGGAAAAAAAACTTTTTTTTTTCTTTTTCTGCTGGAAGAGAAAGCTTATTGAGTTGTTGAAAAATATCGTCTGACACTGCTTTATATCTCTGTCCTCTTCGTTTACTTCCTTGATGTTACGTGGGAAAGTATATAGTTGGATTGGATATATGATCCACCATTAGGCCGGGGTCAAATATCGATCAATCAAAGTTAAAGACTAAGGGGGTTTCTGATATAACCTTTGGAATCACTATGGAACCCATCATATATTTATCATTACAGCCAATACAAGATAAGAAACATCGTTTGGAAATCAAAATCCTTGATTCCTTATCTGCTCTCTGTTGGCTTGCTTCCGTGCATGAACCAACGTGGAAAGACAAGTCAGCTGGATCCAGTCCAATCTGGACATGGAGTGGAATGGACTAACGATGACTCTCCTTCACTGATGCTGCTTGACGATCGAAGGATACATATAAGAGCGAGCCGTATAGGGGAATCTGGGACTGTATCTTAAGGAACAGTTCTGCTGTTCATACTTCATAAATGTATCTTAATTTATAGAAGATTCACAACTAAAATCTTTCAATAAAGGAAATGTAATTCCACTTATTTAAACAATTGAAGATCCATGTAGAAAATGGTTCTTATCATCTGTTTAGTTGTTCAAGGTAACTTCAATGAAAAAAGGTGATTGATAGAGCTGAAATAGATCAAGCTTCATTTGTTGAAGATGTCAAGGGAGAGATGGCCCCAACCACCCACCCCCCCCCAAAAAAATAAAAAAATAAATAAATAAATAAAATAATATAATATATATATATATATATATATTGAGATACATAGGCTTTTTTTTTTTTCAAACTTCACATTTTAAATTCCTTGGCTTCTTTATAATTATGCTAAGTATACAGTACTATTGTCATCATATTTTTTTCTTTACTCTACCCCATCCTATTATCATAGTATTACCATTTTTTATAATAATTCTTTTGTAGGTCTAAAAAGAAAAAAACTTCCTTGTCTCCTGGAATATCTTCTTTCTGATTGGAAAGCTAGCATTTTAAAAGATTACTTTTTGGGTATATTATCATTGTGCTTCAATCATAGAGGTTAACCTTCTAATTACCAAAATATATAACAAACAGCGCATGCAGGAAGAAGAGGGAAACTTGAGGTTAAAGATTAAAGATTATTGTATTCATTTAGAAATCATGGCACTTCAAATCTAACGATTGCTTCTTATGTTGCACTCTTCAGTTGTTGATTGGAAGAAGCCTTGATTCTTATTGGTTCCTTGGATCTTGAAGACAAAATATATGAAACAGTAAACACCTGATGCAGGCCCAGATCTATGGCCGAAATTATTGATGCACAAATTCTCACTTGAATGCCCTTAGAAAATCAGCCCAAAGAGATTACTCACTCTTCTAAGAGGCCTAACCCAATTCCATTGATTCCATGAAGATCTTGCTTAGTCACTTTCCTATGTATTCTGAAATTGGAAAATCTATCATGATTCTTCCATGATTATTTTGTATGTGAAAAGGAACCTACCTTTAATATAAGTTATATTGTTTAGGATTCATTTTATTGCCATTGTCTCTAGGCAATCTCAGCGGTAGGATTATTATTGTAGAGGCTTGAGATTTAGGGTTTTATTTTTTTATTTATATGTGTTGAATTTTAATGGAAGAGACATTTTTAATGAATAAGAATTGACTCGTTTGAGTTGCCAGAACTTTTTACCCTTGAAATCTCGAAGAGTTTCACTACAATCTTGAAGAATTGTAAAATTTTCTTTGATTTTTGTATTTGTTTTCCTTGGTTGCACACCTAGGAGAGTGTCTTTTGACTCTCCCAATCCATAACTTCCAACAAAAATGGGTTTAAATTTGCAGCCTTTAGTTAGGCTGGATCAAACCTCCCCTCTCTCTTATACCATAACAACTAGAGCACCATGTATAAATGAGATCGATCACCTCCAAAATAAAACCAGTTTGATCAATTACTATAATCATTTGAAGATCCATGGAACTTGTGTGGTAGTTGAGTTTTTAAGTTTAAAAGCAGCCCCTTGCATGCTTGTAGTTATCTAGTAAACAATACTCAAGCTAGAATGCCTGGTGAAGACGAATCCGCGTAAGCAGACACATCCGTTTCCAAATTCGAAATAAAAAAATCTCCTACCTTGATATGAAACATTCATGCTACCTTGATATGAAACATTCATGCATCTTGAGTAGTTAAATAGCTCAGTGGATATTATCAAAAAAACTAGCTCAGTGGACATTGATTGCTTCATTAATGTACATAATTACAATTCTGAACCCGACAAGCTGAAGTGTAAAACTGTAGATAAACTTGGAGGGGGAACATCATAATTTCATCTTGACAATAGATTGCACTCCACTTTTGGCATCCAAAACAAATACTTACTCTGTGGAACCTTGAAACCCATTAATGGAGATCAAGTATTTCCTAAGCCTATGGTTTTCAACCAGATCTTTCTTTTGGTTTCTAACATAATGACCTTATATCACATCAAATTGTTAAGTTTCTATCTCAAAAGTTCAAACTAGTAAGTGGAGGGACTCTCGCATATATAAGGCACCTAAGGTTCTAGTCTCTAAGCAATGTGGGATTATACCCAACATTCTCCCTCACATGTTATCCTTTTTCTGGATAGCAACACACGTGGCATGGGGTCCCTCTTTTTGGGTGATTGTATGGAGTGAACCTGGAACTCTGATACCATGTTAAATTTTCATATCAAAAGTTCAAACTAGTAAGTGGAGAGACTCTCACATATATAAGGCACCCATGGTTATAGTCTCTTAGTAATATGGGATTATTCCCAACACAAATGTGAAGGCTTATAAAGATTTGAGTACTCTCTCCTTTACGAACTAGCTTTTGAAAACTAATTCTACCTAAAACAATCTATTTAACAAAAGATAGCCAGAAGTTTTTTTTATCCTTTTTCCTCATCCACACCAGACCAGTTCTTAGGAACATGATGTTCACTGAGGTAAGATGTAAGATAGTTTTCAAATATGTTCATGAAGATGCATGAGAAATTAATTTGAGAGAGAAACATGAGGAAACTCAGGGATTCGTTTTTATTATTTTTAATCATTATTTCATTATTATATTTTGCCAACTTGAGAGAATCTTGTTTACTTCCTTATTATATTTTGTTCAAGTTGAGAGAATCTTCAATCATTTCTCCCTTAGAACTCAATAACCACACTTTCTCCCCTAGCCTCTTGTTTTGACCCCATCTGTGTTTGATGATAATATACAGTGGGTACAGTGAATTGGAATTTCCTCCAATCGTTGAAAACTTAATAAAATCCAGTACTCATTGAAGACTTCCTTTCAAACAAAAGTGGTGCAGTCATAGACATGGATATAGCCTTTCAAAAAGGAGTTAGGTTTCAACTGCAACCGGTCAAAAGAAGCTTCAAACGCCATTTCTGATTTTTCATGATGGAGCCCAGTTAGGTAAGGGATCAGGATCAACCCCAGAGACATCTACAAAAAGAACCCACCAAGATTTTTGAGGCTCTCACTGTATCTACCCTGGCCAACGCCCATCATCCATTTCACAGTCCACCTACTGTCCATTTCCGACAGTCCTTGGTGTTAATCTCTTGGTGTTGGACCGATTTGAAAGAAAACGAAACGCAAACAAACAAATGGGTACTCCAAAAAAGAATAAAGGCCAGGGCCCCCCTGAAAACCATCGTTCTGTTGCACCATAGAATTTAGGTGCAGCAAATTGATTAGGATTATGGTTCAAGAAATTGGTATTGGATCTGTGGATTCGTACCAGTTTTGGATCTGATTGATTTTAATCTGATCCCCTCATCCAATCTTAGATGATTGATATTATATTCCGTATCTGGATTTAGAAAGTTGGTTAAAATACTTGTAATTGTGCGCAACTGGATGGTAGAAATTGCTCATAAATGAGTTTGTAGTCTCTAAGAAGGAATTGAAAATCCTGATCTGATCGGCTGCCAAAAGGGGGTATTGTGTGGGACCCATTGGATATGGACAGTTATGTAATCTCAAGAAAGATACAAGTACATGCAAGTGAATTATTCTCATTATGATAAGTATAAATGAACATGAATTAAAAAATCAAAACTGGATCCGAATCAGATGGGAATTAAAAAAATCTGGGAGTTCTTTAGGGTTCAGACTGATCCTTGAAACATGCCGACCATAAATGTATTCATTGAGTATCAATAATTTGGTACTGTTTTGATTCGATACAGAAAGACAAAAGGGTGATATCATTACCGTGCCATTTGGATTTTTGGCTCCCATTTTCCATACCATTACAATACCAGTTTGGTACGGTTTTTTTAATTCAGAATAGTTTATAAATATATATATATATATATGGTTTCATACCGAATCTAATGTGTCGAAAAAACATTATAAATTTATCCCGGTATATATTCAGTACAATTTCAGATAATTCGGTATATACTGTTGGTTTGGTCCATAAGACTATTACCATACCGTACCAAATAAAATTTCTGTTTCTCAAATTGTTACTATACCGATTCTACTTTGATTCGACTCGATATGGTATGATTTTAAATGACTGGTTTCAACTTTACTACGTGGTTTCATTACCAAATTGACACCCTTTCGTATTAAGTGCTATTGTTGGATATGAAGCATTTCCAAAAGAGGGTATCCGGCAAAGGTTGGCTGAGTTGCCCACCCAACAAAGCTTGGCTGCATTGATGTCCTACTCTTTTTTTTTTTTTTTTGGTAAAGATCGATGTCCTATTTCTATCGCATGGTATTTTTGTCGCATGACAATCTAATTGTTAAGTGGGGTAGACCCAAAGCCCATTGTAAAGATGTTAAGTTTCAATCCAAAAAGAGTTTGTCAAGTAACAAAACAAAGCATTGAAAAATTTTAGACTATCAAAAAAGTACATGGGAACATGTTGTAATCACATAAACATAGGTATGAAGATATTGCCATTGTCAAGTTGAAACTGAATTGAATCATTCTCCATGACACAATTATAGATGAGTCACCAAGGGAGCTTGGGGAAATTGGGAGGAGGCCACTAAGGATGTCAATTTTGGAATCAAACTGGTAGTTGACATGTTTCGAGTTAGCTTGTTATAATACTTATTGGTCCCAGTCCCGTCCGTGCTAGCCCGAAACAAAACCATTAAGACGGAGCAACCAAGCCCGAACCAAACTTCATCGTGGCCTGAATTAAATCTAATGTCAGGGATTTAGACAAATGGTGGTCAATTCCATCAGCACCAAAGTAAGATGTCATCTTTTACCGGACAAATAAATGGACTCAAAACCAAACTAACCCGATAACAAACTGACAACGGACTGGCCTGTTAATTAATGTGTACAGTACAACCCACCCAGTCCGAACCCTTATAGACATATTTTGATCAAACACTATAAACCTTGACATCAATTTGACCTGGACCAGGCCATTGACACCCCTAGAGGCCACCAGCCCAAGCTTTTTGTTAGGGATTTGCCATTTCCTTTTTATTTTTAAATAGAAGAGTATGTTTCCTTGTTGTTCCACTCGGAAAGGATCTAGTTAACCCAAAATATGAGTCTCGATCCTCTCTTCACATAGATACCCCTCCTCATACCCTCTCACCATTCACACTCTAGAAATGGATCCCATCATACCCTCTCACCATTCACACTCTAGAGATGGATCCCACAGCTTTCGATAGTGATGAGTATAAAAAAAAGTACCCATGTGGGCAGAAGAACCGGATTCCAAGAACATCTCCCATGTTGGATGTGGTAAGATTTTTTTGGACAGAAATTCCCTTTTTCATGTCAAAATTCAGCTGGGTCAGAATTCATCAAATGACAAAATAAAATTTTCAAGTCAAGCACTACTAAGAGGGTGCACACAAAGAAAATAACTATGAAGATGCAAGCCAATAAACATGGGCTGGTATACGAGTTGAATTCATCTTTCAAATTAGACACTCGGCATATCCAGACCTTGCCTTATCTATCCAACCATCAAAATAGCCACATCATTCTTCCATGTGGCAGAGATGGACCATCAAGAAAAGCTTAATAGAGAGTGGATAACGAATGGTTGGGTTTGACTTTACACTGTACTGCCAGTCTTGCTCTGTACTTGATCATCATCCATATCCAAACTCATGGTTTGAGGAATTGGAATCAGATTGTCAATTCTTCCCCATTCAGAACGAAGCCAATTCTGATTCACTAGGCTGATTCCCGACAAGTATTCTAGGATTCAGATGATAATGGCTGATTCCAGCTAATTGCAGCAGAATTTGGGCCAAGAGAGGTCGATTCAGTTTTCAATTCCATGAACCATGGTGAAGCTTGCAGAAATGATTCTAAAATTTTAGATACGAAATTGATATGCCATGTAAAAAGTGGCAGATGACCACTCTAAATTGCCCATTGTAAGGCTATCAAACCTGTCGTTGCAACTACAGTACAACTGAAAATTTTTGTAATAAATTTGAGAAATTAGAAACAGAAGAGGTGAAAATTTTCTGGTCAATCTAGTTTCAACTCTCTAATTCTTCACTGCTTTTTATCATGGTTTTGTTCATATTTTCACTTGAAAAAATTTCATCTAACCCCCAAAAACTATGTCAAATTCCATTTGACCCCCAACATTTTCAAAAGTCTCATCTACTCTCCGAAAGGTTTCCAAATGTCTCATCTACCACCCAAAATATTTTCACCGTTAGTCAAATAGACCTCATCCGTTAGTATAGTCCCGTTAGTTGCAAATATTAGGACAATATTGCCATTTTCCCTATAGTAGAAGACGATAATGCCCCCCCAAATTGAAAATACATTTACTTACCAAATATTCTTCTTCAACAGTAAAAGTAAAAAAGAAAAAAATCCTGTTTCGAAACCTTTCTTCCCCGACGACTATCAACGGTGGAACCCTCTTATTAACTACAGTGTGCTGTCCATTTGTAGTCGGCGACGACAACCAGCAGTCTGTGCTTTATTTAACCAGCAGTTAGCTGCGACAACTACAGTGAACCATCTTCGCCGACGATGGATTCTGCTTCTCTGTAGAAAGGAGAAGAAATCCGCAGAGTATGCTTTCTTCTAGTACGAGGTAGGAAGGAAGCTCTAGATATTTTAGGGCAAAGATTCGACATCAAACGAGGATCGGAAGCCCCCTATCAGAGAATGCACGAACCTCCATTTGTATATTTTTCCCAATCTTCAGGTATGAAACCCTAATATGAAATTACCACAGTCAGTTGCCTACAAACATTATATAGTTATGAATTGAATCTTTAGTTATTCCCTCACAATGAAGGAGTGGGTTCAGCCGACAGCCGACAGAACTTTTGTCGATTCCTCGACAGTAAGGTTAGTTCATTGTTAGTCTGTGGGACTCTGTTTGGGCTCACAGAATCAGTTACAGAACCAGCAGAAGCAAATGGAGAGTAAGTACTTAAGATGTTGCCGAAGCCGGACTTTGGATGTTGCCGACGGGATACCGAAGCTTCGAAACTGGAGAGTCACCGAATAGCAATAGAGAAGAGACGATGGAAATATGATATTAGGGATCTGAACCGAATAGAATTGCAATAGAGAAGAAAAGAAATTTAGAGAAAGAAAAAAGAATAGAAAGGGATAAATTAGTAATTTTATCTCATTTTAATGTTTTAAAGTTTTAAATTAAAAGGGCAAGATTGTCTACTTACATATTCAATCAAGTCTGTCAGTTAAATGGGACCGGTTAGATTTTCTGGAAACTATTGGGTAGTAGGTGGAATTTGACATGGTTTTTGGGGGTTAGATGAAATTTTTTCTTTTCATTTGGTTTCTTCATATAAAATTGATCAACCATTGGAATCTGACTTATATCTTAGTAGCAAGATGAAATTCACTTGGATGTAAAGTGTTGTATTGAAACGTGGAAACAAAAATGAAATGAAAAATCCTCCATCCAATATCAGTAATGATGTTTAACTGAATTGCTTAGATTTTTGTAGAAAAGTATGGCAAGAAATATTTGAATTCACTTTTCAAACAATATCCAATAATTTATTTCCATAAGCACTTATCTTGGCATTTATACAGTTCTATCCTATAATTGTTCAATCAACCAGACCAACAAGCTTCCTACCTTATATGAATTTTATAGTGCAAATTGGAAGCCCTATTAAATTCTATACTGTTTGTCTCAGTCTAGCTTACCAAAATAAAAATGAACTGCATTTAAATTTGTAACTAATTACCCCTTATTTGTTACATTAGTTGAGTGCCCCTACCAGTAATAATTGGGAGCTTAACCATGCAAATCGCTCATTCATATGATATACATCACATGCCTCTCACTAGTTTAAACCAAAGAAATGTTAACTAATAAATGGATCCATATCAAGAAACTTACAAAGATGAGAATGTAAACACTAGTCATGGGGCCAACCGATCAATTTTCCACACTGGCCTTCCATCAGCCTCTTGAAGAGAATATTGCAACCTATCACAAAGAAAAAAAGAAAAATGCATTATGATGGCATCCAACTGTATTCCCAAAAATTAAAATATGCCAATCAACAAAAGATTTGCAACGTAGTTGATGAAGACACACCGATCATGCAGGCGAGACTGTTGTCCTTGCCAAAACTCAATGATAACTGGTTTTAGCCGGTACCCACCCCAGTGTTTGGGTTTTGGAATCAAACTTCTGCACATTAAAAGAAAACTAATCTTGATAAGTTCCCATCACCAGAATGAAAATTATCATTACCAAGAGAATTGTGTTTCATAGGCAAAGGTTATTATTTTGACTTCCAAGATAAAATTATTGCTTCAGATTAAGTTTCTTCTGAAATGTACCCATTTACCTTCAAGATGAAGTTTCAGTAGGATCCACATCGTTTCCTCCTTGAGATTCGGGAGGAGGGGCGGCGGCCTCGATGAATGGCCGACACCTGGCTCTCGGGTGAATCCGAGCCATCCATCCGAGGCAACACCCTTGTCGGCTCAGCTTGTCGGCTGGGGTGTCGGCTTGATGGACGGCTCGGATGGATGGCTCGGATTCACCCGAGAGTCAGGTGTCGGCCATCCATCTAGGCCGCCATCCCTCCCTCCCTAATCTCAGGGAGGAGACGATTTGAATCCAGTTTCAGTAAAATAACATCCAACCAATAAAACTGTGGCTTTTTTTTTTTTTTGGGGGGTGAAGGGATGTTGGTGGCTAGGACTACAATGGACGGATAATATCAATAGAGCAATGAACTTATTATACAGAGACTGATGCATAAACATACTTCAGAAGTTGGATGACAATTAGTTAATTCATCAAACTCACCCATCAGAAAATTTTGCTTCCAGTTCTTTATATTCTTGATGCAGAACATGCCTTCCGGGAACAATGGTACTCTGAAAGGGGGTGAAGGGGGTGATAGGTTTAGTGTCCATTTGATCTCACACACACACGCACATCAATCAACAATGGAACATTCAACAAGTTTAGAGAATATATTGATCGAATAATTTTTTGGCAAGTAGTAAGCCAGGAAAGACAGACCTGCTTGCTAACTATTGCTCCCATCTGAGAACCACGAGGACGACTATGGAAGTACTTCTCAGATTCCTCATCAGAAACCTTCTGCACAGGTCCTTCCACTCTTACCTACAATGCAAAATTATCCAAAATGATCTCTGTGACAACGTAAAGAAAGAGAAGAAGAACATGAGAAAGAACTTATGTGTCTCTCCTCCTATTGCTGATCTCATTAAATATAAAATAGGGCAATTACAATAAAATGAAAAGAATATGTCCCTAGGTCTTCTATCAAGACTAGGAAAGATAAACAACTAGGAAACTAGGAAAGATAACTCCAAGGCAGAGCGACTGTCCTAAAATCAAAATGGAAACAGTGAGTTTCTTCTAGATTAACGGATCGTCCAACTGAAAATGATAATAGAATGTAACCATGGAATAAAATCTCTCGCCGAGATCTCGCCAATTTCGCTGGTTTCGTAACCAGCCGAGACGAAAATAGGGTCGATAACCCTTTTCGTCTCGGCAGTTACATCTTCTCGCCGATATCTCGGCGAGATCTCGGTATTTTTCGGTAGTTCTCGCGGGATCTCGGCGAGAAATTGCTTTTGCCTTTTTTTTTTTCTCTTTATAAAAGAGAGAAGAGCCTGTTCTCGGTCGAGAACTCGACCAAGACTGCTCCTCCCTCTTTCTTCTTAGTTTTTTCAAGTTTTTTTCATTTCTTCCCCCATTCTTTCTTCGTTTGAACTTTTAACTTGCTACGGGTGGTGCTTCGGACTGCAGGGATTTCTGTAAAAGCTTCATATCAACTGTTGAAGGTAAGTTTCTTGCCGAAAAATGAGATTTTTACATGAGGGAGAAAAAAAAAAATTTCTAGAATGCGATGAAATTTTTATATGTTAGATACGTGAGCCCAATCTACAAGCTCACGGTTTCAGATTTCGATTTTGATTGTTGTAGGTATTTTTTTTCAATTATTTGCATTTAAAAATGAATTTCCAACAATTAAAATTTAAAATAATTATTATTATTACTCATTTGATGATGGCCGATCTACTGTACGATTTCAGATTTCGATTTCGGTTGTTGTATGTTTTTTTTTTAAATTATTTATATTAAAAAAAAAATTTCAGCAATTAAAAATTAATTAAAATTGATTAAAAATGCTATAAAATCGGGAAAAATAAGGAAAAATGTTCTGATCGCATTTAAAATATGAGAAAAATTTTGAAATGTAATTTCTGCTGTGTTCAAGTTTGTAAGGTTATTGAAGTTTGTGTTTTCTATGAAACAGTGCTTGAAAATTATGTCGAGACCAAGTTCTGGGGCAGGCGATGGGGGCGACGGTATCGGTTCCCGAACTGACCTTGCATGGCAGTATGCGACTGCACTTCAGGTGATAGGAAGAAGACCCAGTGTAATTTTTGTGGGAATAAGCTTCAGTCTGGCGGCATCACAAGACTGAAGCAACACTTGAGTGGATTGGGCAAAGATGTTTCCAAATGCCCACAGTGTCCTGTGGAGATATCCAGGACCATAGGTGAACATTTGAGGGGAGGGAGGCAGAGGAGGGCAGCAATGGAAAGAGAAAAACAACAATTTGAAGAGGCAATTCGAGGCACTGTACCAGAATCCAGTGAGGAACATGAGGCTGAGGGATGGGATGTAGAAGAGATGACAGAGGCAGAGGCAAGATAGATGTGTCATGGGATAATGGCTAGTAGAGAAACCCTTAGATCAGATGCAGAGAGGAGACGGACAAGAGCAGGTACATCTGGAGTAGGTGGCAGTGGCAGTGGATTTGCTGAGCCTGAGCCACAGAGACGTAGCAAAGGGATTGGTTCTTGGTTTTCTAGATCACGAAGTAGAAGGGAAGAACCTGTGCCTCAGCCACGGGGACGGGATGATTATGTTCAAGTTCTACAGCAAGATCCCGCAGTTTTTACGAAGCAAGGTAGTAAGCAAAAAAAAAATAAAGGCAATGTTTGGGGGAAAGAATAGGGAGTCAGTCGGGGATTCTTACTCTAAGTGGTTGTTTTATCATGGCATCCCAGTAAACGCCACCACAGGCCTTTTTTTCAGAGCATGCTGAATGCGATTCTTGAGGCAGGTACAGGGGTTAGAGGGCCAAATCAATATGAGTTAATGACTCATTATTTGTCTCAACATAAGAAGGAATTACAAGACTGGATTCTAGGCCAGAAGAAGAATTGGGAAGATTTAGGAGTGTGTGATGGTTGGACTGGTCCTACCAGAAAGTCCATCATCAACTTCATGGTTTACTGTGATGAAAGGACGGTGTTTCTTAGGTCTGTTGATGCATCAGCTGAAGTAAAAGATGCAGATTATATTTATGGGTTGTTGCAAGAGGTGGTGGTTGAGGTGGGAGCTCAGAACGTTGTCCAGATTGTGACGGACAACGGCAGCAATTTTAAAAAGGCAGGGGAGATGTTAATGAACAATCTCGTCTACAATCTCTTCTGGACTCCATGTGCTGCCCATTGTATTGATTTGATGTTGAAGAACATGGGCAAGATAAATAAAGTCAAGAGAGTGGTTAAGCAAGCAAGACAAGTAACCACTTTCATCTACAACCATGGTTATTCCTTGAACATGCTCAGGGAGAGATGTGGAGGGGACTTGATCAGACCAGGCATCACCAGATTCGCTACGAACTTCATAGCATTGAAGAGCTTTGAGGCGAAGATGGCTGGACTCAGATCGATGTTTGTATCTGAGGATTGGTTTTCGTGGAGACAATCAACTACCCCCCACTACAAGAATTATATAAAGATCATCAATGACTGATGGGAGAACCAACTCATGCATCCATTGCACAAGGCTAGTGAGTAAATTTGATGATGTATTTACTTTAGTGTTACTTATGTACCAATATAATTTTTATTTGCTTTAACCATGTGTCCACTGTCAAATATTTCAACATGCTATTTGAACCCCAAGTACCAGTATACGCATGTACTTTGGACGAACGCAGAACTCATTGAGGCAGTGAAGCTAGTGGTTGCAAAGTTGGAGCTAAATCCTCAAGCACAGGCATTGGCAAACCTAGAGGTGAGTTGTGTGCTTCAATTACTGGAATATGATCGCCGTGACACTAATTGTACTGGTTACTGCTATTGCTAGTGCGACAAAACTATATATTGTAATTGCAAATATTTACAAGTTTTCGATTGTGTATAGATTAAAACCTTCAGGGAAGCCCGTGGGAGTTTTGGGTTCCCCGCTGCAGTGGCTGGATGTGACAAAAGTGATCCGTGTATGTATTACGTTTAAATGACATACGACATTAAATTATCTTATGTTTTATGTATTACGTTTAAATGACATACGAAATTAAAATATGTTATTGTTCTTATGCAGCTGAATGGTGGGTGTTGTATGGTAAAGATGCACCTGCTCTAAAGAAGATAGCAAGTAGAGTGTTAGCTCAGACATACTCTGCGTCTGGCTGTGAGCGAAACTGGAATACTTTCAACCTCATTCATTCAAAGAGGCGGAATCGACTTGGCTCCCAACGGCTAAATGACTTGATCTTTGTACATTACAACATGAGGCTGAGGGTGCAAGACATGTTCCATGATAAGGAGGATGATACCCCGCTCGAGCTCGCCAACATCTTCCAGCTTGACTCTGAAGAGGAAGATCCATTAGTAGAGTGGGTGCGGGACAAGGGAGTACCTGTGATGGACGAGCCCGGGGGGATGCCTGACTCCCATTTGGCCAGCCATTTGGATACTGATGTCGACGAGTTTTAGCTTCGAAAGAGGGTCGAGTCCATACAAGGTCACCCGTGCCATTTGACCCTCCTGCTGGCACTGATACAGAAGATCCTGAGTGGAGTTGGAGTGGTAGTGGAGCTAGTGGTAGTGATCATGGGGGTGGGGGCCGAGCCACTATTGTCAATATTGGGGCTGATCCAGAGCCACGAGCATCACCTGTTAGATACACTGGGGAGAGCCAGTACACTCATGCAACACAGGATGATGACCATGGTGTACGTGCGCCATCCTCATCACGTAGACCAACTTCGTATTCGCGTAGGCCTCGGCATCATTCCCGTTCTCAACATGATGAAGATGCTGATTGCGCGAAGACGATGGACGTCGACGTTGATAGCCTCTCTTCGGCTTACGAGGATTGAGTGTGGAGGAGAATAGTAGTTACTGCAGTGGACGGGAGCAATGGAATTTTCCCCGGATACAAGACCGGGTTCAAGATGCACCTCAAATGATTATGTTGATATCAACTTCGTCCCCTATCTCACTGCGACTGCATATGGTTCTTCCTTCGACGATAGTTCGATGCGGGAGCACGGACACGGAGTCGAGTGGATCAACCAACTTCTATTCCGTTCCATCGATTCTTCGCAAGAGTCTACGCACCGCAGTACTACTTCAGAAGTTTTTCCATTCTTCCCAAAGATAGGTATCTTTCGGACAGCTACTGATGTTATATTTATGAATCATGTGCAAGACTACCAGAACTACTTTGCATCAAGAATGTCATGGGAAGATTATGTTGCTCAATTGTAAGACAATTTGCGTCGACAACTTTCCTAGATGTATGATGATAGTGAGATGGATCATCCACGACACTCTACGTATTACTAGACATTGTATCTGTATAAGGATTGTGGAATTGTGGACTATGGGCACAGGGGGACTATGGGATCATTCAATGTTGAATATTTGAACAATGATGTAATGATTTATAATGAAGTGTTATTTTGTTTCTCTTTCCCCTAATGCATTATGTTATTGTCTCATTTGCCATATTTGATTGAATATAATAGCTAATATTAACCTAAATTTACAACAAACTTCAGCATTGACTGTCAAAACATGGGTGTAAACCCAAACAACCACAAATGGTCATTATTTTTACAATTTTATATTCTAAATGTGTTTATATATGTAAAAATGAGGTTCCCCTGAAGTTGGAGACCTAAAAAATGCATTTTGGCCACCGAGAAGCCTGTCTCGGACAAAATACACTATCTCGGCGGTTTCGGAGGAGGCCAAGACTCCTCCGAAACCCGAGATTTTAAACCTTGAATGTAACTAGGAAACATAAATCCTAACGTTACTCTTTAAGTCCAGAAGTGTGATGTAGCAATATCGACCCACTCTTCAATACTCCCCCTCAAGCTGGAACATGCTCTGGTTTGGAATGTACAAAAAAACTCAATGCTCCCCCCCAAGCTGGAGTTTCACCTTGGAACAACAAGAATAGATATGAACTGAAACGCCGGTCTTTAATATATATGGCTGTCAAAGACGCTGGGAACATAGAGAGAACTTCTCTGGTAGCAATACCAACTCACGAACACCAATCATCAGTAGCAACAGCATTGTAGGTTCTTCCCAAGGAAGGCAGGTAATAGCAGTAGTAGCAGCAACATCATAGGCACATGTAGTAAGTAGTAACATCAACAAACGGTAGTAGCAAATAACTCCGCATAAAGCAGCATCAGATTGTTGTGAACCAGACCCTATCAGACAACATAAGGATGTTGTGAACCAGAATGCGCCAGACAGCATAAGGTTGTGGTGAACCATACCGCATCAGGTAGCAGTAAACCAAACAGATTGCAATGTTGTTGAATACCATCTTCATAGATGGTAGGCTCTATCACTAACAAAGAAGTAATAGGCGGTAGTAGACCCCATCAGAAGGAAATAGGTAGGTAGTAAATGCATGGTTCAAGGTGCCGGTCAAAACCATTGCACGACTTGATTTCGAATAGGGTTGAAACGAAACCTAATGTCGGTAGGTTTCGATTCGACTTGGTTTTGATCTACCCCTTATATCAAATGCAAGGTTTCGATTGGACCTATTTATTTCAACAATTTTTACCCAAACTCGTCCAGGTTTCAACTCCAAAACCAAGAACAGTATATAGGAACAACAATTATTTATAACTAATATCATTCAAGTAAATGTTTATTTAATTTTATATTTTCATTTACTTAAGAGTTAAGATATTATTCATAAATAAGCAAACACCTCCCATTTGAATCTAATAAAAATAATATAAAATTCAAATTTCAAAAGATAAAAGTTCACCCTCCAATTCAAGAACAAAACTAGATTTTTTTTATGCAGGGCAATTTTCAACTTCCAAATGCTAAGCTTTTCCCAAATCTAAAAAACCATAAATATTATTATAGTAAAGCATCACTAAAAACCAAGAGTGCACCAAAATAATCTCTTGCTTTGATGCCCAAAAAATTATTTTCATTCAAATGACTTTAAATAGCATTCACGTACTGTGAACAAGGTTTGACCATAATGTATCTCTTTCATTATAACTCAGATTCAAGCAATCTTGGATTTGTTAGAAAGTTAATTATGCTAGTTTTGATACAAATCCAAGATTGTTTGAATCTGAGCTATATTGAAGGACTTACGTTCTAGTCAAACCTTGTTTCGAATATGCAAATGTTGTTTAAATTCGTCCTAGATGAAAATAATTTTTTGGGCATCAAAGTAAGAGATTATTTTGGCGCACTCTTGGTTTTTAGTGATGTTTTACTATAATAAGATTTATGGAATTTTTAGATTTGGGAAAAAGCATAGCATTAGGAAGTTGAAAATCGGCCCCGCACCCAAAAATCCAATTTTTGTTCTTGAAATGGAAAGATGACTTTTTATCATTTGGAATTTGAATTTTAGACTATTTTTATTGGATTCAAATGGGGGAGTTTTCTTATTTATGAATAATATATTAAATAAATGAAATATAAAATGAAAGATCTCAGTGTACACTAGCAAACTTGGGTCCACACCACATATTATCATTTTAAATGTTTTTTAAAACTAATGTAAGAAATATGTGTAAAATAGCTAAAATATGCCACACAAAAAGAATCAGATAAAAAAACAATTCTAAGCCTCGAAACCAAGGTTTTGAGATGTCCTGGGAAAAATCCCGAAACCCAAGACAACTCGGTTTGAAGGCTGGTCGAAACCGGCACTTCGAACCAAGAAAACGGTAGTAGATTCCATCATGAGCAAATAAGTAAGCTCCATCACGAGCAAACAGGTAGTTGGTAGTAATAAACTCTATCAAAAGCATAGTAAATAGTAGTAAGTTGTATCACGTGCAATGGCAGTAGTAGGCTTTAGTAGGCTCTCTTCAATGAGTAAACACAAGCTTAAGCAGATATATACTCCTCCCCCTCACGTGGAATATTCCACGTGGAGGGAGACACGAACTTGAGCAGAACAAAGAAGGCATTAGCATTTCGAGTAGCTTGCGGCAGCAGCAGAGTGCAGAAACAGTACCAGTTTCTACTGGCAATAGGTAGATCAGCAACAATTAATGGAGAATAAATGCAGACAATCAATAGATAGCACCAACAGAAGAGTAGACAAGCAGTAGTACGAGGTAGTAATGCCCAATCTGATGGTCGGACGAAACCCATACTTTAACACACAGTACCAACTATAACAATAAGTGACATCGCAATATCAAAATGATTCAACGGTTAGATTAGAAGTTATAGAAGACTCCTAAGACTATTGGATTAGTGAACACAAATGCTTTTTTTTTTTTTTTACTATAATTGAAAAATCAAAGTCATGTGGTGACTTGATTAACATAGAATCAGCACTAAATATCATTAAAAAACCCCAAACGAGCAAGATTAAATTGAAGAATAGCAGCAGATCAAATCAGCAACTTGATTAACAAGCTCAACAACCAATAGTAGCCCCACCGAGAATAATGAGAGTAACTAACAACAAGGACGTCAGATCAGCATCAGTAGATGAACCAATGAGATGATAGAACCAGGAATTAATTAAGCCTCAAATCAGCAAGTCGGTTGAAGGCAAAATATCAGATCTCAGAACCAATGGACTGTGATAATCAATGTTCAGATCTGAAAATAAAAGCCTGTGCAACAGTAGCTATTAATGGAGGAAAACAGCAGGAAATCAGATTAGGAACTGTAATTGAATGCTTTAAGCAACCATAATAGAGGATATGAACATACTCAGATCTGAAACTAAAAGAACTATCAGAGAAGAAAGTCAGATCTGAAACTGCAGCAAATGTTTACCAGATCTACAGAGAAGAAAAGTTAAATAGACACAGTAACATCAGCAGCAAAGGTGGCTACACACCAGAACAATGAACTTAGATGACTCTCAAAATGGCAGATCAGATCACCCACTCTGATACCAGGTGACAAAGTAAAGAAAGATAAGAAGAAGAACAAGAGAGAGAGAGAGAGAGAGAGACAGAGAGAGAACGTGTCTCTCCTCCTATTGCTGATCTCATTAAATAGAAAATAGAGCAATTACAGTAGAATGAAAAGACTACGTCCATAGGTCTTCTATCAAGACTAGGAAAGACAAACAACTAGGAAACTATGAAAAATAAATAAGTAGGAAACATAAATCCTAATGTAACTCTAAGTCTAGAAGGGTGATGTGGAAATATCAACCCACTCTTGAACAATCTCGTACAATTGCATCCCATAGAAATTTATCATAGTCTCAATCTTGTTGGCACTGATCTTATATCCACGTTAGATGCCCTGATTGGTGGCCAGGTACCCAAGAGTGAGGCACGAAAACCGAAGGAAGAATATTAAAAGCCAAAAGTAATTGAAGGTTTGATGGATGTCGTGTTACTTTAGCGCTGAAGCCTGAATAATTGGTGATGAAGGCTAGGAGAATCAGATTTAGAGGGCCAGTTAGTAGGAAGGGTTAAGGGTAATTAGTGGAAGAAAATAATGAAGGTTCATGAGGTTTCAGACCAGTTATGGACTGTGGAAGGGCATTAGCACATGACCAAGGAAATATTTGGAGAAATATAATATAATAAAGAAAGATGAGATACATTGAAAGCATTACACCCTTAAGAATTTTGGAATAAACACCAAACCGGTTTGCAAGGCACAAGCAATTCTCTCATTCACTAATTCTGTCAAACTAAATAGGAGCTATACAGACTTCACATGACTTGCAATTTGACTCGACCACCAAAAAAGATACATCTACAACAGACAGGTATGTTATCAGCATTTCAACTATAACTTACAAACCACATTAACTCGAAGTCATGTATTTTAGGAGAGTACGTTAGACTTGGCCCGATCAAGTAATTCGAGAACAGTCACTGGACAAACACTCATTTCGAAATTATTTACAATTACAGTAGCTGCCACAACTTCAACCCCCCACCTAGAAGTGGAGTCAACGTGCAAGAGTCAAGGGAATCATCTGGAGTGAGCAAGCCATGGTTATAAAAGCATCAATTAGGAATCCTTAGTAAGTTGTGCTGGAGCAGATACAAAATTTTCCATTTACCAAGGGTGTCACGGCAGCAAGGAGAGCCAAGGCATTGGAGGGTCATTGGACGCCCAAGGCAACCAAGGCACGTGCCTAGGAGACCAAGGCGACACCAAGGCACCTGAACCCCTAGGTCGCGCCTTGACAACCTTGCAATTTACGTTTATGTAAATCATAAATAAATTATAAGAAGTCAATGGCTTTTATATAGGAAAATAACATATGGGAGGGTGTTGTCTAATTTACATATACACTACAGAATAAATTCATCAGCTGCAACTTGTCTATTAATTTTCTTATTTAACTTTGAATTTGGAAATGCTCAAATGCATCTTTATGGAGTATATTCATTTAATTCACTGAATTTAGATGCATTTTTCATTTACTAGTTGATTGGATATGTTTTTTTTTCCTTTAATTGATTAATCATCTTAACTAGATTGCATTTGAAGGTTCCACTGTTTATTTCTCGGCAGTAGGAGGTAATATTACATGCACTGATATAATTGTCAAGGTTCTGCTTATTCAAGTACTGTTACAGTGAACAATAGAAGTTCAAAAAGAAATTTGTTATTTTTCTTTTGGGAAGATGGTAGCAAAAACGACATGTTGTCAGCCTGGGCCAAATGTCCCACTTATATATGCCACATGGCAGGCTGGCAGCTCATCTTGCATTTAAGTTCAAAGTGCAGGTGGACCCACTTTGCCAATCTACCAGTAGAATCCCATCCAATCCAAGTTTTAAACACATGGGGAAAAAGGTCATTCCATTGCTGGGAGTAGGGTTTTCATTTTAGGATGTTGGTGCTTCATGTCAAGTCTCTCTTGAATCGTGTTCTTGGGTATATCTCTTCTGACATGCAGCTAATAAAGGAAGGATCCTATCTATTGCTTTGGCTGGGAGTTGCCATCATGGCCCAAATCAGTCCGGACAAATTGCCAAACTATTCTACCACCTTTTTTCCTTTTCCATAATCATTTAGTCATTTCCTAGATGATGCTTTGCCTCGAAAGGCAAATCACCTAGGCTTGCCTGGTTGCCTTAAAAATGTTGTTCAAAACAGTAGTATGATATGCTGGGCTGTAATGTGAGTCACCTGGCGATTGAGACCATCCCAATAGAAAAGAAGTGCCGCATGAGGATTTTCAGATATTTCATGTGCCTTCCGACTTTCATAATTGGTATACCTACAAAATATAAAGAACAGAAAGAAGATAAGAAACCGAACAACTGTTTTGACACATTATGCTAAATATTAGTTTAATCACAGCAGAAACAGCCGTAGAAGATTACTAACCAAACAAAACCCTCTTTATCAAATCCTTTAAGCAAGACCATTCGCGATGAACTGTGGAAGAAAGAGAAAAAAAGACCATTAGGTATAAATACCTATGCAAATAGTTTTTAAAATAGAAAATTAAGAAAATTTATTCAGCACATAAAGTAAAATTGTGATCCTTATAAACAATTAAAAGATTAGATACCGTTAACACAAGAATTAAAGGAAAATGAAATAAAGATGGGAGGCATACAGTTTTCCATCTTTGCTAGCTGTAGACAAAGCCATAGCATTTGGTTCCCGCAAACCAGCTGCCACTGCATCATTAAACCATTTGTGGAACTGCAAGCAAATTGTACACTCATCTTGCAGATGAAAGGATTTTTGCATATAATTGTGACAAAAACAAGAAAAATGAGACTCCAATTTTTTTTTACAAAGCCAGGTAGAGGCTTATTGCATCAAGCAGCATTGTTCTATAAAACAATTAAATTCTATCGGTGATCTTAAGGTGTCGTATAAGTTAAAAGAAACTAAAATCAGGAAATATGATCATGTGTATTATTTTTACAATACCTGATCTATAGGGTCAGCCTCCACTTGGTCCTCAAGGAACTCTGGCGAAATATAGTTCTCCCTTAGAGATGATACGTCAACTGATGGAGGTTTTCCTATCCGAACACACATGGAAGTGCCAGGATATGCCGGAAGATGAAGTTTAAACTTATCTGCAATAGCTGGTGGAACAAACCTACCACCAAGGAAATGGTGGGGACCACAAAATTTCTTGGCACACAGCTTTGGAGCAGTTAATGAAACCTAGAAGCGGGCACAGAAGGCATTAATAATAAATAAATAAATAAAAGGCAAATCCCATAACAATTTTTGGAAATAATTTTGTGAATAACTTAAATTATTGTGAGAACAGGGTACAATTAAAGGTTTCATCAGATACAGACCAGCATGTCAGGTCTAATGCCTTCACCCCTTATGTCACCTTCTTCAACATGCCACCCCGAAGGAATGTCCACAGACACAATAACAGGTGATTTCTGGCATGTCTGATCATTACTATGCAAATTAACCATCCTTCCGATGAGATCATCAAAAGGTGGCCTCGGGTCACCTGAGGAATTAGAAATGCATAGTCAGATACAACATATAAAATAGATACATTTCAAGCCCTCCAGTCAAATTCCTACTAAGTTATCAAATGACAATTCTCCCACAGCATGATAAAGATATATAGTACACAACATGAAAAGGGCATTGTATTAGGATTTTAGGACTACCACAAAAATTGATTGAGAGTAAAATTTGATCAGATGCAACTCATAAAAGTTAAAAGGTGTAGACAATCAGCAGGTTCAAGGCCTGGCAATTACTTGCAGCTGATGTTTAAGTATAGTTCACTTATCAATCTACAATACAAAAATTTAACCTGCTCAAATGGAGTAAACTCTGGTCTTGATATGAAAAAATTACAAGAAGGCAGCAGAAAACATTTTCATACTCTCACACAGTAGGTTGTCAAGAATGTCCTAACAGAAATGGCCACTAGTTATTTTCTCATTTCTTATTTTTTGTAATAAGTTTCCTCAAGATACATTTGTTCATATAACATTTCTTTTGATGAGGGAAAACTGAATTTACCATCTTGGGTTAAGGCAAACCCTTAGGGGTGCACAAAGAGAAGGGAAATAAAAAAAGTAAAACTAACAGACCTCAAGATATACAATCAGATTCACTCCACAATACTAGGAGACCCTACTAACCCACATTTTTTTCTCTCAATCTTAAATTTGCTCTGTTTCTTCGTCACATGCCAGATACCTCATTCTTCTTCCTTGACATCATGGAACGTAAATTTCTTCGAGACTTGAATGAGAGAAGTTGCTTTTTCCCTATTGTTTATTTTGTCACAACTCTATTGTTTTTTCACTTTGTACCTCTGCTTCTGTGGAGCTGGGGAATAGATAGCTCAAAATCTTGGTCTGATGCTTTTTTTTTTTCTCTCCATGTTCTTATTCCCAAGAGCCACCTATTACTGCTGCTTGCCATGGAATTTCATTCAAGATTTCAGCTTTTCTTTTCTACCCTGTTCTGATTTTGTTCCTCCTTTTTCCCCAATTTCAGATGCAACTGCGTTTTTCTTTCTCAGCTGTTCAAGGTTTTGGGAGATGCAGGTTTTATTTATTCCTGTTAGTTATAGTCATAAGGCGATGGACCCCTTCCTCGAGGTCCATTCCTTTTTCGGGATTAGCTCAGATCCCTCTAGGGATTAGAGCACCAGCAACACTGCTTTGACTTGGTCAAAGCAACGTAGAATGTAGATAGATAAGTCTTGAGTTCTCTTTAATCTCTTATTTTGTTATATATCTAGGACTCCTCTTGTGATCTGGTTATGTATCCAGGACTCCACCTTTACTTGACATGTGGAGTTCCTTATCTCTTCTCCCTTATGGGCTTCTTTGTCATGTTGACAATTGGCAGCCTAATCCTCTTAAGTTGTACTTCTTCTACACTATAAATAGACATTGCAGGGAGAGGAGGAAATCATCCAGATTGATTCTACCCTCTCTAGCAGAATTGACCCCCTCTCTCTCCCTTGCTCTTCCTCATTGTTCTCTTGTTTTTCCCTTTTAATTTTGTTTGAGTTATTTGCTATAAGTTACATATTATCAGAGCACTGTCAATCAGCATAGTCTACTTCTCAGATTGCTGGTTTGATAGTCCTTTAAGTTCTTCTCGTCATTGGTTCATACTCGGGTCCAAATCCACCCAAAAAAAAACCCATAACTAGCAACTGATTCATACTCAGGTCTAAGTCCACCCAAAAAACCCATAACTGGCAACTGCTTCTGTTGGTCCTACATCTTCTGAACATCAACACTGATAGGAAGTAGAGAATTTAGTTCCTCATACATCCATTTAAAATCAGTAAAGTACTGAGTGAGAGGGCAACCATTTCGATCCACCCGATATAATTCCTGTGACACCTCATAAATTTGAGACAAACTACTGTGACCCGAATATAAATCATTCAAATAATCTCATTCCTTTATAGTATCAATATGGGTAACAAGGTTCACAATAGAATTATCCATAGAGCTTAATAACTATCCCAAAATTCGGGCATCAATGGTATCCCATATGGTGTCTGAGTTAAGATACTCTGTTGATCCCATCCTGTCAAAACAAGTTTAACAACTTTTCGCCATAGCTGGAAATTATTAAGTCCTTCCAATTTCTTCTCTGTAATCCAATGGGAGAAGGAAGACACTTCAGTCACAGTAGCCTTGGATTCAGCCATTAGCCCAAAAAAGAACAGTTAACAAAAATATTGATTCATACAATCGATTCACATAAAAAGAGATTCCAACAATCGGTTCAGATTCCAACAATCGGTTCAGCCAACCAAGAAGCAAAATAAATGCCAAAAAGTTAATATCAATACCCGGTTTAGCCAACCGAGAGGCAAAAGAACAAACCAGAAAAAAAGAATTGATTCCAATGCTTGGTTCCACCAACCAAGAGGCTGAATAAAAAGGCAGCATTCGATTCACTATGGTACCGCCAAAAGCACCAAATCGATATTACAAAATTGTTATCGCAGCCACCAAATTGATATCATAAAACCAGAAATCGATATCAGAAAAACGATATCTTAAGCACCAAACCCATGTTGCAACAGCATCCAAAAAATGGATAACACCAAACAGATATTGCAAGAACCAAAAAAGGAAATTGATTCAAGAATCGATTCTAACTCATAGATCCATTGCTGCCAAATTAAAATTCCACAATCAATCAACTTTCTTATCATTCAATCGAAACCCATGGGGTGATCACACCCCCTTCAATTTAGAGATGCAACTTCGTAGTTCGATCAGCAACAAGTAAATTAAAGGAACACTATTCTAAGAAAGAGTTGATAGATGAGACAATGAAAAGAGTATTCATTCTCTTTGTTAATAATTGTGGCAGAGATAAGGAATTCATTCTTTACAGAATTTTTAGCTTAAACTGTAGAAGAAAGCACTTTAGCGAAATTAACCAACTGTAGACAAATGCAAAAGATACATATATATCACAGATCATGCTACATTAGAGTATACTAATTGGAAACTATTGATGAAACTTTCTATTAATCTGGATTACATAATCAAACCTTCCATGCTATCAATGATATATCATGCTGTTTTGTGTTTTATACATTTTAGGAGTTGAGACAGCAAAGAAAGGATTTATTACCACGGAACGAGAACCCGAACAGTGCATCTACTATAATGTCAAAATCATTTGACAAGTCCTTAGGTAGGTCTTCCACTGACAAGAAAGGGATTGACAGTGATTCGAGCTACAAAAACAAATACAAGAAACATTAACCAATAATAGGTGCAACCGTCTCGTTCACAACAAGTTTAAATTAGTTTACTGCAGTACCTGAGTAACCAGACCAGTATAAAGAGCCTTTGGAGTACGTTTTGGATAACAAACGTATGGTTTATATCCAAAGTGATACAAATGACGAGCAGCAACCAAACCATCACCACCATTATTTCCTGGACCGCAAATAGCAAGCACACGACTATATTCATTTGGCGTGTAAACCTGCCAAAATAATGATTTAAAATGCAAAAAAGCATCATTTGATTTGAACTAATCTAGAAGATCCTACATATTGTGGTTGCAAAGATTACGAAGGTAGTTTCAATAATGGAAAACCCAGGACAAATGGATACTGGATTCTCTTTCAGGGATTGCTGTGGTTGAGTGATTTAGGCATTTTAAGGGCCAACTGGAGATTAGTCTACTACAGCTGATATCAAGGTTGTTTACTTTCCCTTCATTAGCCCCTCCTTGTGATTCATGGGCTGTTGGTTGAAGTGCTATTCAGCAATTGTCATTAGCCATTTAAGTATACTTAGTTCATAATGCAGAGCAGAGGGCTGGAAAATAAGCTCACATTATAAGGGAGGTCAAAAATCTTACATCCTTTTAAAACATCTGGCCCCAGAAGATGCCATATTCTTCAGATTGTATATTATTTGAAAGGTGGGATGGGGGAAGGAGTCATTCATTACAGCTCAACTGATGTGGTTGGCTTAGGTTTGACTTAGCAGTTTTTGGGATTTCCTGTTCCTGCTTCTTCTTCTCATTTTTTGTTAATAAAATAATTGTCATTCATCGGGAGGGAGAGGAAATGACTAATGTAAGAGTAGGTGCTCTCCCAATAACAGTCCCCTCCCCCCCCCCCACCCCCAAACGGCAGTGTGGGAAACCCTTCCCCATTTGAGGGTTCCCTGTGCTGCCAGCATAAAGGACTGTCTAACCCCACACCAATCAACATGTGGGAAACAGTATCTTCAATGTGGGGCCTATATGGTCGAGGAAGAGAGAGAAAATGTCCAAAGGAGAGTGTTTTAGTTATGTGACAGGAGATGGGAAAGAATCCCCACACTATTTGTGCAGGCTTCTTTTTCCCAATAAGTGTACAGAAGACTCATAACAGTCATAAAATGCACTTGCAGCAGCTCTGGTCCAGATGGTGTTAGTTAAAACAGGCTATGGCCCTAACGTTATGCTGTAGTTCTTGATCATAATACAGGCAATCAGGCAAAGCTAAGAGCATGAAAATAAGGTAGGATGCACGAACACGGGAGGGTTTCAAGTGATCACTAGGTCCATCCAAAAATCCAGATCCATTATCGACTAGCAAAATAATGGAAAATCAGCCTAGAAGACACTCAAATGACCAAACACGAGAAACTAACAGATAACCCACAAATTTTGTTGAATTTATATATTCACTTTCCTATGGGTTTGATTCTTTTCACCTTTTCCCTTTTGCCTAATATTTAGCAGATATAAGCCCGTTCTGTATGGGATTCGATTATTCACAAAGCTCAATTTAAAATCCAGAACCATCAATAGGAGGAAACATAAATCAGCTCAAAGGGCGAGAAAACAAACAAACAGGTAGTGTCTACAATTACCTCAGCTATGGATGTTGCAACACTCAAACCAGCCAATTCCTACAAAGACCATTAGAGGCAGGTAGGAGTTAAACCAACAAGACTGAAATGAAACCCATTAAAAATGTAACAAGGAAAACCTGACCAACCATTAACTGGTCGACGCTAAACCCAAGCGGACCCATAAGAATCTCATCGACCTCAGCCGCCTCCTTCTGATTCAGATAAGACACGGACTCCGGATCATTCAAGCTCTCCAGAGCCGAAGCGACCTTACACGCCATTCCTCTCACTTGTGCAGACTTCCAACAGAACCCAACACCAAGAATTGCAGAATTCAATCGCCCACCCCAAAAGCCCTATCAGATATGAATAATCAAATCAAACAGCATCAGTAAGGTAGTTAGTGAAGAATGTTAGTTAAATCGTTAGTTCGTACTTCGTACACTGATTAAATGTTTACCGCCGGAGGAGGAGAAAGATGTAGAAGGAGGACGATCGGTAGGGTGGGAGAAGATGCTATTAGTGACAAGGAAATTGGTGAGCAGACAATGGCATCTCATCGTTTGTCTTTTAAATCCTCGTAGCATCTTTTGTTTATGCGTAAAATCCGTTATCGTTTGAATTTAATTTGCATTTTATCCTCTTGCTTGGTTTTGGTATGGTCAATTTTTTTTGGTAAATTGCATGGATTCAAATGTCTCTTCCTTGAAATTCGGGAGGAGGGGGCGGCGACCTCACTGGATGATCGCCACGTCACGCGGAGGTCGGATGAATCCGACCTCTTCATTCAAGCCAGCACTCCCTTGTCGGCTCGAATGGAGGGATTGGATTCATCCGATCTTCACGTGGTGACCATTCAGTGGGGTGCCGCCCCTCCTCCCGAATCTCAAGGAGGAGATGATGTGGATCCAAATTGCATTCGCCTCCGTTATACTTTGTTCAAATGACTCAAATGGCCAAACTATTCCTTAAGTGATAGTGAAATTTCAATTATACCCCTTAAATATAAACAAGGTTTCTTCTTCTTCATCTCCAAATCGGTTTTCCTTTCTAAGGTTTTTCAACAAAACACAACTATTATGGAAATGAAGAAAATCTCCTCTGCTATCATCTTCTCCGCCTCGATTTATTCTTTGCAAATTTCTAATTAGACTCTCATATATATTGACATCACCGACGAACATGGGGCTTCGATATAGGGGTGGCATATGCATGTAGAAAGAGTGAGGAAAGAGAAAGAGAAAAACAAAGTGTGGAGGAGAGAGAAAGAGAAGGGGTGTTGTAAAATATGCACCACAAACATCATATAGTTTTGAGATGAACAAAAGATATAGAAATATAAATAATTATAAAATTAGTTTACTCAAATACATTATATATGCATCCAAGAACTCACCAAACAAGGCTTCAAAAGACACCATTAAATTGATGTATCATATGAGGCAAATGAACGATAAGGTTGAGTCACAGTTAAAACTACTCTCCTTAAAATTGTAATCGTCTCCTATGGTGCAAACTGAGTTCTATGCGAATCGATTTACAAGATAAAACAACCTTTAAAAATCAGAAAGTATTGCATTTATTTTCATAGTTTATTCAGAGATTCAAAAAGCTATGCTCAATAAGTAAAAATCAAATCAACACTAATAAGACTGTCAAAACCAAGTTTTATCTTTTTTGTTATCAATGGATTTAACCTTCTCTCTATATATAGGAAAAGAAGAGACACCACCAATAATTGCCTCCAAAGAGTGTGTCCAAATATCATGTCTCTACAAACAGATATGTATATTGATCATTTAGACATGTCATTAATAATCACACATATTGATCATTTAGGTGTCTATTAGGAAGAGACAAATCCCTTCAATACTTCTTGTAAAAGTGCCTATTAAGAAGAAACACGCCTACTAAAGACCACTTGTACAAGTGCCAAATAGGAAGAGATACACCTCTTCAACACCATGTGAAAAAATAAATAAAATAATATTTTAAATCTATTAAATTTTAAAATATTAAATTTATAATAACCCCTTTCTGATTTAAAATATTTAACATGTCCAATTGAGCATATTAAACATATATAGTAGGACCCATCGTTGCAGGTGTCTTTTGGACTTAAACCTACATTAGGTCTGATGAACTACGTTACAGAGTACGGGAGAAGTCAGATTTCTTGAAATTTTTTACACTAATGATGTCACACCCCAATTCTGGACTAACCAGTAGTGTAATGAATCGTCACAAGAATCAACGGTTCAAACCAGAATCTCGTATAGATCGTACCCACTATAATAAACCAAACACATTCCACAATAATAATCATAGATAATAATTAAATAGTAGAAGTCTTTATTAATAATGAATTGAGGTCTAACAATGATAAATAAATAATTAAATCCAATTATCTCCAAATAACTCAAGACATAAAGTAAAATAATCAATTACATGTTTAACTTCTCAATATAACTGAACTAATCAAAAATACATTGACTGCATTCGCATGACGGATCATGCACATCCTCCATAGCTTCCACGTCCATAGCCACCACGTATCCGTACGTCGATGCATTCAGATAATCTTCCACAATAGGACCTGCATCATCAATTAAAAATATTCGACGTCGAAAGGATGAGCACACATTATGACTCAGTGAGCAAATGAAATAATGCGTAAAAATATGTATGCATTCAATTCATATATTTGGTTTAGTTTTAAGTTTGCAACTATGCTATAGAAAGGATTGACGGTCACTGCACCTCTAAATACGAGTGTGTGAATCCGTCCAATGGATCAAACACCATTACCATTGTAAGACCTGTATCGTACTAACTCGATCTTACCACCTTGTATCAGGTCTTCCTATCATGGTCGGACTAAGTGGATCAAGTACGTAAAGAAACCACAAGGCTAGGTATGTAATTCGAATCATAAATCATCTAATTGAAACGTAGGGTCGCATACCTAAACAGGTGTGGTCGACCATACCTTAGAATGTTGAGACCACTCGAATCTGAGACGTGTGGTCGCAGTTTTGAGACGTGTGGTCGACGGATCCTGCGACCCCATGTGCGACCACTCGATGGTATAATTGACTCCGAAATTAGGAAACCTTCCTAATTTGAAGGGGGTTCTTTCCTAATCAAAGTAGGACTCTATATGAAGGGTTTCCCTCTATATATAAGACGTCCCTTAGCCTCTTTCATTCTTTTAGAGCTCAAACTGAAAGAGAGAGAAAGAGAGGAAGAGGAGGAGAAGGAGAATTGAAGAGGAAGACTAAGAGAAGGAATTTCAGAGAGAGCTCTGAATCTTCAGCAAGTTTAAAGTATGAAAACATCATCTACATTAGTTGAATGCCTAGAATAGATCATGGAGGAAGTATTGATTCAAAGTAGGATCTCAACCATGAGACCCATAGATGAAAACCTAAAGAAAATCCATGAAGAGTAGGTTAGAGTAGATAATTGTGAAAAATATGAAATTAAGGTCATAGATCAATCATAGAAAGGACCCTAGTGATAGTTCAAGGAATCAAATCATGAAGGGATTAGACTAAGAATGAAAGTCGACCAAACACACGTGTGGTCACAGCTATGATCGACCACACGAGACATATGTGTTGACCACACGCCCTCGGGAAGTTTCCAAGGAGGATGTGGTCGCATGTGTGTGGTCGCATGATATGCGACCACACATATCTACCACACACCCTATGGTCGCGGAAACTGAGACCACCGGTGCAGCCACCTGCAATGTCACACCCCAATTCGGGTCTAACCAGAATGGTGTGATGAATCGCCAATAAACCAATGGTTCACCCGAGATCCTGCATAGGTCGTACCCACCATATCAAACTACACACACATTCCACATTAATAATCAGAGGTAATAAACAAACAAGCGAAAGTCTTACAGATAATGAACTGAGAGTCTAACAGTAATAAATAAGTATTTAATCCAATTATCTCCAAACCACAAGACGTAAAAATAAATAATCAATTACATATCCGATGTTTAAATTATAACTAAACTTAAGCAAAAACACATTGGTTGCACTCGCATGATGAATCATGCGCATCTTCTTCAGCTTCTACATCCATCGCAGCAATGTGTCTATATGTCGACGCATTCATATATTCTTCAACAGTAAGACCTGCATCATCAACTAAAAATATTCTACGTCGAAAGGGTGAGCATATTCACGGCTCAGTGAGCAAACAAAATAATGCAATAAACATATGCATACATTCAATTCATATCTTTGGTCTAGTTTATAAGTTTGCAATGTGCTATAGAAAGGTTTAGTGGCCACCGCACCTCTATACACGAGTGTGTAAATCCGCCCAATGGATCAAACATCATTGCCGTCCCATATGCACCCACCATGAAATAGAAATAGAGCTAAAGTGTTCGGATCAAACACCGCCAACACTTCCCCTAATGCCCTACCCATACCAACACGTAAGCCCCTATTGGTGAGGGCTTGCAAACTGGGCTCGCAACTAACCAATCCTAATGTCAAACAATGTATCTAAGGCCTCACCCCAGCATCCCTCAATACGTCCATATAGATAGAGCTAAGGCCCCCCGACAGAGTCAGAGACCACACGGTCCGAGACCACCTCCCTTGATGCTCTACGACGTAATAGTTCTGCTAAGGTAATGGCGATACGACGATGTTAGTGGACAAGACTTGAGTAGAGATAGAACTAGAGTCTGGTGACGAGGTCGAAGACCACCATGCCACGTCCTCCTCCTGATGCTCCACTAGCATCCAACACACCAACCACACACATACATTCACATGCTTATTCTAGCATCATCATCATCATCATATTATAAATAAACAGAATTAAATATGCATGAACAGTAATAGTATAAATATTAAATGACATGTGAGATGCACATTACAAGCATACAAACATAGAATCAATCATGGCATTGGACTCAATAAATAAACACTTTGTTATTATCCAATTAGTTTAGGTCTTGTTCCCTCACCTATTAGCAATACTCGATGTCCTTCCAAGCCTTGAAATTCTCTTTGAATTGATTTAACAACCTAAAAGTTATATGAATTTAAGTTAGGGTTCATATGTGATGTAAGACCCGTATCAAACTAATCCGGTCTTACCACCTTGAACCAGGTCTACCCATCATGGTTGAGCCAAATGGATCAAGTACGTGAGGGAGATCGCGATCCCAGGTATTAAACTGACCCAAAAATACTAAAAATAGGGGGAGGGTCGCACACCCAGTTAGGCAGGGTCGGACCCCCCATGATAGAAAGTCAGACCCTGAGTTTTTAACCGGGGGTCGGACATTTTAGAACCAGGGGTCGACGGGATCTCTGACCCCCTCATCGACCCCCAGTCTGCCGACAGAAACCGTGATTTGAAAACTTTCCAAATTTCAATGGGATTCTTTCCTAATCTCAATGGGACTTATTTTTGGAGTTTCTACTCTATAAATAGGACGTCCCTAAGCCTCTTTCACTCCTTTTAGAACCCTAATTGGATTGAGAGAAAGAGAAGAGAAGGAGAAGAGAAAGAGAAGAGAAGAAAAGTGGAGAAGAAGATCAAAGAGAAGGCTTCAGAGAGATAAGCCTAATTCTCAGGTATGGGTACTATCTCCATGTAATTCTACAGACCTTAGAATGGATAGTGAAGAAGGAATGATCTAGGAGAAACCCAAATCATCCATCCATGGTTAGGTTTTCATGGAAAATCATGGGAGAAATCATAAAAACCATATAGGTGAATGAACTACGGTTCTAGACCATAGAACATGTGTGGAATGGATTGTAGAAGCAAGCCATAGGACCCCAAACACGAAGGAATGGACTGAAGGATGAAAATTTGACGAAACCCACATGGGGTCGCACGGGGGGTCAATGGCCAATCGACCCTACCAGACCCTAACAATCAACCCCCAGTGTTCGGGAAGTCCAGACTGTGGGTGGTCGCACCCAGGGTCGATGGAACCTCCGACCCTAGCATCGACCGCCAGTTAACAGTATGCTTTTAAAATCAGAATTAATTCTAATTAAATTCTGTCGACTTGATTAGGTCTTCTAGTGATATAATATTGATATTTAGTTGATTCTTAAAGCTTGAAAGAGAACCTACGATCAAGCAAAGGTGAGGGAATAAGACCTAAACTAATTGGTTAATAATAAACTGTTTTATTCTTGAGTCCAATGCAATGATTGATTCTATGCGTGTATGCTTGTTATGTGCATTCAACATGTCATCCAATATTTCTATTATTACTATTCTTGCATATTTAAATTATTGTTTATAACATGATGATGATGATGATGATTGAAATAGGCATGTGAATGTATATGTGTGGTTGGGGTGCTTGATGCGAGCAAGTATCAGGGGGAGGTGTCATAGGCGGGGCCTCAGCACTCTAGCTCTATCTCTAACTCAAGTCTTGTCCACTGACATCATCGTATCGCCATTATCTTAGCAGAACTATTACATCGTAGGGTATGAGGGGAGGTGGTCTCGGACCGTGTAGTCTCTGACTCTGCCGGGGGGTCTTAGCCCTATCCCTATGGACGTATTGAGGGATGCAGGGGTGAGACTTTGGATACACTAATTGACATTATGATTGGTTAGTTGCGAGCCCAGTTTACGAGCCCTCGCCAGCAGGGGCTTACGTGTTGGTATGGGCAACGGGTACAACAATAAACGTGATATTTGCGTGTACATTGTCCATGGTGGGTGCATGTGGAATGACAATAAACGTTACCTTTGGGCGACTTCACACACTCGTGTATAGAGGTGCGACATCAATAAACGTGACCTTTGGCCACCTATCCTTTCTATAGCACATTGCAAACTTATTTATCAGACCAAAGATATGAACTGAATGCATGCATATGTTTGTTGTATTGTTTTGTTTGCTCACTGAGCCATGATGTATGCTCACCCTCTCGACGTCGAATATTTTTAGTTGATGATGTAGGTACTACGGTTGAAGATTATATGGTTGCTCCAGTGTATGCGCATGTTGCTGCAATGGAAGTCGAAGACTTAGTAGATACGCATGACCCCTCATGCGAGTGCAACTCATGCGTATTCTATTAGGATTTTATTTGAATTTATAAAGGGATGTAATTGATATTTTATTTATTTATGTCTCAGTAGATACAACAATAACTTGATATTTTAATTATGATTATTACAGTTAGAGTTCTCAGTTCATTTACTATAAGACTTTCGCTATTGTGTATTTATTCTGATTATGGTTGTGGATGTGCATGATTTTATTTTTAATGGATATGGCCTATTAGAGATTCTGGTTGAACCGTTGGTTTATTAGTGGTTCATCACACCGTTCTGAATGGTGCAGAATTGGGGTGTGACATGTGACATGTTACAGTAATCAAAAATCAAAACAGAGCACTGATAGGTGTCTGATTGGTCCTATGGTCTTATGATGTATCGACCTTACTGTCTACCGTCGATACCCTAAGGTCGCATATGGTGCGACCGTAGCTGTGATCATATAATTTTTGAAATCTTTTTGAATGCCTATGGTTGATCTTCTGGTCATACTGGTCACGCTATGGTCGACCGTAGCTACGACCTTGAGATTTCTGGTCACAGTCTACATGAAATTCGAGTTCTTCCTGTGTCAATTCTTCTGTTCTTCAATGGAATTTATTCTAAGGTCATCCTATGACCATTATTAGTAATTTCTTATCAACCCTAATCATCAAATTCACTCCTCATGGTTCTCCTTGGGATTTTCTCAAGGAAATCACAGAGATCATAATAGGTGGATATTGCCTATCTTCCATAGAAGTCTTATTCTTTAGAGTTTTTATCTCCAGAGATTCATTTCATACATTTGCCTGTGATAGAGAGCCAATCTCTTTTCAACAAATTCTTCTCCTTAGTTTTTTCCTCTTCTCTTTCTCTTCTTTCTCTTCCTTTTCTTTCTCTAGGGTTTACTAATGTTCTAAAAGAGTGAAAAAGGACTGAAGGACATCCTTTATATAGAGAAAAACTTTCCATATAAAGTCCTCTTTCAATTAGGAAAGCAATCCCTTAGTTTAGGAAAGTTTTCAAAACTCAGAGTCTGATCTGGGTTCTCACGATCGATCATTCGGTCGCATAAACAGTCGATCGTAGGGTCAAAATCATCGACCGTGGGATTCTGGATTTGAGATTTTTGGTTCCCTCACTTATGGTCGACCATACCTACCCAGGCATGCGACCTTAGATATGTTTTTAGTGTTTTTAATTCAATTCTCATACCTGGTTTGTGATCTATCTTCATACGCTCGGTCCACTTGGTCCAGAAATGATGGGAAGACCTGGCACGACACTGTTAGACCAAGTTAGTGGAGTGCGGGTCTTACATGTGACCACTCAGCTTCTAGAGGTCTGATTGATTCCAGATGGGATATTTAAACATTGTAATTAATGAATATGAACTCTAACTTAGAATCCATAAATTTATTAAGTTTCTAAGTGATCCAAAAATGATTTACAAAGCTTGAAAGAGGAACAACTATCGATCAAAGGTGAGGGAACAAGGCCTAAACTAATTGGATAATAATAAACCGTTTACTTTATTGAGTCCAGTGCCATGATTGATTCTATGCTTGTATGCTTGTAATGTGCATCTCACATGTCATCCAATATTCTTGCTATTACTGTTCATGCATATTTAATTCTGTTTATTTATAACATTATGATGATGATGATGATGATACTAGGAATAGGCATGTGAATGTATGTGTGTGGTTGGTGTGTCGGATGTGAGTAGAGCATCAAGGGAAGGACGTGGCATGGTGGTCTTTGACCTCATCACCAGACTCTAGCTCTATCTCTACTCAAGTCTTGCCCACTAACATCGTCGTATCGCCATTATCTTAGCAAAACTATTACGTCGTAGGGCATCAGGGGAGGTGGTCTCGGACCGTGTGGTCTCTGACTCTGTCGGAGGGCCTTAGCTCTATCTCTATGGACGTATTGAGGGATGCTGGGGTGAGGTCTTGGATACACTGTTTGGCATTACGATTGGTTAGTTGCGAGCCCAGTTTGCAAGCCCTCGCCAATAGGGCCTTTCGTATTGGGATGGGTAGGGCATCAGGGGAAGTGTTGGCAGTGTTTGATCCAGACACTTTAGCTCTATCTCTATTCCATGGTGGGCATGTGGGACGACAATGGTGTTTGATCCATTGGACACTCGTGTATAGAGGTGCAACGGCCACCAAACCTTTCTATAGCACATTACAAACTTAAAAATCAGACCAAAGATATGAATTGAATGCATGCATATGTTTGTTGCATTGTTTTGTTTGCTCACTGAGCCGTGATGTGTGCTCACCCTTTCGATGTCGAATATTTTTAGTTCTTGATGCAAGTCCTACTGTGGAAGATTACATGAACATGCCGACGAATGGATACATAGCTGCAATGGACATAGAAGCTATGGAAGAGGTGCATGATCCGTCGTGCAAATGCAACTCATATGTTTTTTATTAGCTTAATTGTTTAGTTATGAAAACATATAATTGATTATTTTATTTATTTTATGTCTTAAGGTATATTGGAGATAATTAGATACTTAATTATGTTATCACTGTCAGATACTCAATTCATTATTATTAAAGACTTATGCTATCGTTTATTTACTCTGATTTTGCTTGTGGAATGTATCTGGTTTAATCGAATGGGCACGGCCTATACGAGATCCTGGTTGAACCGTTGGTCTATGAACGGTTCATCACACCATTCTGATTGGTTTAGAATTGGGGTGTGACAACCATCTCACATGCACCTACCATGGAATAGAGATAGAACTAAAGTGTCCGGATCACACACAGCCAATACTTCCCTTGATGCCCTACTCATACTAATACGTAAGTCCCTACTGGCTAGGGCTTACAAACTGGGCTCTCAACTAACTAATCATAATGCCATCCAAATATATCCAAGGCCTTACCCCAACATTCCTCAATAAGTCCATAGAGATAGAGCTAAGGCCCCCTAGAAGAGTCAAAGACCACACGATCCGAGACCACCTCCCCTGATGCCTTACAACATAATAGTTCCGCTAAGGTAATGGCGATACGATGATGTTAGTAGGTAGGACTGAGTAGAGATAGAGCTAGAGTCTGGTGGTTATGCTGAACCACAGTGACCCATCCTTCCCCTGATGCTCCACTGGCATCCAACACACTAACCACATACACAAACACATGCCTATCCCTAGCATTATCATCATGTTATAAATAAACAGAAATAGATATGCATAAATAGATATATAATAAATATTAGATGACACATGAGATGCACAAACAATCATACAAGGCATGACATCATATTCAATAATAGAAAGTAAAATAAAAAGGGTAGCTTGTTATTAGCCTTTTAGTTTAGGTCTTGTTCTCTCATCTGTAAACGATATTTAATCTCCTTCCAAGCTTTAGAAAGTACTTTGAATCAATTGGGAACCTAGAAAATGTATGGATTTAAGTTAGGGTTCATCTATACTAAGTTATAGTAGTCGAAAATCAAAATAGAACCATTAATGGGTAACTGGTCGATCCTGTGGTCTCATGTTTAGTGTGACCATACGTCATGCGGTACGTATGGTCGTGCATCATGTGACCACAACATGCGACCATACATTTCTTGACATCTTACCAAATAACTATGGTTGACCCTGTGGTCACATATCACCACAGCATGCGACCATACGAAGTTTGGTCAATTTCTTCTTTCAATCCAAATTTTTCATGAGTCAATTTCTCGGCTCATCAATAGGGTTCATCCTATGGTTGGTCTAAGACCATTAAATCATAGTTTTACAAAGTTATTTACCCTAACCTATTTTCTATGATTCTCCTTTGAGATTTGCTTATGGAGTTCCATAATTGAAGTCTTATATTAACACCATAACTCAATTTACAGTGAAACTCATATTCTAGGTGTTCTACTGTCACAGCGAAGAGTTCCATACCTTAGGTCTGTTGTAGAGAACTAAAATCTCTCTTCTCTCAGTCTTCTTCTCCAATTCTTCTTCTCTTTCTATCCCTCTCTCTTTTTCTCTCATAGGTATAGGGTTTGAGATTGATCCAACAGATTGAGAGAGAGAGTAAAGGAACGCCCTCTATATAAAACAAAACTCTTCATATAGAGCCCCACTTCAATTAGGAAAAAGATCTCTTAAGATTTGAAAAGTTTTCAAATCACGGAGTCTGATATGACAATGTGTGGTCGATACATGTGGTCGCAAAATCCGTCGATCACACCCCTCACAGATGTCGACCACACGTCTATTTTGACTGGTCTCACTTTCTTTATGGTGTGGTCAACCATACTAGTTCAGGTAGTCGACCACACACTCAAACTTCACTATTTTTGGGTAGATTTGCTTACCTGATCTTGTGGTTTTTTTCACACTGTTGGTCCACTCAATCCAATTATTATAGAATGACCTAACACATCACGGGTATACCGGGTTAGTAGGGTGCGGACCTTACAAATGAGGTATTGCAATTGTGGGAATTTTGTAAGCTTGTAAGTTTTGCATGGAAAATCCCTTTGTAAAAAGATAAATAAAATCAAAGAGAACAATGAATCTCTACTTCGGAAAGTGATAACAGATTCTAGAATATAAGCCTAGATTCAAAAAAGTCACCTTGGTTCAAAAGGGGATGAACATGGTGATGATAAGATTCATTGCATTGGTAAGATAATACCAGTGGTATTGTTTCCACCATGAAAAGATTTTTATACCTATAGAAAATCGGAATAAAGGCCAAATGGCTAAAAATTTCGATGACAGATATATGGTAAAATCTAAGCCAATTGTGCTATTGTAAATAGTGGGAATCGCATATGTGTCTAAGGACTTATAAGACATTTATGTCTTAGTTAATAAATGTCTTAGTTAATTGTACATATATTTGGAGAGGCTAAGGAGATATTGCGCGCTTAATAGTCATGTAAAACTAACTAGTACTATTCTCTGACCACTAATATGGTATTCATCTAAAGGAATAAGCATCCTAAAGCCTGTGACATAAGTCATGTGACGAACACCTAACCTATTGAAAATGAACTTTTCTGAATTAGGTTTAAAAGGTAAAAACGAAGTCACTGGATGACTTGATTTAGTGCTACTAAAATTGACTTATTCTGATTAGATGGGAAAATAACACAATGACAATAAAAATAGAAGAAAAATTTTCATCTACCACCCAAGAAGTATTCGATATTCGACCTACTACTCACACTTTTCAGCTAATGTTATCTACTACCCAAATGTTTGACTGAAATACTAAAAGAACCCATGCCGTTAGTTGAATCCCATTAGATGATGACATCATCTGAATTTGAAATATTCTGGGACAATATTGCCCTTATTGCAATGTTAAAGGACTAATTTGACATTCTTCGTCATTCACCCTAAAAAAAAGAAGAAAAAAAAAAGACCTTGTCGTCTTCCCTGAACGGATTAAGATAGGAGGTTGTAGAGTGGTGAGGGATTGCAGAACAAAGTGACAACGAAGTGGAATCCGATGAGGTGAGGATGAGGGTTTGCAGAATAGGGTGGTGGTGATGATGGGATAGAAACCGAGAAACGGGGGTGAGGACTTGCAGGATAGGCAGTGGTGAAAACTGAAAGGCGGGGGTGAGGGTTTGTAGAATAGGGTGCGGTGATGGTGGCAGAAATCCGTCCATCTGCTGAACACAAAGCCCATCGGAATCCTCACATTCAACACATCTTTTTCAACGACGTTCCCCATTCCAACAGAAACCTAGATTGCAAGGCACCAACATAACCAATGCTCAGATCCGTCAGATTAGATGAACTTTTGACCGGCACCACCACACTGACATCACAATAGAGGAGCCAATCGAACCATTTTGGAACCCTAAATACAATTTTCAGGACATAACTGATGTGGATCAAAGACACTAAGAAACGGAAGTTCTGTTCTTCATCTCCAGTTTTCGTGCTTATCATCATCTGGTGTTCAAATCCGGTATGGTTCTCTTTCTACGATGAATGGCTTCTTCGTTTTCTGTGGTTTTTCTATCTCTGTTTCTTTTCCGTTTTATTTCTTTTTGCAATCTTCTCGATCTTCTCCGTTTGATCACCTTCTCGATTCTGGTTCTTCTCGAATTCTCTGTTCTCGATTTTCCATTAACTAAGTGAAGTGAATTTTCAGACAACACTAGAGAAAAACCTCTCGATCTTATTTTCCATCTGCGATCTCATATTTTTGTTATTTTCTTACGGTTTTTTTTTCCTGACTCTCCTTTGATTTCTGTTCAGTTTGTTTCTTTTTATTTTACTTTCTTTGTTGTTCTCTTTGATTTTTGTTTGTTGTAATTTCTATGGAATACAGATCCTCTGTTTACCGATCTCTTTGATTCTTGACATGGGTTTGCCTTTGTTTCTGTGTAAGCCTTTCCTGAATACTTTTTTTATTGGGAGATCGGGTACTACATTAGGCGGCGTTGCCAGTATTTTCCAATTTTCTCTTCCTTGCTCCAAGTTGGTTACAGATTCCGGCGGTCAGGCAGCCAATTTTCGGCATCGTTCTCCACCTTCTTCTCCATCTCCGTCATCAATCTTAACCCATCCTCGATCGGTAGGGGACTGGAATAATTTGGATTGTCATTGTTATAAGGTCAAATTAGTAATTTTTATCTCATTTTAATAGCTTTCAATTTCAAAGAGGAAGGGTAGAAATGTCAAACCCTATTTTTAGTATATTCTATCAGTTAAGTGGGGGGCGGGTGAAATTAGTTGAAAAGTGTGGGTACATAGTAGGTTGAATATCGAATACTTCTTAGATGGTAAATGAAAATTTTTCAAAATAGAAATTTGTAATTTAGGTTGAAATCTATTCTAATGCGATTTTGATTTTGATCTCTTGAACCGTGCAACCCACACACCTCTCAAATTTTGATCAAAGAAAGAAAAAGTGATGCTACGGATGACTTTAGGAAAACATTTCCTGTAAACTATATTCCACAAAACAAGTGGAAAACATTGTGAGGAAGTAACCACTCTCCTCTTGTCTTTCTTGGTTAACCACCCAAAAAAAAAAAGCCATGCTTTTTTTTTATTTTTTGGTAGAAAGAGGCATGATTTTTTTATTTTTATTTTTTGGTAGAAAGAGGCATGGTTCACACGGTTACATTTATTCTTCTTGATTATCTTTAAAAAATATATCTTGAATGAAAAGATGGGTGAGTTTTGAATTTTGATAGTGGGAAGAATTTTGATAGTGGGAAGCCTAACAATTGGGATTTCCTAATTGATGTTAAATCATATGGAGATTCTTTGCATACCTAAGAGGCTAAGAATAACATATTTCATCTTTTTCTTTAATTCCTATCATGGATAGGAATTAAAGGCCTCATAAAGTTGTGGAATTTGATTTCTATTGAAATAAGCATATTAATTATTTTAATTGGAAAATTCCAAACGCGGATTAACATCATCACCAAATTTAATTTAAACTGAAGATGATCATATCCAAGGGTGCAAAATCAGCCATTTGTGATAGCAATGCCCACAATCCAATCCATATTGGTCTAGATCTAAACTCATACAAAAACAAACCAATCCATGTTACCTTGGACTCCCAGTATCCAAAATCCCCAAAAAAGCAAAGAATATTAAAGTTCCTTTTATAGCTTTCCTCATTTCCTTTTTATTCTTTTATTTTCCCCCTCCCTTTGGAAGTGAATGGGTTTCCTTTTGGTGGACGTATGAGTCTATTGCATAAGTTTCTTTTCTTTTCTTTTTTTCGTGGAAAATTTCACCCACCTCCCTGTGATTTGCCTTGACAACATGCACCTACTTTTTTCTTGTGATAATTACATTAACATCCTTTGCCGACACCCAAATGTTTAGTAGACTAATAGAAAGTTAAAAAGACTATTGTACCCCCAACACCATTCCCTTTGATTTTAAAACTCAGAAAATTTCATAACCGAATGGAAGTTCAATGATTTTTACCAATTTCTTTCATGGATTTACATTAGATTTATTCATAGATCTTATATTGGAACATCATATGCACATCATACTACCATTTCATGGCCATATAACACATTTAAATTAAAAATAAAAAATAAACAAAAACTAAACTCGGACTTGCTTTTCCTTTATTTCAAAATCTAGGTTATGGATGAAAGAGATCTCCTAGTACACAAAATTAGAGGTTGATTAGTTCCTATAGAAATGTTCTACCTTAAATAATGACAGTACTCCTCACATTTAGTTGATTTGGGTTCCAAATGAAGTAGAAATCAAAAGAACATAGAATTGCCCACAAGTTTTAAGTTGCAGAACTTTTCACACTCAGATCCACCTTAACCAACTAATTTCTAGTCAATCTAACAACTCAAAACGAGACTTTCCTCAGAGAATCAATAGATGTAATGAGAGATGAATCAAGTTCAAATGAAAATTGAGGGGAGTTGCAGCTTTGGTTATTCATACAAAAGAAGAACAAACAAAGTTTAAGGGGTAGTTTTGCCATTAAATTATTTAAGATGATGATACATCATCAATTAATGGTCCTGTCATAATGGACGGGTCTGTGTGAACCATATTTCATAAAGTTGTGTAGGTTAGTGTAATTATCACGAAAAAATGTGAGTGCATGTCATTAAACCAAACTGCAAGGGAGGTGGGTGAAAATTTTCCCTTTTTTCGGTTGGTTCAAACCCCGAAAATCGCTCCTATGGGGCTGAGGAGGAGGAAATTTGGATGACACATCCCCAATGGGTTGAGAATCGAATAGACAACCTCCCTGGACATAGGCCAGCACTCTTCCATGTCTGGCAACCACAATTCCGCTGCAAACAGGGAACAGCCCTAGTGAATTAGGCAAAATAACTTTGTAGAGTTAGGCAACCCTAGTGATTTTCTTCTCCAGTAAGGATCCAATTATCAGTTTTTATTAGAAAATTCACTTTCTTCTTGCAATTTTTTCCTTTAAAACCTACACAATTTTTTATAAATTTTCTCCAATTTTTTCCTTGAAAAACTATATGAGATTGCAGAAGATGGAGCGTTCATTCAATGGAAGTTTAGGATCATATATTGTAGACCATGATCCCACTGTCCACTCAGCACTTCAATCTCCATTATATTCAGGTGATCAATCAATTTCATGCAGGATTTGAAGATCAAATAATAACTCAACCAATCAATGCCAATATCATGGAAGTTTAGGATCATATATTGTAGACCATGATCCCACTGTCCACTCAGCACTTCAATCTCCATTATATTCAGGTGATCAATCAATTTCATGCAGGATTTGAAGATCAAATAATAACTCAACCAATCAATGCCAATATCATCTCTTACATGCTTCATATAAAGTAAACATTAGAAATAGTCAAAAACAGCACTGTCTTCAATTCAAGTATTCAACTGGAATTATCGTTATTTCTTACACTGCTGTTTGTCTATTTCTAACCCATCCCAAATTACAAAAACGTAAAAAGCTTGTCCAAGCTTAAACACAAAAGCATTTATTATCATCTCTTGAAGCCAAGAAATTCTCTTTATTACAGTTCAGACCAAAGCTTTTCAGACTGCTTTAGTTCTAGAATATCCATAACCTTCAAGAGGACAGACCTATTTTATTCAAACAAATCATAAGCTTCATAAGTGATACTAATATTTTAGTGGCATTAAGCCTTCTTAATTCTTCTGTCCCAATTCAAGTAAGTTACTATCTCCAATTTGCACGCTTGCGATCTGTCAAGGCACTGTTCCAGTTTCTCCCTCCCTTCATATCATGTTTAATATTTGGATGAACCTGATGAACAAGACTATTCCCTGACCGGAGAGTATCAACCCAGTTGAATTTCTTGGTTCTAGGGAACACCATTCCTTGCTTACCTTCTTCATTAGAAATCTGAGGCCGAGGATTTACACGAGCTACTTTCTTGATCTCATTTATTTCAATTTTGGATCCTCCATCCATCTTTATTGTAATCTGCACCTCTGAATTTGATGATTCTCTTGCATTCCTGCCACTCTGGTGTTGATAAAGCCGGTGCAGTTGAAGAGCAAGATGGCATATACCATCTTTAATCTCTTCTTCCAAGTTCTTTTCTACATCAGCCTCTAGTTCAGCACGTATCTTAGATTCCTCATTCGACATGGATAAGTTGCAATTGTTTGCCAAATTGTTCCTCAAGTAGCCTCCATTGACATTAGTCTGTTTAAGATTTCTAACAATTAGTACAGAAAAGTAGTAAAACTTAATTACCATCTAATAACAAAAGTAACTAAATAAGAGGAATAAAGTTGAGATTTTTTTTCACCACTCCACCCTGCCCACTATGGTTCCTTTGAGTTGCATTTTCACTGTCATTGAGATTGAAGATAGATAAATCTGCAAAACCCAAAAAGGATTTTGTTGTTACTCATTAAAAGCTTTGGCAAAATGAAAACAGGAAAGACTATTCTATAATAAAACCAGTACTGAACCTTGTAATTCCACCATTGAGTTTGTGTGGTTCCCTTGCTGTTCCATGTTGGGTTTCATTGTTGGTTTCCGTTGATTCATCTGTATTTTAAACCTAATAGATTGATTTGGACTCATTGGCATGCTGACCTATCATACACATAGAATGATGGAGACTTTAAAAGGGATTTTTTAGGACAGTGATAAGAAGAAAAGTTGTTTGTAGTAGGGTTATTCAAATTTAGGCTCCAAAACTCTCTACGTGAAATCCCAAAGTAATATGGGAGGCATTTAAACATAAGTGGCTCAAACTCTCAAAGCAATGCCTACTTTACGTGGAAGGAATAGAGGATTCTGGGTTGCCCTTAAAGCACAATCAATATTAGGGTATCCTCACTACCCTTTCCCAGGTCCCTCTTACCTACCCTTTGATGGTACCCCATTCACGCTTCTCTTGTTCTACATTAGTAGGGCAGCAGGCCCATAGCTGATGTTGGCCTTCAACCCAGCAGTTTTGAGCCTTTTTTTTTTTACTGGATATTTCTCGCATGCTTTTATACCAGAAATATTCTCAGATGCTTGATGCCATTTGATGTTTACAATTTCTCTGCTCTTTTATTCTCTCTAAAAAGTGGTTTTTGTCTCAATACACTGTATAAGGCGAATACTAATTTGATCCCTGACAGACATAATCCTCTACTGCAAGGTAGGGTCCGAAGCATAAAGTTGGCATCAGACTCCTCTCAAGTTTAAAATGACTAGAGCCAGTGTTAGGTGGGTGGCTGACACCTGACACTCCCTCAGATCTAACAGTTAACGGTTGATTTTGATGAGAGTTATTGTATGGAAAAGTTTTAAAAAAAATATCTACAAAAGAATTCAACCTTCAGATCTAAGTGAGTGCCAAGTGTCGGTCACCTACCCGACACTAGCTCTACTCAAGTTCATTTTGAACTTGAGAGGAGCCCGATGAGGTACAGTTCCCCTTTGATCACTAGCAATCGTGGGAGCTGTGGAATTTATGGTTACTATCCGTAGCTATTAAATCTATTATCATAGAGAAGCAGAAATTTTTTATTATGATACTTCAATATGATTCCGTTTGTTTTGACATAAAACTTTACAAGTAACATTTTACATGTTGAAAAAAAAAATTTCAATCTTTGTTTTCAAGAAGTAAACTATAGTGATATCTAAAGGAAAAGGAAAATGGAAGTTCTTTTACCTATTGGAAATACACATTGAAAAAAAAAAAAAAAAAACATAAAATGCATATGTAAAAAATTTTTACAAGAAAATTTTACGTCAAAACCAACAGAACCCAAGGACATTTTATGGCTGCATTTCATGCATACACACAACCAGAAAGTTGTGGAAAATGAAAATAACACGGTGATGCATACTTGAACTAAAACCCCTAGGCCCTCACTTTTGTTCTTCTATTTTTGCCTTTTCTACCAGGCCTGTTTGCTGCCATGTAAAAAAGGTGGAAAAGAAAATTTTTCAGCTTTTTTGTTTTTAACATAATTACACAAATTTTTTTTGAAAAAATTCAAAAATTTTCGTGTAAAATATCATTTGCATGTAAATTTTTTCAATGAAACAAGGAAAAATTCCCCACAGTGCCATTGTGGGGATTCTTTCCCACAACCTCTCCCACTCTCTCTCCGGCTAATAACTTTCTCTCCTTCCCTTGACCTTGTGGATACCATTGAAGATATCATTTTCTGCATACCTATTTGTACATTGTGAGAGATACCCCTCTCCCATAAAACAAGCAAAATGGAAGCGAACATTGTTTGGAGATGACCAAAATGCTCTAGAAGAGCTAAGGTTGGTATATAGACCTGTGTAATACATAAGAGCATTGGGCTAGTTTGCCAATACATACCATGCTTGTGGCTTAAAACAGTTTTCCCTTTCAAGCATGGTTGGTCTCGTGGTGCTGGGTTGTCCACAAAGACACTTATGAAATACCCACAAGTGTAATGCTTCGAGAATCTGGAGTGATGGATTAGGTCTTCCCTTGAAGCTTAATCCTTAATACTGAGGATGTACAGAGGAACCAACATTCTACAAGCCACACATCTTGAGTAAACAAGAAATTGCTGTCAGCAATTTGGCAGTCTTACGGATAAGATAAGTTGCTGTAGGAGACCACCGCTGCATATCCTCATGGTCAGGCCGCAGCTGTGGAATTCTGGCCAAAATTCCCACAAACCAAATAGCCCATGGATCTGTTTCAGGATTAATCAGCCTGAGACAGACCTTTGCCTGAAACCTTTGGTTGGATAAGATCCACTCAAAGCAACCTGCATTCTTGGCAAAGTTACTTTGCAGAAATCATAGTTGGTGTCCTTGTTTAGGAGCAGATCCATGGGAGTGCTTACGTCTCCTTGGATATGAAGCTATGCTATAGAGGCGTTGCCCTTTTTTGCAGGACTTGAAGCTGTTTATATGCTGCGGAATTTACCTACCTGTGCAGGGCCTCCTATTGTCCACTTTAGCAGTCTAGTTGGAGGTTATATTCGGATACAATGGCTTCATCATCCCTTTCAAGTGAACTTCATTCAGTGCGAGGGTACATGCCACCAAGTTCCAATGACAGGCCTTACTGGTTGCAACTCGTTGGAGAGTCACATTCTCATATGATGTCTCCAGCACACTGCAGTCGCATATGCTTGGCAAAGAGCTTGGAGGACCTACATTAGGGTATCTCTAATTAACCAAGGTGCAGTCTAGAGCGAACACAATTCAGAAAGGAAAGAGTAATAGCACCCAAGATTATATCAAAATAAATGTATAAACATCTTTTTCTTGGGTAAAATGGAATGCAAAGGAAACACTAACAAAAAAAAACATTACATTGAAACCTGCAAGATAAAATAAAAATCTTAAAGTTCACCATCTTGACCTGGTACATTAAAATCCTAGAGATCTACTACTAAATTGTTGGAAAACTGATTAGAAGAGGGAGAAAACATGGATAAAAGAGGAAAAAGGATGAAGCAGCAGTCTACTTTCAAGCACACTCAAAACTCATTAACCAGTTTATTTCAAGCACTTGAATTAGAGGATCTTATTAAGTGCTTTTGCTCTTAAATCATGACTTCAAGCTCTGAGATGCCATCCATATTGGAAGAATTTGGGAGTATAATTCTTCAGTCACATAGAATATGGGTTATGATTTGGATACTTCAATCACATTTTTATCTTCAAAGGTGAGCGATTGTCACCCAAGGGCTAAGTTAATGGAGGAGCCCATGGTCCATATGTAAATTAGCTCACCAATTTGTGAGCCAAGGAGAAACTAACACATAATTGCACCCATAAAAGACCATCAGACTCGAAACAATGATACCAAAGTCTGGTGGGGCTATCTTGCCTTCCCATAGGACCACATCCTTCCCTTTCGTTTCATGGACCAATCTGTTTACCTTTCTAGATGCACAGCTATATCACAGGTGAAGTACTACTTTTCAATATAATATTCATTGCTAAACGTTGGAGTACCAATATCTTTTGAGAAAGATCTGCACCAGCAGCAACGACTGTTTAAGAAAGATTTAGCAACGAGCAGAACATAGTACATCTGACTAGTACACCGGCTCTCTCTTATTTGGAAGCAGATGAGGTCCAAGACAGGCTGGTCGACATATTAGGCCATCTTCAGCCCAAGGATTAGAAACTGGACAATCCTCATATATCCAAGAGAATAACATTATAAAAGGTCAGCAGAACCTATACTGAAGAGGGATCTCTAGCTATTTTGAATTGATTCTTCTAAAACGATTAATTACCTCAGTCAGACACTTCTCAGAATTTGAAGACCTCACGGATTAGTGATGATGGTTACCATTCCCAGATGCCACCTGTGCAGAAGCAAAAACAGACCATTGAATAACTTCTCCAAAATAAGTGAATATGTAACAAATTATTTCATCGGATGTATTGACATGTTCTCAAAAGTCGAGCCAAGTTGCTGAGGACGACAACAAGAACCAGAAAAATAAAGCACTTAATCAGAATATTGGCATTTGCACACTGCTAGAATATCATTTGTAGTTGCAGTCTATGGTAATACAATGAAACAAACTATGAGTTTCTATGTCTTCCTTTCAAGAGCTTGTATACCCCTCTCTATCATGGAGTCATTGTCATATGCATGCCATATGACAATTTTTCATGAGTTTTTGAGCGTTAAAAGCACAACTATCATCATGCCTGGGTGAAGCTTTCTGATAGACTGGATAACTCTCCTAAGATCAAGTCTCCTGTGTTTTTATATAACCATGACCTCCTGACATCAGTATAGGTTAGGAAGCTCACTTGCTTTGACAATGACTAGAGTTTTAGAAGGTTTTGCCTTATTTATGTATTCCCGTGTTATTTCTGTTACATTGGAAATCTGTTACTCTAATCATAACAATTCTACATTTTAGGTCATCTGTACTTGGTTTTGCCGTTTAACCAACTACAATTCTGCACTTATACTGAACTCAGATCAGGAGAAATTGTGAGAGTACTCGAACAAATTTTTTTTTTTTTAAACCAACCTAAAAAACCAGACGATTGTCGGCCAACTGTTCAACAATTAAGAACTAACAGTTATTTTATCAGGGAAAAAAAGAGCTAGAAGTTAAAAAAGAGGCAAAAGGCAGAGCAAACACATGACTGTAATGACAAAATATATGACAGTATATCAGCAAGTTTTGTGGCTCCCCAACTTGGGAAAACTAAACCATGTAAAATTTAAATAATTTTTTAAGCTTTGTAACAACTGAAAACATATAGAAACAAGTGCTAGAATTGTCTCTAGAAATCAAAGTTACAAGAGCAAGAACTGTAAAATGCACAATATTACCATGACTTATGCCCCATCATTGCACCCTTGCATACCATTCATCCGCCCCTCTCCATTTTCCTCAATTTAGCACTCCTAGATGCTTGAGCTAAAAACAACAGTATAGTCTTACAAAAATGCAACAAGAGAGCATGGTAAAAGGATTCCTCCTCTTGCTACAAGCAAAGTTACCTGGACATCTGAAGTAGATACCATATTTTATGTCAAGATGAGCCTTGACTACATTTAGAAGTCAACAAAAAAATAATATAAAAATCTAGAAGGAAAATAAACTAATAACATAAACTATTTAGTTCCCAATAATATTGGTCCACCTAGGTCCAGGGTAGGAAAGGAAACAATGATGAAGACAAGTTCCATGATTAAAAAGTTAAATCCATATTGGGGCCGTGTTCTTTCTTATCTGATGGATCACACTAGAAATGGAACACTTTCCATATTCCGTCAGCTCCAATCGAAGCTGCCCAGAGACAAAGAATATTTTTAATCAGTAATATATGACAAAAAACAGAGATTGAAAATGTCATTCATTTGAGAATTACATACATACAGAAAGGACAACTGTGATACCATTACACAAAGCCAAAAGCAAGGAAGCCGAATTACCAAATCCATTTGCCAGTTTCCAACCAAAAAAATAAAGATGCATCTCGCATTCGTTGATGGCAATCCCTTTAATCATTGTATTTCCAGCAAAAACTACATGGATGACCTCCTCTCCTTCACCTTCTTCTGTAGAACTTTATCCCCACTGATCAATAGTCTTGAATCATCAGACCCACCAAGATAAGGATTAACAACCAGCTGAAACTCCATTAATGTACCAAGCGCGTCGCTTGCATTACCCCCATGGACTTGGATTTATTCAATCTCTTAGAAGCCATCCTAACAACCATTCCGAATCTCCTCTTAACCAGTGCAAACTGATTGACAGAGAAATCACCATCAGACTCCATTTTCATCTCAGTAACAGAACCAATGGATTTCGACCGGCCGCCAAGATTTCTCATTGGGCTACTCGATTCACTCCCAACATCCATACTGGGCTGAAAACTCGACACTGTTCTGCTCCTCATTAACGAAGAATTTCCACTACTATGTCTAGAGCTCTTGACAACACCATCAAGGTCAACCTCCGCATCAAACACATCGCAAGCGACGGTTTCACCATCCGCCGCTTAATATGGTTCCAAATCGATGAGATCGAATTTACTCTCTTCCAAGCCAATCTAAGGGAACCCACCACAGCCGCCATGGCTGGCCTCTTCTCTGCATCCGACGCAACACAGCGAGCGGCCAACACCGCCAGTTCCCTGATCACCGACGGATCATCAGGCGGCCCAATCCGAGGATCATAAAGCGAGGTAAAATTACCTTTTCTGATCAGCGGCAAAGTCCAATCGACCACCGACGATGGGCAATAGTTCATATCAATGGCGTTTCTGCCACTGATGATCTCAAACAGCAGAATCCCAAAACTGAAGACATCGCTCTTGGTACTCAAATTCTCCGGCGCATCATAGCCAGGATCGAGGTACCCTAACGTGCCCGCAGGGGGCGTACACCTTATCCTTACATCATCCACGTGTCCTCTCACAGCCAGCCCGAAATCGCCCAATCTAGCATTCCAGTTACGGTCGAGGAGTACGTTGGAGGATTTTATGTCTCTGTGAATAACCGGCGGGTTCGATGAATGCAGGGTTTCGACCGCCTTAGAGGTCTGCAAAGCGAACCGGATTCGCTGGGACCAACCGGGCGGTCGAGGACTGGAATGGAGGAGATCGTCGAGAGAACCGTTGGGCATGAGCTCCACCACCAGTAGCTTCTTCTCTGGGAGATCGAGACAGTAACCCAAGAGATTCACGAGGTGGTGACTTCGGATTTTGGAGAGGATTTCGATCTCGTTGTCTGCTGGGCTGTTGTTGATGTTGTCGTTTTGAATTGAATCTATTGCGACGTTTATTGTCTTTTTTACGGCGGCCATGAGGTTTCCGCCGTCGATTATGGCTCTGTAAACAGTGCCATGGCTTCCTTTACCGAGGAAGCTCGACGATGAGAATCCTCCGGTGGCAGATTCTAGTTCAGCGTAGGAGAACTTCCGTATGTTATTACCTGGGCGTCTCTGGTGATGCTTCTTCTTCTTATTTCGGTCCCCATTGCAGAGATCGCAGAAGGTAATGGCGGCTGCGGACTCTGCATTGCAACAGAATCGATAACCCATATAGAATCGGTAACGTTCTGGAGGAAATGAGGTGGGTATTCAGAGAGGCAAGAGCCATTACTGCTGAAATGAAGCATGATGATAAGAATTAAGAATGGTTGCTTTTCAAACAAGTACTCCCCCAAGTGATCAAGTCTCTCTGCTTCGGTGCTTCTTCAGCTTCAATATTTTAATACTTTATTATTGAAGGAAGAGATTCAACTTTCATTTAGAAATTCAGATTTTGTTTGGTAATAATATTTTAAAAACAGGGAAAGCCATGATTGATGACTTTTGAGGTGAGAGCGGTTGAAACGGGGATCCACATCCTCTCCTCCCAGTCTGGGAGGACGGGGACGTCTTTGTCAGATGGCTAACACGTGATTTTTGGGAAAATTTAAATCCTACATTCGAGTCGACATCTTCTACCAATTCAACTTGCTGGCTCAAACGTGGGGTTCAGATTCTTCCAAGAGCCTTGTGTCAGTCATCTAACGAAGGCATCCCTGACCTCCCAGAACCACTGGGAGGAGAGGATGTGAATCTTTGAAACGGTGGGGAATGTTTTAGTCAATAATAGAGGTTTGGGGCCTCTGAGCTCTGGACTTAAGCAATAACGTGTCCGGATAATCAAACTTGGAAACCAATCTTTATTATCATAAGATATTTTTAATTATAATTTTAAACCAGATTTGACTATTTAGATAGGAAAACTTGTATTATATTATTATTAGATCCAGAAGTTTTCTAATTTGAAATTGAAACAGGGAAGAGAATCTAGAAGCTAAAGGAACATATTTGAATCTAATATAATAATAATAATAATAATAGAAAAATGAGAATACAACAAGTACAGAGATCACTTGAAGGAAAAAGAACAGACAGAAGTATTACTTTCTTTTCTCTTGAAATAGATACCATTGAATTGTGAATTACAGACTAGGAGGTGGGGAGATTTGGTGAGGAAGTGCACTCGGCCTGCACCTTATTAAATTTTTGGTGGATGGGAAATTTGGAACTTAACATTTTGTCAGGCCAGTTAGGGGTTATAAGGTAGAATTCATGCCATATGTGATTGTGTTTTGAGTTTTTAGTGTCATTACCCTTATGGTTTTAGGGGTTGTTTAAGTGAATTTTCACGCCTTTTATTTATGGGAAAAGGTTCTCTATATCTGACTGTATCAATGCGGAGACCAATATAAGTGAATGTGCCGGCATCCCAATTAGTGGGTGGGCTGATCATTTCACCTCTCTTAATTTGGCGTAGGAATACATTGCTGGATAAAAAATAAATTTCCCAATATATATTTTATATGGAAAATGATGTACACAGCAGCTACCTCTAATGAAATCTCAAATACTAATGTTTTTATTCGTTGTCAAATGAGACTGAAGGTTTGTCAACTATTGACTGCAATCCACTGTGGCTCCAACGATCACTCTCCCCCGTATGCCTCTCCCTGTGTCTCCACCACTGCCTGCCTGTAGTATGTCCCTCCCCTCTGTGCCGCTTCTCCCTCTCTCTCACTCTCCTTTTATTTTTTTTTCTCAAAGTAAATGGATAAAGTTTTGCCCCATGGTTTGCACTGAAAAAAAGAATTATGCTTGCGAATGCGATGATACATTAGTTTTTGGAAAATTTTCATATATTTCTTCCGAGGTTTACTCTAAATTCAACCACCCCCCATTATTTGTCAATGATGGCACACACTTTCTTTAATTTGGAGTTTTAAGTATCATACAAACTTTGTTCGTTAGGATGGATCTGTCAAGTTTCCAACTTAAAAGTTCGAACTAGTAAGTGGAATGACTCTCCATATATAAGACCTCAAGATTTCAATCTCATTACCAATGTGAGACTATTCTCAATACTCCTCCTCACATACAATCTCATCGTTAGGTGGTACATATGTAGTAGTATATGTGGCAATATATAGTACTTTTCAGGTGACTGATTCCTCTTTTTGGGTGACCGATCCCTTTTTTGAGTGACATCTAGTCCCCTCCCTGTGTCTCCACCACTGCCTGCCTGTAGTATGTCCCTCCCCTCTGTGCCGCTTCTCCCTCTCTCTCACTCTCCTTTTATTTTTTTTTCTCAAAGTAAATGAATAAAGTTTTGCCCCATGGTTTGCACCGAAAAAAGAATTATGCTTGCGAATGCGATGATACATTAGTTTTGAAAAAATTTCATATAATTCCCCTGAGGTTTACCTTAAATTCAACCATCCCCCATTTTTTTGTCAATGATGGCACACACTTTCTTTAATTTGGAGTTTTAAGTATCATACAAACTTTGTTCGTTAGGATGGGTCTGTCAAGTTTTCAATTCAAAAGTTCGAACTAGTAAGTGGAGGGACTCTCCATATATAAGACATCAAGATTCCAATCTCATTAGCAATGTGAGACTATTCCCAATACTCCTCCTCACATCCAATCTCATCGTTAGGTGGTACATATGTGGTAGTATATGTGGCAATATATAGCAATGTGGTAGTAAATGTGGCAATATATAGCACTTTTCGGTGGCGATTCCTCTTTTGGGTGACCGATCCCTTTTTGAGTGACATCTAGTCCCCTCCCCGTGTCTCCACCACCGCCCTTGCCTGTAGTATGTCCCTCCCTCTTCGTGCCGCTTCTCCCTCTCTCTCACTCTCCTTTTATTTTTTTTTCTCAAAGTAAATGAATAAAGTTTTGCCCCATGGTTTGCACTGAAAAAAAGAATTATGCTTGCGAATGCGATGATACATTAGTTTTTGAAAAAATTTCATATAATTCCCCTGAGGTTTACCTTAAATTCAACCATCCCCCATTTTTTTGTCAATGATGGCACACACTTTCTTTAATTTGGAGTTTTAAGTATCATACAAACTTTGTTCGTTAGGATGGGTCTGTCAAGTTTTCAATTCAAAAGTTCGAACTAGTAAGTGGAGGGACTCTCCATATATAAGACATCAAGATTCCAATCTCATTAGCAATGTGAGACTATTCCCAATACTCCTCCTCACATCCAATCTCATCGTTAGGTGGTACATATGTGGTAGTATATGTGGCAATATATAGCAATGTGGTAGTAAATGTGGCAATATATAGCACTTTTCAGGTGACTGATTCCTCTTTTTGGGTGACCGATCCCTTTTTTGAGTGACATCTAGTCCCCTCCCTGTGTCTCCACCACTGCCTGCCTGTAGTATGTCCCTCCCCTCTGTGCCGCTTCTCCCTCTCTCTCACTCTCCTTTTATTTTTTTTTCTCAAAGTAAATGAATAAAGTTTTGCCCCATGGTTTGCACTGAAAAAAAGAATTATGCTTGCGAATGCGATGATACATTAGTTTTTGAAAAAATTCATATAATTCCCCCGAGGTTTACCTTAAATTCAACCATCCCCCCATTTTTTTGTCAATGATGGCACACACTTTCTTTAATTTGGAGTTTTAAGTATCATACAAACTTTGTTCGTTAGGATGGGTCTGTCAAGTTTTCAATTCAAAAGTTCGAACTAGTAAGTGGAGGGACTCTCCATATATAAGACATCAAGATTCCAATCTCATTAGCAATGTGAGACTATTCCCAATACTCCTCCTCACATCCAATCTCATCGTTAGGTGGTACATATGTGGTAGTATATGTGGCAATATATAGCAATGTGGTAGTAAATGTGGCAATATATAGCACTTTTCAGGTGACTGATTCCTCTTTTTGGGTGACCGATCCCTTTTTTTGAGTGACATCTAGTCCCCTCCCCTGTGTCTCCACCCTTTGCCCTCTTTGTAGTATGTCCCTCCCCTCTGTGCCGCTTCTCCCTCTCTCTCACTCTCCTTTTATTTTTTTTTCTCAAAGTAAATGAATAAAGTTTTGCCCCATGGTTTGCACTGAAAAAAAGAATTATGCTTGCGAATGCGATGATACATTAGTTTTTGAAAAAATTTCATATAATTCCCCTGAGGTTTACCTTAAATTCAACCATCCCCCATTTTTTTGTCAATGATGGCACACACTTTCTTTAATTTGGAGTTTTAAGTATCATACAAACTTTGTTCGTTAGGATGGGTCTGTCAAGTTTTCAATTCAAAAGTTCGAACTAGTAAGTGGAGGGACTCTCCATATATAAGACATCAAGATTCCAATCTCATTAGCAATGTGAGACTATTCCCAATACTCCTCCTCACATCCAATCTCATCGTTAGGTGGTACATATGTGGTAGTATATGTGGCAATATATAGCAATGTGGTAGTAAATGTGGCAATATATAGCACTTTTCAGGTGACTGATTCCTCTTTTTGGGTGACCGATCCCTTTTTTGAGTGACATCTAGTCCCCTCTTTTGGATAATCGTTCTTCTTTTTGGATGACCATAATACCTCTTTTGTGCATCTGGTATCCCTTTTTCGGTAACTTAGCCTATTTTTCTTTTTGGATGACCATAATACCTCTTTTGTGCATCTGATATCCTTCTTTCGGTAACTTGGCCTCCTTTTTTTTTTTTTTTTTTAGGGTTATTATGAGAGGGAACCTGGAGCTCTGATACCATATCAAGTTTTCAATTCAAAAGTTCAAACTAATAAGTAGAGAGACTCTCCATATATAAGAGTCCAAGATTCCAATCTCATTAGCAATGTGGGACTATTCCCAATAGGATCTATTAGATGTTGACGCGTCTTCTCATATAAAATTTTAATGTCAAGAATACCTTTAGACACTTATATACTTATCCTTTTATCCTTTTAAAATATAACAAATGGCATCAATTGTTAAATTTATGTGGGTTTAATTAATTATCTAAACTAGTTAATTCAATGGAAGTCTGATTGACACAGTAGAATCAGTTTGATTTGATTCATCACATGGTATGAGATAGGTTTGGTAATCCTAATTCTATTGTAGGAAGGGCTTTAAGGTTGCATCTGTATTCTATAAATACAGGGTTAGAGTCCCCACAGTCATAGTTAATTAGTTCTCTCTGCACCCATTAGCAAGAGACATCAAGATATCCTTTGAAGGTTGTGGAAGACTATAGTCGAAGGATTTCAATCAAAGCTTGGAGCAACTTAGAATGTATGTGAATTTATCTCTTCAAACAGGTATGTCTTTATGATTCATATTTAGTGGCTTCTTTATTGTGTTCTAGGGCAACTGTATAGGATTAGAATGAATTTGATTGAAATCCTAAGCACAATAATTTTTTAATATTTGGTATCAGAGTCAATCATATAGACTTAAAAGCGATGATAGAACATTGTAAAGACCTACCCATGAGATTTGAATAAACTAAAATTTTTTTTTTGATTTTTTAATCGAATCTGTCGAGTTTTTCCATCGATGAAATTTTTTTGATCGGAGAAACAGGTCAAGCCAAATAACATTGGAAACAGGATGACGAGATGGAGCGGACGATATAAAAATCACCGACGTCGGGCGCTGGATGCACCTCCACTCACCGGTGGTATCTGCTAGTGGATCTCATTCGTGGGTGGGAGAATTTAAAAAAAAAAAAAAAAAGGGTTATGCTCAATTCAGTTCGAATTGAGCTGAAACCGAGCCAGACCTGGCCAAGCCGGAGCAGACCGAACTGAACCGACCTTGAAAGGGTATTTAAGGGTCTGTTTGTTTTTTGCATTTAATTAAAAGAACATTAAACTGCGATTTTAGGAGCTAAAAAGGTCGGATTAACCTCTGATTTATTTCATTGGACTCCATTTTTATGCTCTTCAATCTGTTATATATTTTGGTATTTTTAGATATATTAGAAAATATGTTATTATAAAAAAAATATCATATGAAAATCCAATTTGTAGTATTTCTGTTGATTTTTCTTGAATTGAATGTACCAAATTGATTGTCAAGCTATTGTACATATTTATATGAATGTTTAGACTTGTAAAGTTATATTTAAAAACATTCATAGTTAAATTAAAATTTCACATGAGTTGCAGGTTGGGATTTATTCATATCATGGTGGAACTTGGTGTGACCACCAAAGTGACAATCTTATTTTATTATGATATGCTCAAATTTAAAGGTCTGTGATTGTAAATGATTTATTTTAATAATGTTTATTCAAAGGTGATATTGTTCAAATTTATTCAAATTAGGATTAGAAGCTATTGTGAAAGGATTTTGTGGTCACCATCAAAGTGACACACTTGATTTTATTATAATATATTCAAACCTAATATTTGTGTATTTATAAACTATAATAAGAAAGCATAGTGCTCACCTAAAAATGACACTGACATAAATTTTACTGTTATGGATGCAGTAAAGAATGACACTGTCCATCCAAAGGTGGCATTATCAAAGATTATAAGAAATTCATACACATGGTTGAAGAATTTTAACTTTAGGGGGTCTTCATCCACCCAAAGGTGGTGAGATTTTTTGAGAATCATTATCTTTTCGTAGTTATTGCATAGCTGTCGAGAGGACTAGTGCACATATTGTCCCAAAGGATGTGTGTGTGTAGTTCAATTGACTTTTTAAAAATATAAATTGACTTGCACATGTTATGTATATATTCTTGTTAGCTAATTTTATTTGGTATTAATCGTATACTTGTAATTATTTATATTATTATATAATTGTGGACATGTAATGATTGAATACCTCAAGATGTCTATCATTGGCAGTCAGTTATATTAACTGGATGAAATTAAAATCTAGTTTATGACTGTTAAACCTAGATATATTCAACAGAAAATTATATTTTGGTCCTTAGGGTGTTCAATCTCGAAGATCAAGTAAAACAATGTTCAATAAGAAACATTGAAAAAAGATATTACCTGTGAAATCTAAAAAAATGTTTGCTATTTCAAGAAGAAACGAAGAGATATTTTACTACTCAAGCCCATCAGTATCAGTTTTGATGGTAATGGAGTGTGAACAAGTACAAGATAGAGTTGTTAACTATTAATGATAAGCTTAAAGATAAGTGAACTTTTGTAAATAATTCATTAAAACCTATATAGGTGACACTTTAGATTTTTACTTCCTCACAAGAACTATATAGTCAGATTCTGGTGACCTATAGTACTCAAAAAATATAGTGAACCTAAAATGGAAAGAACTAAAGATAGAAATTCAAAAGAAAGAGAAAAATATGAATGTCAATTTCATAATACATAATACATATCCAGACAAAGACAAGTTACGAAAGAGATAAAGAAACCCACAGAAAGAAATACATTTTTTTATGCAATAGTCAGAAACTTTATAACAAAGAATTGAACATTAAGAAACTGTAAGATAAAATAGATATAAGAATAATGAAATTCTTATAGAGTAACCTAGAAAGGACATATGAAGAAAAAATTATAAATCTGGACAAGCTTAAGTGAAAAAAGAATAAAAATTATGAAACTTCTGAACAAGAAAGTACAGTAAATTGGACACTTAAGCATTAGTCGTAGTCTGAACCCATTAATATTTAATTTATTCTTTTTAGATTATCTATCTTTAGAAGTTAAACTGTATATTGTTATCTTCCACCCTGATTATAATGATTTAAGACTGTTGTCCAAAGAAAGATTGGAAAGAATAATATTTTGAAACCCTCTTTTTCAAAGTTCATAACATGTATACATGTGAGAATTAATTAAAAAGAAAGATGACAAGATTAAAGTAAATAAAGATTATTAACAAAAAAGATTTATTGGATTTGGTGGACATTGAGATTTTATTTAAGACTTCTTATTACAGTTTACTCCATAAGTATTTTTTAAAATAATAAAAATTAAGATGAAAAACTTTTATTGAATGAATTAAATATATTGGATCTGAATAAAAGGGTATGTATTATGGGAGATCATATGACACTGGTCTATTCTCTGATAAATTTGAGTAAATATTTACAAGAGACTGATAATATATTTAATTCTGTAGAAAAAGAATTAATATTGCAACTTATATTATTAATTGAGTACCTAGTTAGTCAGTTCCAGTTCAAGTTATCAATCTGTGGATTAAACAGGTATTCAGATAATGGTATCTGAAGTTTGATAGGATTGTATCTTCTTTCAACTTTATTGAGATTGTCATTAACCAATGTATATATCTATAGGTCAGTGAGAGTGGATTCACTTCCTAGTCATGTGTGTTGATGATTTATCACTGATTTATAGTGACTTGGTTTACTAGTTGAAATCAATATTTTTCTATCTAATAACTTCAAGATGTAGAATGTGTGAGCAAGTAATTTTGTACTTGATATTGAGTTTGCTCGTGACAAAAAAAGTAAAATTCTAGATTTATCTCAAAGTATAAACATTGTTCTCGAATTGTTTAGTATCCATGTATTACCATTAAGTTGTGGATGCTTAAATCGATAAAGAAAATAAATTGACAGAATTGTGTACAAGGAATGATATTGAATGTGAGTACTTGTAATGTAATAGGGAACTTGATATATGCTTAATGTTGTAATCATTTTATATAGTCTTTTCATTAAGTGTTATGGGACGTTTTCAGTTGGGTACTGATATAACTTACTGGACAACGAGAAAAAGAATGATCATGTGGTATATGTAGAGGATCAAATATTATATATTCATTTATGAAAGTAGTAACACTCTAGGCTATTTTGATATAATTTTTAATATTTGCATTGATGGCAGGAAACCAACATCAAGGTTCATTATTATGGTGGTAGGATTTTGTAACTCTATGTAAAGATAACAAATAAGGTATCTGGTGTAAGAGTTACTTTTCTGATTTGAAGGTTGTAGACTCTATTTCTAGACCTATGTAGATATGTTGTGACAACGATTTAGCTGTGTTCCTCTCAAAGATAAGGTATCTAGTATTTCACAGTATAATAGAGATCGAATCTCTTCAAGTAAGAAAAATATCAAAAAAATTTATATTGTTGTAGATTCTTTGATGAAGGTTTTGTCAGTGAGAGTCTTCAAAGGGACAATATGTCCAATATAAAAATGGTTGAGAACAATTAATTTTATCAAAGGCTTGAGTGGCCAAAGATCTGAAAATTAATGGGAGTCTCTAGATATGTTTAAACAGTGGGAGACTCTTTATGTTATGCTTGTGTTTTCACATTGCTTATTGTGTTTGATTGTATTGCTCATTATTTGATGGGTACAATTTTGTAACCATGGTTTTATTTATTTATTGTGTCTGAGAGTTTAATGGTAGAATTTGGTGCAGGCGGTCCACCGCCATCAATTCCACCACCGACGCCACTGCCTAATCCTGGAGCGGGGACAGAACTAGAGGGTTCTATTACCGGGTGAAACATAACCCGAATAACCATTTTCTGACCCGGATTTGCAGTGCCTAGGCTTCTCACTGATGAAGTAGATTAAGCGTTAACGACCAAGTCGGTAACATGCGTTCGTGTTCCTGTTGTTGAATTTGGGTGTTGGGAAACTTACAGATGGAATCTCTGACATGTAATCCATTTTTGGAAGCTCACTTGTCATAGGTCTCAGGCTCATTTCTGGTAGGTTTAACTCAGTAAATCAAATGCAAATGAGAACATTTAATTTGTTCTTGGATTTCACTTCGGCTTTGATTATTTTAGTAGCATTTGAATTCATTTCAACTCTGATCACATAAGTTCACTCTCAGAGAGTATCCATATGTTTCTATGAGTTTCTATTTGTTCTATGATTTCCTCTCATTTCTAATCGACATCAATGTCGTCAACGACGGCAAGGGACGACTGTAGTCCATCACTTCCAACAAAGATCTATGGTAGCTATCCTTTGATTTCATCTTGAATTTTCTTTGATTTGGACATTTTTCAGAGGTTCCTTTTTCTTCTTCAATTTGATTCAGCTGCGGTGACATTTCCATTCCTTTTATTTTGGTTGGAATTTCCAATCCGTGACGACGACAACTAAACTGCATTCGATTTCTTATCTTTGATGGTTCAATTTATGCAATTTTTGTATCTTTGACTGGATCATTGGCTTCATTTTCTTCAATTATTCTAGTTGCAGGGACATTCGTTGTCATTTTCTTCAATTATTCTAGTTGCAGGGACATTCGTTGTGTTTTCACACAATGGTAAAAAAAGAGAGGTAATTTTAATTTTTTTTTCGTTAGGCAATTTAACATTATGGGGTGCAATTGATATTATTGTAAATAATGGAGGATAGTTGAAGTTAAGGTAAGCCTCATAAGAAGTGTGTGCAATTTTCCCTTAGTTTTTTTTTTTTTTTTTTTTAATATGTGTTTATAGAAATGGAATGGTTAGTACTGTTTATCTTAATTTTCAGTTTAAATATTTGGGCATTGTCGGGTCTAGGGGTGATGAATGACGATTTCCCATGTCATGAATGTACAGTCCGACCCGAAAGAAATAGATGATAAATTAACGTAAATGAATATAGAAGTTGGGAGTCTTCTTTAATTTCTTGTCGATCGACAGTATTTTTTTTATATGGCTAAGGAAGAAAGAAAAGATTTGGGAATCTCAATAAGTGGAAAAAGATGTGACAGCCCAACCCTCAAAAAAATGCTTGAAAGCAGCTGAATGAATTGATTTGCTTTGCCGACCTATGCTAATAATATTACAAATTATATATTAAATGGAGATCAAATCAATGTCTTAATGTTCTTAATTTTATAAAAAAAATTAAATATTTAAAAATCAACCTGTTAATGTTCTTACAAAAAAATAATAAATAAATAAAACTAATAAATAAAAAAATCCTGTCTAGTCCTGGTCCTAGTTTTGTATTAATTATTTATTGATCCTAATATACGATTATTATTGGGAAAATTACTCTATTACCAAATTACCCATTCAATTATTCAAAATAAAGATATGTATTACTTAAATGCCTTAAACGTAACGCGGTTCTTTGGCAACCCCTCACCAATATATATTTTTGACATTTTCTACCCTTGACCATTCCTCATAAAAATGTCCAAAATCATTATTTATCATGTGATGACAACCATACATACATATATATTAAGAAAAAAATGTATCTGATTAATAATTTACCCCCGTTGCGTGGACATTGTTGAAAATATATATTTTAATAATACACATCTTTATTTTAAATTATTTGATTAAATGAAAGATTGCTTGAATAATTTGATAATCCTAAAAAAACCATTTGTTGATTAATTTAATAAAAATGAAATAAAATTTCCATTATTTTTGTCCTTATAAAAAAAAAACCCCTTGGCTTTCTTCTTTACATGGAGGGCAAGGATCCACATCCTCTCTTTCAAGAGAATTTGGAAAAAAGGTGGCACCCCCATTGGATAGACGACACCAGGGGCTCAGTTGAATCCGAACCCTCCATCCCAGTGGACATTCCCGGTCTGCTTAGCTTGTTGGCTCAGTGTCAGTTCAAATAGAGGGTTCGAATTCATCCGAACTCTAGATGTCCATCCTCTACGAGATTCTCTTGGATAAGAGGATTTGATACAAAAGGGAAATATAATGCACAAAGAGCTATGACAGTTTTATACATTTAATTATCCTGTAAAACGATGGTGTGCCACATATTAAATCTAAATTGGAAAAAAAATTCTGGCAAACCGAGTAGTAGGAATTTTCCTATTATTCGGGTTTATGTGGGACGATATGGAATATGTTTATTTTCAACAACCGGTTCCCAAGCCCTTAAATTTTTTTATTTTTTAAAATACCTTTTTAATTATAAAGAAGGACAGGTTAGGACTTTGAAGTAGAATTCTCAAGACTCTAGAAGGGTTTGTAAATCAATGGAACCAAAAATTCAGGATGATCATCATCCAAAACAAAGGATTTCAACCCAAAGATCTTGTTTTTCTCTCTCTGTCTTCCAATTTCATTACATTAACGAAGATATTCTCCAAAGGATTGACCTTCATGCTAATCAACTTCATCGATCTCGATCTACTAACTAGAAACTTCATCCAAGAGTTTATACCTTCGAACCTTACCTCTGAAGACCTGTTTGATGATTCCACTCCCAGTTTTAGGGATCTCCTCTGATTTGGTCCTTCTAAGCGTATCCTCCAAGCATCCACTTGCAATGATCCTCTTCCGAGCCGCCGATGATTGCTCCGGCGATCTTTGCTTCTTCGTCGGACTCTGTAGATTCAATTTTAAGCTACCTCTCTGAGCCTTCACCCCCACAATCCCATCATTTCTCCTGTTCTTGCTTTTTTCTTCTTCTTCTACTTCTTCACGTTTGTCACTGTTATTGACAGCAGAAGAAAGAGAAAAGGAATTGTGTGCTCTGTCCATGATCTGCCTTCCTTTTCTTTTCAGACACCAATTGCAGACTCGATAGGACTCGACTTTCGGGTAGAGATCGCTACAGTATCTGCAATTGCAGAAATCAAAGAAGGAAATTAATGATAATAGATATCTACTTCTTCAATTCTGGTTCTAGATTTTTCCATTAATTACCTGTGTTGGAACCTAAAAAGGCAAATCTTGCATCGGAAGAGCTCGTTAGATAAACCATAATCTCCACACATGCAACACTCGAGCGTGGTGGTCGATGATTTTGCATCTGTTCGCTGATTGCTCATCTCCAGCTCCGTAATCTGTACCAGAATTTTCAGAGACAGAGAGAGAAGAGAGAGAGAGAGAGAGGGGGAAAAGGTAGAGTGATATTTTATTCCTTATTCCCTCTTCTCTTCAACTGAAACTCTGAAAACTTCATTTTCAGTTGGAAGGGCCCACCAAGGCGCTAACCGCTTGCAGAAATTGACAATAATACTTTAATAGCTGGTAGACCCCACCTAATTTCTGACGGTTAGATCTCTTCTGGATGGCAGATTGATAGGATGGTCTCAGGAACCAGAGAATGGATACCTGATCTTGGAAGAAAGCCGTTTGATTGGAATCACAATGTTCGTAGGGAGGAGGATAGAATCGAAACCTTGACCTCTTCCCCTCAATTGCTGGGCTATCCAACGGTCGTAGAAGTTCCGATCCGAAGACCAAACACGAGTCGACAGCGTGGGACCCACTGTTCCCCATTAAACAAAAAAGAAGAAGAACGACAAACGTCACCTACCCCTCATCACGACAAAGTGGCAGGAATCACATTGCTGGGAAGTAAATAATTGGTATAACTGATTTTAACAAGGTAGCTAGTTATGTCCCAGGTAGGTGATAATTAGCTTGTCACGAGGGGTCTCACCAGTGACCAGTGACCGGTTAGATCTTACAAGATTTAACAACCCTTCTTTACAATATCAAAACTATCCTTATGCTGTATATTGTGTTTTCCTTGATGGTCTATGAGTGTGCATTAAAGGAGATCAGTGAGAAAACTGTTGTCACCGGCTAGGTGATATGAAGCAGACCCTTGCTTGTTGGCGATGATGTCGTACGATGTATGTTTTCTTTCAAGGTGCTCAAACATTGCAAGGGAAGAAAAGAGTTCATTTGAAGGAGTCTCATGACTTTGAAATCACTTTGACGCTCAAGTCAGTATAGGATCAAATAGTTATGAACTCAGGGAAAAAAAGTCGAATTCAAAGATTGAGTGGGGGGTAGTTCTTGAATGAAAGAGTGGGAGCGAGCATTCTTACAGACGTCTAATGTCTAACCCTTGTACAATCAAACTGATCTATACTTATAGCCATCGGAGTAGCTGTGAGTGAGTGAATCATGGGTTAAGTGCAATTGAGGTAATGCTCTTTTAGATTCGAGAAGTCACTAATGTGGCTCTTGGACCACTGTTCATATTGACAGTTTAGCCGTCTAAAAGTAGGCTTAAGCACATGGGTTAACATGTGAAACCACGACCTTCGTCATAATTATGTAGGCTTAGCAAAGTTTTACGTGCGAGTGGGCTTTGCACATGCTTCCTTTACGAGACATGTATTCTACTGTGATGACTTCGTCTACTTCTGCCAGCTATCACTTGAAATGACTTCAATTTGGACTTCAAGTTTTCCTTTGAACCGAGACCCCAAGTTTGTAGTCGGATGCGATCCTTAATTCTCTACCCACTCAGACTCTTACCATGTGTTGTCGGCTTGCGGTTAATTGTATACTCATCCATAAGCAGCCCATCGGAAGGGAGAGATCTCAAAAGCCCCTAGGGAGGGGGTTATAATGGGTGGTGATCAGAACTAGGTTGTCCAAGAGAAAAATGAAAGAAAGCCTCTACAATGTTGTAGGCTTGTGAATGAGATCGATCCCCAATGCAATATCTCACGGTCATGGTTTTAGTTCATAGTATCAGAATGGTATCAATATTAGATTCGTATCAATTCAACACCCAACAATTGGTTGAAAGCAGTCTCGCCAAACCTGGTTGAAATTAGACTGAAACAGGCCTACGTAAGCCTAAACTCAACATTTGGTTTGCAGTACACATGATAGGTGGTTCTTTTTTTAATCGACCATTAAGAGCATCTAAAGCTCTAATACCATGTTAAGTTTCCATCTCAAAAGTTTAAACTATTAAATGGAAAGACTTTAAAATAAAACACTTAAAATTTCGGAATTAATGAATACGGGATTATCCTAACAATGAGTAACAGTGAAAATCACCATCCCATCCTCAAATGAATCGTATCCAAATCCTCTCCTCCCAGAGGTTTGGGAGGAGAGACAGCAACCCCATTGGATGGTTGACGCCTAGGATTAGAATGAATCTGAGCTTTCCATTTATAAGCCCACACCCCCTTGTCGGTTCGGATTCATTCAAACCTAAGTATTCGCCATCCAATAGGATTACCGCCTCTCCACCCAAACTTCTGAAAAGAAAGAATGTGGATCCAAATGAATCCCCAAAAACCAAGAAACAATCCATGTGAGATCAGTGAGAGTCTGGGAGACTGAGACACTGTGCACACAACACCACCCATTGTCATCGTTTTGGATTATATGTCAGCTCCACTCAATTTCCTGTTCCTTCTGTGGGGCCCTCCAAGACCTATCCTACGGTGTTGATTTCACACAAAGGATCTTGGGTCACTACAGTTACTTCCACAGATCCACTTGGGGTTATCTGATGGCCCATAATACTTATTATATACATCCCTATTGGAGGAATGTAACCGACTTAATGGTTCAATGATCAATGATGTATCGGATGTATTTATAACGAGGCAAACAGTTATATAGGTTTCATGTTTATATATTCCTTGCTCTCAATCTGATAACACTGACCACTCAGTGGCAGAAGTCACCATCCTTTCTTTGATAACAATTGTATCAATTCACCATTTGTCTTCATTATCTGTCACTGTCGGTTTCTCCTTCAATCATTAAAATATGAGAAAATTAAAATTGGAGACAATGTTTTTGAGTGGTAGGAAAATTTGGTAGTATTGTATGGATGAAGCGGAAACACGGCACGACCGAATACCTTAACAAAGATGTAATTTGGTTGTTGTCAATACAGATGTTGAAAGGGACAATAATTATTAAGAATAGGTAGGGGTAGTTGATTTAAGTTGATTTATGGATTTATGAGGAAAACGGTTATTTCAAAAGCGTATGATCAATACTTTAACAGTATGGAGGCATGCGCAAGAAGAATGAGCCCAGTGTCAATAATGTGACGTATTTTGCGTTCAACAGTTTCATTTTGTTCATGAGTGTGAGGACATGTCATACGGTATATTATTCCATTTGTTTTTTGATACTAATTGAGTTTCTGGTATTCTCCTCTCCAGTCTGATTGAAAGGATTTTATGGGATGTGATCTACTTTTCAACCATTTTTTGAATTGAACAAAAAAGGTTGGAATTTCTGATCTTCTGGCAAGCAGATAAAACTAGGTAAACTTAGAAAAGAATCATTAATAAATATAAGAAAATAATGGAAGCAACAGGAACAGGAATAGGAGTTCATAGATCACTAAAAATTAAGTCTAAATAAGGACCATTACTGACAGTTCTAGTAATGGGTAGCCGTTGCTTATGTGCTTTGCCTAAAAAACAAGAAGAATAATGATTAAAAGAAAGAAGAATTGCATGGTAAAGAATTGGTAGCAATTAAGTTTCGGACGGTTAAAATCTATGGATGCCCAAGACGGGCATGCCAAGCTTCAATTGAAACTTTTTCACCAATATGGGCAGCTCTGGGCGGTGATTTATTGTGGTTTTGAAAGCCCAATAGCTGATATAATCCATCTTTAAGAACCCCCTTGGAGCAGCAACATCTTTGTCATCTGATCCTTCATAAGAAAATGAAATGGATGAAACTCAAAAAACCAATTATTATCCTTCGTAAAATAATGAACTGATAATTAATTGCGAGTGATTTGTGGTACGTGGAGGATATTTGAGAATTTAAATGGATGGCTATTGTGAGACTGCAAAAGTGATGAACCAACATGATGAATATTTAAACTCATACCATTACCAACTTTTAAATTGTCTTTACTAGTATATCCATTGTGGATGTGAAGGTTGGAGAGATCCGTCGTCACATAATGGGTTGCAGCGGTGTCAGGATACCAGCCCGTATTGGCACCCGGAGAGTAAGGAGTTGGAAGAAGACCAGTCATGTTAGCAGCTGGAGGAGCAGTATTGTTGGATATTGAAGTTGAATATCGAAAATAATATTTACTGGCTGAGTGGTTTGATCTGTTACAGATCTGACACCATTCCATCCTTTTTGATTTTTGGCCATATCTGCCCTTATAGCCATTGTTTGATTGGCTTTGTGGAGTCGATGTTATAGACTTAAGAAGTGGTGCGTGTTGGGTTGATGTCTTGTATTCTGTGAGGTCCACACAATTATAAGGGTAGTATTTGTATTAGGGTATGAGTCTATTACATATATGGGGTAAACTTATAATTGTGGTAGGATTAGGATTTTTAGGTTTCCTTATAAATTGTCTATGTGTGGGAAAACCTAGATAAGACTGTAAATGTTGTCAAAGGACTCTCCTCTGACAGTGGAGAGATGAAGGCGCTATAAGGCTGATAGATGAGATAAACCTGTCAGCTAGAGAGCTGTAGAAGTTTCTTGGGAATAAAGAATTTCTCTTTCTCTGGTGGACGTAGGCATCCCACGATGGGGTGCTGAACCACGTTAATTCTTGTGTTTTCTTCTTGTTTGCTCCCCCAATCCTAACAAGTGGTATCAGAGCTGGGTTTGATAGATCGATCAGTGATCTAGGAGAAGGAGGGAGGTGCATGGAAGGTATGAAGAAGAAGAAGAAGAAGAAAAAGAAAAAAAAGGGTGAGTTTTTTCGTTTTTTTCTTTGATATTCTTTTGGAGAAGTAAAGGAATTAGCAAAAAAAAAAAAAAAAAAAAAAGGGGTTGAGTTTTTTTTAAACTTTTTCTTGATCTATGGTTTTCAAGACCATGATTACGGTGGTGTGAAAAAAAAAAAGAAGAAGAGTTTTCATAGAAGACGAAAAAAAAAAGAGTGTAATGATTACACTTGTTGTGTGGTTTTTTAAGTTTTTTTGTTTCCACGGGTATCTTTTGAGAAAAAAAAAGGGTGCCGTCAAGAAGAGATGGAAGGAAATCTCAGGCTAGGAAGATGATTCTTCTTATCATCCCATGTGCCAGTAGGGATCATGGAGTCGAGATTTGTAGATTGAACTCAGGTGTTGCGGCAATGGATCTCAGTGGCTTGGTGGCCTTGATCGGATTAGATGTTGGATCTGACGGCGGGACAAAGGAGTACTGACAGGTTGAGACAAGAAATCAGATCTCAATGTTTGCATTGGAGGTGCAGAGGTGAGAGACTTGGGTTCCAGGTGCAATTGGAGTTGCAGAGAGCTGGGATGAGGAGTCGGTTCTAAAGGTCTGCATTGGAGGTGCAGTGGTGAGAGGCTCGGGTTCCAGGTGCAACTGGAGTTGTAGGAAAACTGTGTGTGACGGTGATCTTTTCGGTGATGCTGCAGCAGTGGGAGAGATAGAGTCATTTCACATCATACGGTGGTGAGCTGTACGGGACATCCGGACAGGGTGTGGGCTATGCGGGGTGTAGCGGTTTGGCAAAGACAAGTTTACAGAATCAACATCAATGGATTTTCTTCAAGGTGGTTTGTAGAATCCAAGCTAGGTGGAGATTTGTTGGGTTGATGTCTTGTATTCTGTGGGATCCACACAATTATAAGGTTAGTATTTATATTAGGGTATGAGTCTATTACATGTATGGGGTAAACTTATAATTGTGGTGGAATTAAGATTTCTAGGTTTTCTTTTAAATTGTCTTTGTGTGGGAAAACCTAGGTAAGCCTGTAAGGGCTGTCAAAGGACTCTCATCTGACAGTGGAGAGCTGAAGGAGCTGTAAGACTGACAGATGAGATAAGTCTGTCAGGTAGAGAGCTGTAGAAGTTTCTTGGGAATACAAAATTTTTCTTTTCTCTGGTGGACATAGGCATCCCACGATGAGGTGCTGAACCACGTTAATTTTTGCGCCTCCAATCTTAACAGTGCGGATGGTGTAGTTTTTTAGCCGTAATTCATGGCTGAAAAGGGATCTATGCAGATCATGGAAAGACAAAGCCTCTGATTTTGTGGCAAGTGCAGTGACAATAACACTATAGTCTGGGCCGAGATTGTGAAGGATGATAACATTGAATTCTTCAATGCCAACTGGTTTGTTCGCAGCAGCCAGTTGATCAAATATGTATTTTACTTCACTTAAGTAAGTGCCAATTGGTTTATCTCCTTTTGAGGTATTTTGCAATTGCATATGCAACTGGAGAATACTAGTATAAGAACGATCACCAAATGCAGTGTGAAAAGTTTTTCATACCTTTGCAGCAGTGGTTAAACCAATAATGTAAGTAATGTGTTTGCTATAAGAGAAGACAGTAATAAGCTAAGCACCATCTGATCCTTTCGAATCCACTGAGCATACACCAGCATTGGTGGTGAGTGTAGAAGATGGACAGATTTCAGTGCCTTCAATATAACCCATTAGTTCTTGGCTTTTGGGTTGAGGAACAATTTGAGTCTTCCATAGGAGAAAGTTGTCGACAGACAACTTGATTGTTAGCTGTTGATGGAGTGTAGATGGGTTGGAAGTAGGAGTTTGTGTTGGGGATGAAAGTGGAGAAAGAGTTGCAGAAGCATTGGAGGAATTCATTGAGATAGGATGGTGTGATCGTCTAAGCATTTGATACCATGTTAAGACTGATATTTTTGAGTAAACTGTCGTGTTCTATCTGTTGGCACTTGATACTATTAAATAGGTTTAACAGTTACAAACGAAGTACATTTGAATTTGAAAAACTCAAGCTGTTTGAGTTTAAGTAGAACTCTTCATACGGTTCATATGGTTCCTATATTGTAGGGATATCATATGAACATATAGGAGTTTGAAATTTAAAATACAAAATTTAAAATTTGAAAAGCTAACGACATTCCTTAATAAGAGATACCACTATTACTGTCATATCTGATCTTCTTAAACTGATTTTTTGTGGGAATCACTTCTTTGATTCATATAAGAATAATAATCTGTTGGCCATATATATGTATTGGTCATGTGTCACTTTGTGATTGGTTTCATATTGATTCGATACCGATCCATATCAATTTTCAGAGTGACAAATACCCTTTTTAATACATTGAACTAAAACCATGATTTTTTTCGCTAAAAGTCAGTAAATATATTAATTGATGAAAGGAGTAAAGAAGAGCTTACAAATCTCCAGCTAGTAAAAACCCACCTTCGGCATTGCCATCAGAAGGACCTAACTAGAGACCAAAGTGAGATAAAAGCTACAAAAATCTAAATCTGGGATGTCCAGAAGCGTCCCATACTAACTCTCTAGCAATGAAATCTGAACAATAAATCCAAAAATTCCGATCTACATTCTGTAGCTGCCCATTTAGCAAGGCCATCTGCAACTGTGTTTGCCTCTCTAAAGCAATGAGTGACTCTGAGAGATTTATCTTTCAGCTTTTCAATCAAATTTAACCAAAGCTGCAACCCAAATCATGGAAGTTTTTTAGATAGCACACTTGCAACCAAAGATTTCCATCACATTCAATCCATATTTTCTTGTATACATTATATACAACCATAGGTATATACATACAACCTTCTCACACACACTCTCCTTATATGGGCTTCTTATTAACGAAGCATACAACATCCATCCCAAGTATTCTAGTGAGACTATTTTCTCAAAATAGAGACAAGATTGGAACCTGTATTAATACTATGTCTATCTAACTTAAAAATTCACTATGAGAAGCCGACAAGAATCAGATCCTCATTAAAATAATATTATTTATCTCCTCCTATTACTCGTCTACTTTTTGCGAATGATTTTTGCTATTCTCTAAAGTCAATCTTGACCATAGTATGACTATTAAAAAATATCTTGATATCTACTGTGATGCATCTAGAGTCTGGACAGAGGATTAATTTACAGAAATCCTCGATGGTCTTTAGTCCAAATACTCCTTCCAAGATCAAAAGATGGATTTCTCGGATTCTTAAAATCTCCTACGGGAATGGTCCTTTAAAATACCTGGGATTCCCTTCGGAATTTGGAGCTGTTAAGAAGGATGCCTTCAATCACACATTGGAATTCTTTTGATGTCCATCATACTCACCATGTCGAATTTCGTTGGCTCTCATTTTAAACTTCCCGCCTCATATCCTAAGACAATTAAGAAAGAAGCTACAAAATTTTTCTGGAGATCAATGACAATAAATCTAGCATCCATTGGATTTCTTGGAAAAGGTTGTGTAGATAAAAAGAAAGGAAATGTGGTTTGAGATTGTGTGATCCCCTTATTCAGAACAAAGCTCTCCTTACTAAATTTGCCTGGAGAATTTGGAAAAATCCGGAGTCAAATTAGGTGAAAATCTTCAAATTATTATACTTTCCAAATTCTTGTTTCCTTAAAGCTAAATCTAGAAGTAATCTTTCTCTTAAGTGGAGGAGTATTCTTGAAGGCCGATCTATTCTTTTGGAGGGTTTTATATTGCAGGTCAGAATTGGGGATAAGATTAACATATGGGAAGAACGTTGGATCCCCAGTCTCCCAAATTGGAAGATTAGTCAGCCAAAGATTCAAAATTGCCCTCTGATTTTTGTCAATGGCCTTATTGATTGCCCAAATAGATATCAATGAGAAATATTTCTTTTCAAATGATGCAAAGGTTATTCTCAATATTCTCCTTAGTCTCTTTTCCAAAGAGAATCGATTGGTATGGACTGATGCAAAAGATGAAAACCTTACAATAAAACTAGTATATTATAATAAATCGACACGATCAGACTGACCTATTGGCCCCATCTTCATCTAACCACAAAAATTGACAACATATTCCAAAAGGAGATTTGGAAGAGGATATGACACTTCAAATTCTTTTCAAAGATTAACACCTTTCTTTGGAAGGCTTTTAATGAGGTCTTTGTTAAACTTATAAGTGGGCTTAATTAATCACCTAAATCAGTTATTTAGTGGGAGTCTGATTGACAAGGTAGAATCGATTTGATTTGGTTCATCACATAGTATGAGATAGGTTTGATAACCTTAATTCTATTGTGGAAAGGATTTTAGGGTTACAACAGTATTCTATAAATACTGGGTTAGAGTCCCCACAACCACAGTTAATGAAGTTCTCTCTGTACCCATTAGCAAGAGACATAAGGATATCTCTGGAGGCTGTGGAAGACTGTAGCTGAGGGATTTCGATCAAATCTTGAAAAACATCTTGGAATGTACGAGAATCAATCTCTTCAAACAAGTTTGTCTTTATGATTCACAGTTTATTGATTCTCCATTGTGTTCTAGGATTCATGTATGAATTGTGATGGATTTGTTTGAAACCTTAATCATAATAATATCTAACAGTTGGTATCAAAGCCAACCATAAAGACCTAGGATTAATGAGGATTGATGTAAAGACTTGTAAGTGACTGTTTGAATTGAAAAGAAAATTTTCTCAAGTTTTGGATCGAATCTGGATTTAATCTATCAGAGTTTTCCATCGACGATTTTTTTTTTACCAGCAAAAGGTTTCAAATCATATATCGCTAGAAAGGTCTCGGAGAGATGGTTTCGGTGATATAAAAATCCCCGACACCGGCCACTGGACGCGCCGCTACTAGCTGGCAACAGAAGCAACTGAATCTCACTTGTAGGGGAAAGATTTTTAAAAAAAATCCTTGATCTGACGGCGTCGATTCATCTCTGGGTCAAATTGGTGCAACCCAAAAACCCTAGCGGGTTGACTCAGAGTCAACCTGGACTACTGTTGAACCGTTTGGGCTGATCTAGATCCGAACCCAGTTCCAACGGTCAGGCCCGAACCAAGCCTGGGCCCAAGAATCGATCCAAGACTAGATCCCTGGGCACACGTATGGGTCAGCACGTGTGACCCAAGTACCCAATCAAAAGACCCGTCAACCTGACCCAAAGGGTAACTCGATGATCTGACCCATGAACCCGACATTACTACCCGAAAACCCACTCCACTTACTTGAAAAATTGACCTATTAACCCGATTTGGTGGACCGGGCAGGTCATGGTTGAACCAGTTGGTCGAGCCGTGGTTCGATTTACATCAGACCGTTTGGTTGTGGTCTAAACCAAAGAGCTTTAAAAAAATAACTTTGGTCTGACAGTGTTGACCCGATCATCGTCAGGTCAACTCGAAAACCCTAACGAGTTATTTTGATCCAGGTTAACTCAGATCGAACTGACTTTGCAGGCAGACCCACTTGTCCCACTTATGGGTCAACACGTGGAAACCCGATTAAATTTTGACCTGACCCAGTCATCAAATCGAAAACCCAGGTTTCATCCTGTTAACCCGATAGTTTGCCCTAGAAACTCAGGAATTGAACCGATTTGAATTGGTGGTCTAAGCTTTGGCGGGTCGGTGAACCGATTCAATGGTTCATCCGGACAGACCAGTAGGTTCGGTCTGAAAGTTAATAAAAAATTGAAAATGGAAAAATAACAAAAAAAAATTGAAAATGACATATTTGGTTCAGTTTGAACCAAACCAAGGTGAATCGATCCTATGCAGACCAATCTAACTGAACCGGACCGACCCTGACAAGATGCCTAAGGCTTGTTTGGTTTCTGGTTTTGACAAAAGAATATTGAATTGTGATTTTGGGAGCTAGAAAGGTCGGATTGACTTCTGGTTCGTTCCATTGGATTCCACTTTTGATGCTCTTCAATCTGGTATATCTTTTGGTATGTTTAGATATATTGAGAAATATGATATTATAAAAAAATACCTTATGAGAATCTAATTTATAGTTTTTATGCTGATTTTTCTTGAATTTATTATACCAAATTGATTGTTGAGCTATTGTGCATGATTATTTAAATGTTTAGACCTGTAAGGTTGTGTTAATAAAACATTCATGATATCCCATGTGAGCTGCAGGTTGAGATTTGTTCATATCATGGTGGAACTTGGTGTGACCACCAAAGTGGCAACCTTGTTTCATTATGATGCATTCAAATTCAAGGGTTTGTGTTTGTAAATGCTTCAGTTTGACGATATTCATCGAAAGATGACATTGTCCAAGTTTGTTCAAATTAGGATTTGTAGCTGTTGCGTACGAATTTTGGTATGACTACCAAAGTGACAATTTTGGTTCTATCATAATGTGTTCAAATCCAACATTTATGTATTTACTAGCTACAACAAGGAAGTATAGTACTTACCCAAAAGTGACACTGATATAAACTCCCATTTTTATAGATGTAGCAAAGAACGACATTATCTATCCAAATGTGGCGTTATCAAAGATTATAAAGAACTCATGCACATGATTGAATGATCTTGGCTTTAGGAATTTTCATTCACCTAAAGGTGGTAAGATTTCTGAGAGTCATTATTCTTTCACAGTTATTACATAGTTATTGAGAAGACTATTGCCCATATTATCCCAAAGGATATGTGTGCAGTTCGACTGACTCTCATGGAGATGACTTGCTTACATATGTTCAAATTATAGGAGTTTTACTTGATGTGAATTAATCATGTGTCTCATTGTTTTGAGTTAGAAGATTCAGACTCACACCCTAATTGGGAATGACTTTAAGTTTATGTTATTATGAATTATTTTATTTGGTTTATCATTAATGACATTTGAATAATTGATGAGTAATTGTTCATGGTTAAGTGTATCTCATTTTTTATCTAAAGCTTGAATAGCCAAATATTAGGGAATCAGTGGGAGTCTCTTGACATATTTAATCAGTGGGAGACTCATTATGTTTATATTCTCACATTGCTTACTGTGTTTGATTATATTACTCATGGTTTAATATGCATAGTTTTTGTAACCATGATTTTGTTTACATTAGCATTTACATTATTACTATTTTGCTTACATAGTTATATGTGTTTGATATGTCAAAAATTTTAGGCAATATTCAATCAATGTAATAAGATAGTATTTAGCAGGAGTTATTGTGGCAATATTTAACCAAAGAGAATAAAGCGGTATTTAGCCAGAAAGTACAAGGCAGTATTTTACCAAAGAAGACATTATTTAGCCAAAGAATAAAGACGGTGTCAAGCCGAAGTATGGTATTATATTCCGCTTTCTTTAAATACCATGTTTTATTGTCCATATAGATTTTGGGGCATTTTGATTAAGGTTCTTTAATCAAGTTTGGACTCTCATGAGAATTTACTTTCATGCATTATCTTAAACAATTCATGTATTGAGTAAACCTCTGTTGTGGCTGACAGAAAATTGTACACCGTATATTGAGGTATATTATCCGTTGTTGCTTGCATTGGAAGCTTGATTGATGTTTCAAAGTTAGTGACAACTTAGTGTGCTGGATTCCATAGCCACACTGATTAATGGTAATTTTATAATTAATATAACTCAAGTGGGAGATTGTTAGACTTATACGTGGACTTAATTAATTACCTAAACCAGTTATTCAGTTGGAGTCTGATTGACACGATATGACCGATTTGATTTGGTTCGGTTAGTCACATGGTAAGAGATAGGTTTGATAACTCTAATTCTATTGTGAGAAGGATTTTAGGGCTACAACAATATTCTATAAATACTGGGTTAAAGTCCTCATAGCCACAGTTAATGAAATTCTCTCTGCACCCTTTAACAAAAGACATAAGGATATCTTCTGGAGGCTATGGAAGACTATAGCTGAGGGATTTCGATCAAAGCTTAGAGAGTGTCTTGGAACGTATGAGAATCAATCTCTTCAAACAAGTATGTCTTTATGATTCACAGTTTATTGATTCTCCATTGTATTCTAGGGTTCATGTATAGATTGGGATGAGTTTAGTTGAAACCCCAATCACAATAATATCTAACAGTTATTGCTTCGAGTGAGGGTCTTCTTCAGTGAAATCTGAAATATGATCACACATGCAAACGTTGTGGCATTCATTTGGAATAGGTGGAGCATATTTATCTTTCTTGCCCCTTTGCTCAAACTGTTTGGTACGGTTCTTTCCTCTCTCACAGAATCCCTCTGATTGTAATATGAAATTTCATCAGTGGATTGGGAATTGGAACTAACTTTTGCAATCCTCTAAATCAGAAGCCACTCGAGCTTTCAGCCTTGCCTCCTTCGTCTGTTGGCATTTTTGGAAGGTGCGGAATGATTTTAACTTTAAAAACCAAGACTGCAGTCCCATAGATATTATCTTCAAAGCCGAGTCTACTCATCAGTAGATTTTAGAAGCTTCCTAATCGACTGCCAGCCACTCAATGAACCTTCATTCTGTGGTGTCTCCAGGTGATAAAGCTCTTCCTCATTCTGGCTGTATACAAATTAATATCGATGCTAGTCTTGATAAGCAATCCAGTGGAATCGACTTCCTTCTTCGTGATCATCTTTGCAACCTCATTAAGGAGGTTTCTAGCAGTCTGTTTTTCATTTCTCCAAAAATTGGAGAAGCCTTTGCTATCAGATCGGCCTTGCAACATTCTTCAGCTCTGAACTACCTGGATATCTCTGTTGAGTCCAATTGCAAGGCTATATTATTGACATTTTGACTTCTCAAAATTATTATTGTGAGATAGCCCTTCAACCTATTATTGAAGATATCTTTATGTTGGCTTCTTCTTTTCAAAGCTGTAAGTTTTCTTTTTTCCAAGGGGAGCAAACATTGTAGCTCATACCCTTGCCAAGAAACCTTACCAATTTTGGGGATGGTTGATTGGTTATTTTCCACTCTTTGGTTTCATGAAGATAATGTAAATGAATACTTGGTTTCCCCTTGTTCTCAATAGGCTTTCTTTATACCAGAAGAAAAAAAAAAAAAAATATATATATATATATATATATATATATATATATATATATATATATATATATATATATATATATATATATATATATATATATATATATATCATGATGATGACTGCATCAACATGATACCACAGGCAAGGAATCGATCAGGCAAAACATTTAATGAGTTTCTCCAATGAGGTTGACTGACTGTGGTGGAAAATAAATAAAAAATAAAAAATAAAATCAAAGTCCCATTCACTCAAGCATTAAAAAAATAAAAAAATTCCCATTCCTTCAGTTAAACATTAGAAAAAAGCCTGTAGATCATATGGTCAGAAATTACTCAGTGAATCTAAACCTGGCCTCTAGGCAGAGCAATTTACTGATGGGTACTTTCTGATTAATAGTTATATATATGACACAAGTCTTTTTCTCATGGTTAAAGATGATTTTTAACAACCTGATTCAAAGAATTTGGAAGTTTTTTTTTTCCTGTTTTTTTTTCCCCCCCTCTCTTCTCTCTTAAAAGTAAAAGAAACAATGACTCTAATACCATGTCGAAGTATTCAATCCAAAGTTCTCTAATGTGAAACTATTAATAACAAGTTTTTCATCCGGAACTCACTTTTCCTCATTATTCTTTAGAGAACTCTACAGTATTGGACAATCAAAATTAGACTTCAGTTCCAGAGTTCTTACCAGAGGAGATAATGTGAAATTTGACTTTGAACTGCTGTTTCCATGTACATCTTTAGCAAAAGACGAAAGGACATTAGGGTGGTGATAAAATTGAAGTAGTGGTCCAGATTGATGGTATAAGGGCAAACCTAGATCAACTGAATTCATAGGATGTTCAATGACACTAAACTCAACCCTCACATGCATTAGAAGATGCAGGGGATGTAAGTAAATGAACTCTTAAAATCCCAAAACTAAAAGAACAGTATTTCTGCAATTCATCATCCACAGTTACCCTTTAAACCAGACAAAAAAATAGTAATGGTTTTGATGTCAAGAAAAAAAATAGTAGTTGGTTACCTGTCACCGGTCCACATTCCAAAGTTGGGAATGTTTGTTGGAATCATAAAACTAACAATTAATTTAGTGAGTAGATAAAAATCGTGTTGAACGTGATTGATTGCACAAAAAATGAGAAAAGGGACCGTAAATTGAAGCAGAGGATCAAAATCTTCATTCTTTATGCAAGAGAAAGTATCAGAAAGCCAAAGTAAAAGCATTGCAGTCAAATGAAACCAGAAAACTGTAAGACTACTATAAAAATCTGGAAGAAGCAGACAATCTCAGATAATTCCAAGCAGCCCATGTGATGTTCTATAACTTCTTCCTCTTCTTCTTCTACACAAGTGCTTCTCTTTATCTGTCCTCCTGCTCTGTTCTTCATCTCTTTCTGGAAATTCTCCCCAGAAGAAACCCACACAGTTCTGCTTTCTGGTTTCTATCATGTGGGAATCAGAGAGTGAGTATGGAGATGGAGTCATCAGTTCAAGTAAGCATGGAGTTAAGACTGATGAGTTCGAACGAAGGGATCAATCATGGTAATTTAACATTTTTATTTAATTTTTGCTTATGAACCTGAACCTATGGATAAATTCTTTCATCATTATATGAAAATCTCTGTTTTGAAATTAGTCCTAAAGCAAGGTGGTCTTGTCCTGTAAATAGGCACGTTGCTACTGATATTCCAAGTGACGTTCTAGTTCAAGTTGGAGATGTTAGTTTCCATTTACACCAGGTAGTTGAGATCATAGATTAAATGATTGAGTTCTTTATAGTTTAAAATAGGAAATTTATGGATTTCTTTCTGGGTTTATATTTTTTTTTATTTTTTTTAATATTTTTTCCTTCCTTTTTATGTACTGGAAGTATCCCCTCCTTTCTCGGAGTGGAAAGATGAACAGAATCATATACGAGTCACGAGATGCAGCCCTGAACAAGATTGTACTGGATGATCTTCCAGGGGGAGCTGATGCGTTTGAGCTTGCAGCCAAATTCTGCTATGGTATTGCAGTTGATCTAACAACAGAGAATATCTCAGGCCTTAGATCTGCAGCAGAGTATCTTGAGATGACAGAGGATTTGGAAGAAAGCAACCTCATATTCAGGACTGAAGCTTTTCTGAGTTATGTGGTCTTGTCTTCATGGAGAGACTCCATTCTAGTGTTGAAGAGTTGTGAGCAGCTCTCCCCATGGGCAGAAAACCTCCAGATTGTACGTAGGTGCAGTGAATCCATTGCTTGGAAGGCCTGCGCTAACCCAAGAGGTATCAGATGGGCTTATACAGGAAGACCCACAAAGATTTCCAGTTTAAGCTGGAATGAGAAGAAAGAATCAAGCGCCAGTAAGAAACAGCAGGTTCCTCCAGATTGGTGGTTTGAAGATGTTTCAATTCTCAGGATTGACCATTTTGTCAAGGTTGTTACAGCAATCAAGGTGAAGGGAATGAGATTTGAGTTAATTGGAGCAGCAATTATGCATTATGCGTCCAAATGGCTGCCAGGATTGATGAAAGAAGGTGTGACAGAGGAAGCAAGTAACAGTAGCTGGAGAGGTGGACTTCACATGATTGTTGCAGGCACTAAAGAGGATCCACTGGGCATTCCAATCAGAGAACAGAGGATGATCATTGAGAGCCTCATTAGCATAATTTCCCCACAGAAGGATAGTGTCACATGCAGTTTCCTTCTTCGGCTTTTGAGAATGGCAAACATGTTGAAGGTTGCACCTGCTCTGGTCACTGAATTGGAGAAACGTGTGGGAATGCAGTTTGAACAGGCTACTTTGCCTGACCTGCTTATTCCTTCATATAACAAGGGTGAAACCTTATATGATGTGGATCTTGTTCATAGGATTGTGGAACATTTTTTGGTTCAGGAACAGATAGAACCCATGAGTCCAAGCAACCAGGCTCTCTCATATGAAGGAAATCCAAGAAGTAATCCACCTAATGCAAAGATGACAGTGGCAAGGCTGGTGGATAGTTATCTTACTGAAGTTGCCGGAGACCGAAATCTTTCCTCGATGAAGTTCCAGGTCTTAGCAGAGGCCTTGCCTGATTCAGTAAGAACTTGTGATGATGGACTTTATCGTGCAATAGATTCATATTTTAAGGTAATTCAGGTCTGAAGTCCCTAATCTCATAAATAAATTGTGGCGCTCTCTGCACAGTTTGATTTTTTTTTCTCCTGATTGTTCCCAATCCTATATGATAGATAGGTTTGGCCTGCTGCCCCTGTGACCATATTTTATCTGTATTTTCAAAGACATGCAAGGCATTGGGAATATTCCCATACTTGGAGTCCTTCCACTTAATAGTTTGAACTTTTGAGATAGAAACTTAATAAAAGGTGCTTCATATGATAAAATAAATTAAAACATGATGAACATGAATCCATTAATATCTGATAACAGTGACATAACAAACAAATTGGCATGATAAAACCAATGATCTAATTTGGATAGAACAGAATTCAAAACTTTTTAACTCTTATCAGTATCATTTAACATTGAATAGGGCTCTTGGTAGCAGATTCTTAGTCCTGTGAAGAACTGGTAGTCAAGTGATCATACATAAATAGGCAAATAAGTTCATTTATGGAGCTTGGGTTCACAAAAAGCTATGTCTTGTAATCGGTCTTAAGATAAAGGGGGTGTTTAGCCCTTGACTAACCCTAAAGAGGACGAGGACCCGCTCGACCGATAGGAAAGGGCTAACACAGACGGCCCCTTTCCCTTTGGTTCCTCCTGTCCCTCTTCCGAACCAGGATTTACAGTCTAATTCTGAAAGTTAGCTATTCTTGGGGGCTGCTATCCTTCTTGTGCACTCGTGAAAGTTAGTCTGAGTTGAAAGCAAGGCTCTAACCCTTGCTTGCCACGTAAGTCAAAACAGCTCGAAAGGACCAATTTCAGGCCCCGAGGGCAGAAGGTAGGGTATTCAAGCTCTCAAGTGCCAATCTAATCGGCTTGTTATTGGTGAAGCCTGATCTTGAATTCTTTTGAGGCGGTTGTACTAGGGCAGTTTTGTACTTTTGGAAACTTCGGGTTTCTCTTTATATAGGGTGTGATATCGTAAGAAGATTGATGATGGTTTGTAATTTCTTTATTGAAATAATGGATACTCTGACTGATCGCTCTACCATGAATGTGGTCTGTCTTGGTGAACCACGTAAAATCATTGTGTTCTTTATATGTTCAATTTCTCTTTCTTACAGGAAATGATTCACAGACCAGATGTCCATGACAAATAACTACCATCAAGCCAAATTATGGTTCCAAGTTAGCAGTACAGTATGTATACATTAAACACTGGATATATGTGCTTTCAGATAACAATTATGAATAAATGTGATTATACCAGTTCAATAGTCAAGAAATGAGGCTACTGTTACATGAATTGAAAAAGAATGATATGAAAATTGAAGGAAACCCCAATTCATATCAGCCAGAAATAATATCTCCCTCTCTCTCTCTCTCTCTCTCTCTCTCTCTCTCTCTCTCTCTCTCTCTCTCTCTCTGAATGTGTGATTGGAGTTCTAATTCTCTTTACAATCTCACAGGCTCATCCAACACTCTCTGAGCAAGAGAGAAAGAGGCTCTGCCGTGTGATGGACTGTCAGAAGCTGTCCATGGATGCTTGCATGCATGCTGCACAAAATGAAAGGCTTCCACTGAGAGTAGTGGTGCAGGTCCTATTCTCTGAACAGGTAAAGATAAGCAATGCCATAGCAAACAACTCCCTGAAGGAAACTGTAGAATCTCATTACCAGCCAATGGTATTGGCACGCAAGGCCTTGCTTGAAGGGACTCCACAATCTTTCCAAGAGGGATGGACAACAGCAAAAAAAGACATTAACACACTTAAGTTCGAGCTTGAGAGCATCAAGGCAAAGAACCTCGAGCTTCAGCATGACATGGAAAACTTGCAAAGGCAGTTTGATAAGATGTCAAAGCAAAAACAATCATCAGCATGGAGCACCGGGTGGAAGAAACTGAGCAAACTCACTAAAATGACAGCTTTGGAGAACCAGGACATTGGGTCACAGATGCCGACATCAGCAGAACAGACAAGAATGACTGCCAGAAGGTGGAGGAATTCTGTTTCCTGAACAATAAGGTAGACAGGATTAAGGTTGCAGGGAATGATACCACAAAGTTCAATTCTTTGCATTTCTTGGTTCTTGTTTTTCATCCATAGTTCAATTCCTTGCATTTCTTGTTTCTTTTAGTAGCCATTATTTCACCTTTGATATGTCAAAATTGAGATGGCAAAGGAAAAGGGAAGCCTGAAAATGGCCTGGGTTGAAGTGCTGAGAAGGTAAATGAGCATCAATAAGTTTGCCGCTGCTATGGATTGAAGTGGGATAGCAGAATAGAATTCATATAGCTGCCTTCAAGAGTTGAGAATTGCTTCTTTGAGTCTAAATGATTGTCATTTCTTCAATTACTGGTTTGATTTATAAGAAGTTTGTGAGTTGCATCTGTGTTTGTGTCACCTTTGAGTTTTTTCTACAGCTTCTTATAATTCTTCTGCAGTGTTTCATTCAAATGGGAAGAAATTAGCATTGGAATACTTTGAATGAAGCTCAAAATTTCTTGTACATTTGCTAAATGCTCTTCCTTATTAAGTGAATCAAAATAAATGGGGCATCAGAGAGGAGAGGGGATATGCAAAAAAATAAATAAATAATAAAAAAAAATAAAAAAAATTGAATGAACTACTAATGTTGTCAAGCAGTCTTTAAGTGGGCGTCCCAGTGCAAGGCTCTCGCTGTTACAGGGTCTGGGGAGGGCAGAATGTACACAGCCTTATCCCACAACAAAGAGAGGCTATTTTCGTGTTTCAAACCCGTGACCATCAAGCAGTCTTTAAGTAATGACTCAAAATCTATGCTTGGATATAGCCTTCATCAAACTTTTTTCACAAGTATCTGTTAATCTCACCTCACCTTTGTATGAGAACTTCAAGCCTTAACAGTAATATGGGACGAGGATCCACATGTTAGAACCATATGTATACATGTCGTTCTATGAGAGCAGCAAAAACAGCATTATTGGTTTGTAAATAGGTGGCAGAGTAAGGCTGCGTACATTTTGCCCCTCTCCAGATCTTGTAGTAACAAGAGTCTCGTGCACTGAGATGTCCTTTCTTATAAATAAAAGGCAGAGTAATAAACGAAATGAGAATATATTTATAAGAAGAGAAAATGTGACATAATGCCAACATACGATAATTTTCCTAAAAAATAAATGGAATCCTTTACTGATGCATGTAAAGGATGGTAATCCTGCCACACCTTCTTGCTTCCATTAATAGTTATCTGGTCCCATAAACTGCACCAAATGAAAAGCATTTTATGATAAATGGATATTAACGGGAATGAAGCTAATTAAGAAGAGATTTATATTTAATTTTTCTTATTGAAAACGTATTTTGGACGGTTGAGATAAAAACTCAATTCAATTCAGTCTTATCCCAATTAAATAGGGTTAGTTATATGAATCTTTTTTTCTTAAATCAATTCTATTTAAAACCATATATTTATTAATTAATCCTAAGTTATGCATATCTATCTTTACTGCTCCGCCTAAAATAATTTTTGACACAGTGCCTTATCTAATCACATGGACTGATGAACTTGTCACTCTTTAATTAATTGCTGAATTGATGGAGACCAAATTATCTAAATAAATCACATCAAATCTAATGGTTCTTCTCAATATTGTGGTATGTTATTCACTTGTTCCACCTATAATTCTTCAACAACCCAATATTGGAAATTGAGGCATTCCCTGGATAGGGTTATTATCGTCTCCAATTGCTGGATTCTCCAATCGAGGATCCAGCGGTCTCTCTTAACCAGACGCACCTACCGATGTATTGGTAGGCGCACCGAGTTAAAGAGAGACCGCTGGATCCTTGATTGGAGGATCCAGCAATTGGAGAGGATAATGACTCCCCTGGACAAGCAATAGGTTGTATGTTATGGTGCCATCTCTAGCTCTTCCCCCCCTCCCCCTTTTCCACCTAACAAACTCTTATTCTTGAAACATAATTTACATTTCAAATAATTTTGAATGCAATATTATTTTGGCACGTGGCAATTCTTGATAAGATCCAAAATCAGCTAGTAAGTTGGCGACGTGTGCAAAAAAGTGCCACATGGCAAATAAGCAAACATTGCAACAAAATGGCCTCCTATAATATATTCCTCCAGCTTTAATTCAAAATTCCAAGAACCTAGTTAACCAACTATATAACTCTAGTTTTGCCAATTCAAGGCTTCAGACTCCAGAGTGAGTTGACAACCAAAGGAGGATTCCAAAGAATGTTAGTGTAGCCTATGCCGCTTGCTTAAAGGTACCCAAAAAAAAATATAACAAGTACAAATGATTCCTGTGTTTCCTGTTTTTTGGTCTGGGTTGACAAAATACTACTGGTTATTAAATCAGTCGAAATAGTAGAGAAGGTACATCAACCTTTCAACGATTCTAACTCTGTCATTTGGTTGAGACGAGGAGAGACAGATACATTATGGGTCACCCAACAACATTTACAACAAAATGTTGTCTGATTCAAACAATTAAACATTGTTATATGATTAAATGAAGTATTTAAAACTACGGAAGCGCTCACAACCATAGTTATTTAATTTTTCAAATTATTAGCAAATTATTCTTTCGAACCGAATAATACAAATAATTCTCCCGAATTCGAATTATATTCAATGATTCTTTAAAATTCTGGTATTTTTTGTCTAGAAATAAATATCGCCAATAATTCTTTCGAATCCGAATTATACCAAATAATTCTTATACTTAAATAAACTATTAATATCCTAGTGGAGGCCTTAATACCTTAACTATCATTTTCAAACAAAGTTTTTCGAAAAAATAAAAAACCTTAATGCCTTAACTATTTGCATCTTTTCCAATCTTGAACTAATTATAAGTCTAAAAATCAAGTCATAATACAAAACAAATCATTAATTTCATTATTTTTTCTTATGTGAGATTAAATATAAGTATGAAAATCAAATCATAATACAAAGAAAATCATTAATTTCGTTTGAAAATATGAAATTAAATATGATATAAAAATCATAATACAAAACAAGTCATTACTTTCTTGTGTTTTTCCAATTGGGATTAAATATGAGTCTAAAAATAAAGATTATAATACAAACCATGAGGAAGGAATTAACGAACTTGAAAAAAAAATGGATTTCATGAAGATGATTGGATGAATTTATGAATATGTTTGATTTTATGAACATCAGTTCCACTAAATTGGTATTGCAATCATAATATAATGATCCTATAATGAATGAAATCTAACAAATTGTTTACCAAAAAAAAAAAAATCTAACAACCACCTTTATACACATATACCCATTTATTATGTATTATTTTGTTATTTATAAATTAAATATTATTCTAATGTCATTTATATATTAAGTAGGTATGATAATTGATTGATAGTATGAAATAGGAGCACCAAATATTAAAAATTAACATCCGAATATTTTGTTCGAATTTTTTTTAGACAAAAGAATAATTCTGGAACAGATCCAAATTCGAATTTTATTTTAAGTTCGCTATTTTGACTGTATCTTTGACCGAATTCTTAAATTATCAAAACGGCTCATTCTAAACTATTCTCCTTCCAAATAATTTCCGAATCCGAATTAAATAACTATGCTCACAACGTAGAGATTTGGGTTCGAGTCTTACCCATACCAGATGTATGCTCCCTCCCAAGAAGAGCTGCCCTCCACTTCCATCTTCTGGCCCCACAGTGGGCATTCTAGCAACCCAAAAAAAATCCTAAAACTCTTAATATCGTGCATTATTTTTTATTTTTTATTTTTTTGGTAAAATAATATCATGCATAATGGGTCATGCAAATGCTCACGCAAGCTCCCCTTTCGGATGGGCCGGGAAACTAATATCATCAGCCCTCAATCACAATTTCTTGTTCAAAAGCCCATGTTCCCATTGTTTCCTTCAATTCTCTTTCCAAAGCCTTCCTTGATCATGGTTTTAGAGATCAGGATCGACGGGGTTGGGGCCAATCTCATGCAACACTCTCGAGTCATTACAGTTTTGACTAATTTTTCACACCGGTACATCGATTCTAGGGAATTTATGGCCAATCCAGCCTGACCTGGACCAATTCCATATGCCAAAACGATGTCCATGATTGAAGCTTTCGACTAGACTTTTGGGTGGCAATGAAGGTCAAAACATTCAGCTTAAGGCAATCATTTTTCAGGAGGGAGAGAGGAACAAATTGCGGGTACCACAGCCATCGGCCCCCTAACAGCCTAATTTAATACTATTTTAATGAAGATCAGACACGTATCGACTTCTCATTGGATCTGTAAAACGATCAATTTTCAAAACATTGCCGATCCCATGTCAAATTCAGGGTTTTTAAACCCTACTCCCATCTCTAACACCAGAGTCATACGCCCATGGTTGAAACTAACCCCCTCAGAAGAGCGTGTGGGGCAAAAGACTGAAACACTTAACATCTCCTTTTCTCTTTTGCTTTTCAACCCATCACCGTATACAAAGAACCATGAAGTGTGAAAAACCTCAGAAAATAAGACAGGCCACCAGACCAGAGACCAGAACAAGAGACTTATCACACATCACTTTCTCATTCCATAAGCATGCATGCAACTTTAGTACATACATAGATATACAAACAACCAAATGAATACATCATCACATACACCTTACCACCCTCCCAAATCTCCAGTCATAAAAGTCATTAACTATAAAAGAAACCCAAGAAAACAAAAGAAAACTGAGTGTCACATATCAATAAGAAGTATCATTATCATAGCCCACTGAAATAATACAAAAGGAAAGATACATATAATACTACTCTATATATATATATATATATATATATATATATAAGGAATGGTTGGTCATGGTCCCCCACCAGTCCCCACAACATAGACATAATGGAAACTCTTCCTCAACCTCTTCTTGAATTTGTCCCCACTAATCACCTAAGCCCTTTTTCTTCTTTCATGCTTTTTATGACTTTACAGCAGCGTAATTTCAGACAAAATAGATATCCATCTCTCAAACCTTACAAACAGTAAAACATGATCCAAAAGAGAACAAAAAGAAAGAAATGGGGCCCAATTCACCGAACGCGCATGCACGCTTCTTATCTCATGACCCACCACCACCACCCAACAGGATCATCTGCTCATCATCCACACACCTTCCACCCCTGGAAAACCACACTTCAAAAAATAATCATTCTGGGTCAACAGACAAAAACACCATTTTCCCTTCTCACTGACTCATCATTCACATGAACTTATGAACACACACATCCCCCCTCTTCAAAACCCTTAATTAGGGTATCATCCACCATGGTCACAGGGGAAGAGATAGACAGGCCTCAATTGCAGAAACTACTAATTTTTCAGCTTCAATCATTTCAACTCAAGAGTAAAAGACTCAACTTGGAACTTTCTCTGTTTCTCTCACTTCACTTTCTCTTCTCTGGGCTTTGGATTTGGGGACTTTTGGTAGTCGTTATCCTGGAGAGCAAATCCACCAAATTAACAGTAATACTATACTAATACTGCACCTAAAATCATACCACACAAACCACCACTAACCACTACTCTACTGGTACTGGTAAGACTTCTCTCTACTTGAGAGTAGTATAGGTCCCAAGAGCTTGGGTTTTAACCTTCAGAGATTTCAAGTACTGGATTGCTTCATCAAGAACCAATGCTACATCCTTACCCTTCCCACCAGGAATTATGCTTTGTAGAATGCTCACTGTCTCCCTTATCCTCTCCTTCCTTAACCGTTTCTGGCCCGACAAAGATGAACCCATCTGTCCTCCCTGGGTCCTGCCTTTAGTGCAGCTTGATTCTGCATCATCTTCGTACTCCAATGACAAGCCATTCGGCTTTTCTGAACTGGCAGTATCCATGACTGAAGATGTGGCTTCATGTTCTCCATCAAGCAGTTTCCTCCTCTTAGTTGGACCACCTGAACTAGCAACTTCTTCTTCCTCTTTCTTCTCGTGGCCTGTCATTTCATTAGGGGAATGACCAGTGCTAGCTACCTCATCATCTTCACTATCTTCATATTCATCATCTGAGTACAGTAAAGCATTGAGTTCTTCTGTATCTTCACGCATTTCACTTCCACCATCACTCTCATGATTCTCATCCAATCCATCCGAAACAATAGGCCCTGATTGATAGATTGGATCCCTACTAATTGCCAGTTCTCTATGTATTCCATTAGCATTAAACTGACTGGGAATCTTACAACTCCGGTGTTGGAATGGAGTGGTAGGAGCAATCACAGAACTAATAAATAAGCTTGTTTGATTCCCGGAGTGATCGAAAACAAGGAATCGCTTCTGAACAGAACCTGGCTCTGCATTGGGAGCTGCTGCCGCCTGGCCAAAACATCCATAAGGAATTGCAGAAAACTTGTCTTTGGCACCGAAGTCCGGCGGAGCAAAGGCAGCCTGGCGGTGGCGTGGTAAACAATAGAACCACCCATGCGGTTCAGTTGGCTGGGCAGTTTTCAAGTAGCCCAATTCAGGAAAAGCAAACCCCGGCAATGGCAGATTGCCATTAGCAGAAGCCATGGCAGTCTGGGGGTTTGCATAAGCAGGGAATGTATGTCCCAGCCCTGGATCCGGAGGAGGGCTCGTGTAGTTCAGATTGGGTGTTTGCAAAGCAGAATCCTGCTGCTGATGAATCCAAGAACCACAGTTCTTTCCCATTCAACTAACACAATCACCTGAAATGCATAAAACACAAGATTTTACCACAGGGTTCATCTAAGAAGCTAAAACAAGTTCATAAATTTCTACAAACAAGGCCTTGGAACCATACCAGAAGTAATGGGTACAAATTGCTTGCTTGATGCCTCACTCAGTATCAAATAAAACAACTAAAACCTCCAGCTTAACTTGAAACAATCTACGTTACAGGCTTGAGCAAATGACGAAAGTATTCAGCCTGGCATCACAGGAAAGAACAGTTTAATTAATAATTTCAAGTCTCCATTAAAGAGAGAAATCAAGACTGAAAAGAGTCAAGAGACTATTTGCATAACAAACTTTATCTGGCTCAGAAACCAATTACAGATCCCATTTCAGAGACAGGTACAGAACGAGATTAATTTTGTCTTTACTCACTTGGCAATCCTGCAAAGGTTGAAAGCATGCTATGACTCTAACTATAATGGTCGCGCTCCCTGCAATCCCATTCTCATGTTTCAATGCCCGGAATCTTGTTTGGCTCGCTGCTTGGCACACCATAACTTCTTCTGACCCTTGTAGATACCCCACAAACTACCCGGAAACAAGATGAAAACTGAAGAAAAGAGGACCAAACTTCAAAGCAGGTTAAACTGCAAGTGCAAGCCCAGATCAATTTAGAACAGAAGAGAATAACCAGTAAACAGAGGATTGTCTTATCAATCTTTCACGGTGGCAGATCAGCTAATCCTAAGGACGTAGCAAGGAATAACGACGAAGAGGTTGGATCCCATGGACAGAATAACAAAAAAGATGAGGTCGGGAATTAGGGTTGAATCCAAGCGGAAGAATTACAGAATAACTCGACAATACAAGTTCAAAGACACAACTCTCCGATGCACATCAACAGACAGAATCAACCACCGCATGCTGTTCTGCCTCTTTGCAAAGAGTAGCCACAACTATTTCTTTCTGCTACTACTCAACTCCCTTCTGCAACAGTTTTAAACGAGTCAGATCTTGAGCTACCAAAAAAAGACTAAAGAAAAGGTGCTTGAGAGCCCAAATAAGTAAGCAAGGATACTCAGATCTTGCAATTTGTATGCCAAAACACATTATTAAAAGGGAAAAATCAATAAAATTAATCAAAATCTTCAGGAAAACATCTCTTTCATGAAGCAAGTTAATATAAAAGGATTTTTCTCTCAATTCTTTGTACAACATTAAGAAAAATGGTTCCTTTCACTCAGAAAACAAGAAAACACAGAAACAGTCTCTAAAAAGAAAGAGGATAAACAAGAAACTTTAAAACCAAAAGTATCAAACAACACCCAACAACTCATACACTTACAGAGAATAAATTAACAAGGTGAAACCCAGATAAAAGCTTCAGAGATCTCAGCTATTCAGCTCGATGGAGAAACTTGAAAAGGCAAAATCAGATAACCCAGAAAAGGGAAGGGAAAGATAAGGAGAGATGAAGCTGGATAAGTGCTTAGCAAGAACTCTTGAGAGGTACACTCACTACAATCAAAAGCAATTGACAGAGAACAGGGGATTTTAACATTATATAGAGAATGAAATGACCCCTTTACCCCTGGTTGAGGGACCAATTCTTTCCATATAAAATAATTGACTGAAACTTCTAAATAAAAATAAACTGAAATCAAAATCAGTGGTTTAATTAATACAGTCAGCCTGGGGTAATAATTTCAGAAGGCTCTGGTCAATCACACATGTTTCCTAACCCATGGGTTAGTTGGTGGGCTGGAGGGTAGATTTGGAATCCAACCGAATCTCTTTCCCTGGAGTATAATCATGCAAGTATCATCTTCTTTCTCAATTATACCCCTCTGCTTTTACCCAAATTATCTCCTTATGCCACACCCTGAATAATGCCACCACAACCAAGGTTCTCAATCCCGGTATTGACTTAAAAAAAAAAAATTAGGCATCAGATTCAGTATCGGCTATAAGATCAAAACCTGATTCAAGTAAGACATTGTCATGTAGCCGATACTATATATAATAATATTAAAATAGAATTAAAGCATGATCAATCAGATGAAAACCATAGCTCCTAAAATTGAAATGTATGAGGTTACTTGAGGAAGAAAAAGGGAAGGCATGATTATACTTGGTCATTGATAATTGATACTTATATGGATATAATTAAATAACTATTGAGCAAATGGTTTCTAGATTGAACCAGTCTGACTATGGTTGGATGATGGTTTATAGTCTTTGAACCAGTTTAAAGAATATGTATGGAATTAATCAAGAAAATAAGAGAAAAGAATAAGAATGTATATGAAAATAGAAGAATAATAAGAAAGAAAGAACATAAGTACATAACAAAATGTTGAGGAGAAAAGTTTTCCAGTTTACCGAGAAACTTATTCTATAGTTTTGTGTCATCCACTGTGGAAAAATACATAAATACTTTAATTTTAAACTAATTGCCTGAAAATGGCAGAGAACCCCATCCAACCAACATTATTAGTTACGATATCCCTCCTCACATGTAAAAATGTGTAAACTCTCTCTCTCTCTCTCTCTCTCTCTCTCTCTCTCTCTCTCTCTCTCTCTCTCTCTCTCTCTCTCTCTCTATATATATATATATATATAACAAACCCCCTAAAAAATTTTCATCAAAAGATTCCTCACAAAAATTTCACAAAAGATTGGTACTTGTGATCTAACTACCTCTTCGCCCATATTAGGATTCAGTCTAACATAGACTAAGGTTCTTTTTTTTTAGTAAATATTATATAATTAATTATATAATATATATAATGACATATGTAGTTGTTTGGTATGATTTATGATACTTTTTTATATTTAAAATAAATTGATATATTATAAAATCTACAAATAGGTTAGAAGGTCTTTATCATTATTGCGATAATCTATTATTATTTCTTTATGCCCATTGGTATTAAACGGTCATTATCTGTGACTCATAATTTATTATCACAAATGATTTGTCATAAATAACTCATAAACAAAAATATAAACTATAACAAAAAGTGCCTAATCCAAACAGTAACAATTGTCATATAGCTGCATGACAAACCACAAAGACGTTAGCTAGGGGGGAAACTACTAATAATTATGTTTTGATAGATATTATATGGATAAATAAAATATTTATTTATATGTAAAAAATATTAAAAAATAAAAACCTTATTAATTACAGTTTTTTCTTATTTTGTAGGACACTGGAACTCTAATTGACATCAATGAATTTTTTCTCAGTCCATACAACAAACATCCTTGCATCAAAACAACAATAAAATAAAATCCATGAGAATGAAGTTATTCTTTTTTGGTAAGTATTCAGAAACGATATAAATGTTGATGAAATTGTCATAATTTTAGAGAGAAAAAATGAAGGCGGTGATGAATGAAAATGAGAGGAGGATCACAAATGATCCTCCCCTTCTGTTGACTGCTCATAACTGGACATCTAATTCAGCCCAAAGCTCAAGGTGATGGGTGGCTAAAAATTAGGTCCTAGTTTTAGTATTTTGAAATGTTAATCTTAAGATTCATTAATAAGTTTCAATCATATTTCTATGCTTCTTCCCCTTCTCCCTCTAAAAAAATAAAATAAATTTGTCACATATTAAACTATTAAAGCCAGAATTTTTGGTGTATTTTTAATTATGTGACTTGAATTCATAGAAACACCATATACACATCATCAATGCTTCTTCAAGAAGTGGGTGGTTCAATGGTCAAATAATATACTATGCAAGTTTTAATATGTATATGGTACAGTATATGATTTTTTTAGGGGGTGGGAGTGGGGGACGGGGCATAGTTAGACTAAAATCCATATATCATGCCTAACTCATTAAAAGCATGGGTGGTTCAACAGTCAAACAATAAAGAAAGGATCATGCAATTAATAATTTTTTTTTCAAATAAATAAGGTATGATGCATCATTTATTTGTTATAAATGATAAAGAAATTATATTTTTTTTCTTACCCAAAAAAAATAAAAACTTGTTTTTATCTTGTCAATTAGAGAATTTTTTAAGCCTATCAAAAGGATTAGGGCACGTTAAAGGAAAAAAATCAATAGTATTGATCTCAAGTTTGAAGGGTAACCCTAAAAAAGGGGTGTGGGGTATGAAGATTAAAGAAATTATCGTTAGATCAAGTAATGCAAAATTTATTTTCTTTATAGAAATCTTAGTTATCAGGTAAAAAAAATTATGTATAATATTTTCAGGTGGATAATTAAAAGAATATGTCCTATTCTAAAGAGAGATGTCATTCTGACAATCCAATTTTTAAAACTATATATAATTAACCATTAGTATTATAATATATATTTATAATGAGGACTGCTTAAATGAAACCTCTATATGTGTCTTTAGAATATATCAGCTTCTTTTAACTAACTTTTTATTATTCCCACAAAAAAAAAATTAGGTCAAAGGTATTTCACAAATTTTTTGAAAATGATTTACATTTTTTTTTTGTAAGAAATTTACTAACGTGTTACTGTCGAATTGCCATTTTTTTTTTAGTAAGTAGGTAAATTTGTTCAAGAATTATCATTGTCTCATACATTTTTTTAACTAACATGTGAAATGGTAAGAATGCCTTATTAAAAAAAATAAAATATAAAGATTATACTAAGAGGACAAGTTTTACATGTATTTATATTAGGTACATCAACTTCACCTCTTCACATGTTTTCTCTCTTGGGAATATATTTTTGGGAGAAAGTTTGTTGTTTGGCTGTGTTCTCTTGCACCCTCTCACAAGGACCTATAAATTATACCCCAGTATCCCTTTTTTTTACCTAAACTTCCATTGGTTTCCACTCAGTCAGATTGAGAACCCTCACCCTATGTTCTTTATGGGAGATCCACATGGTTCTTTAATGCTCATGCTCATGCTTCACAACTTGCCAATCATGTGAATCAATTTTATTCTTCAATTGATATCATCTTTTTTTTCTTGCTCTTTTTTTTTTTTTTTTTTTAGTGTGGGGGGGTTGGGGGGGGGTGTGATTGATCTTTTCTACTCTTACTCCTCTCCTACAGTTATCATCAAGGGTTCCCTTCAAATACATGCAAAGAGTAAATTACTCACTCCTCAGTCCATTATGGTCTTTGCTACTCCAAGGAACTTAAACTTTCTTTGATTTTGAATTCAATGATGCCTTTCAAAGTTTAAAGGTTCTTCCACCCGTGCATTACACCTTACAATTCACATTTTTTTTTCTTTTCTTTTTTTTGTGGAATACAAGTTCAGAAGTTGATGAGGAGAATAAATGAATGAGAGATCAAACGCATAGATACTTAGGTATCCAATGTAGTTAAGGCGAGTGTCAATTATTCTATCTTTGACTGGTCAAAACATACATTTTATGGACATGGGGTATGGGACCCATGACCTTTATGAACAGACACAAGCAATGGATTGGCACTTTGCATCAATGCTATGAGTTATGTGTTCATAACAGATCTGATGAGTGACACTAGCCCACAAAAGAACTTAGGTTACTGGTATGATTGGTGGCTATACGTAATGACCCTTTTAAGCAACAAGAATTGAACATATTAAAAAACCAAGAAATTTTTCACAAGAAAATTGAAAATTTTCAAGGAAAAAATTCATATCTTTTTTATATTAGTTTTAAAATGAATCATTTTCACATTAAGTTACCGCAATGGGTGGAATAATAGGTGACAGAGCCAGATGGGCTAGGAAATGATTTATAATAACAACCACACCGAGCTAGATTATAAGGGAAAGTAAAAGTATGAGCATTTGTAATTATTGGATGTAACTGTTAGGGTTGACATCTCCTAAGCTTGACATGGGTTTTAGTTAAGATAATATAGCATTAACAATAAATTCAAAGGGTTTATCTTTTTATGACTGGGTCAACCGGTTCAATTTTAATCCTTTTTTTTTTTTTACCAACTATCATTCAGATTGAATCAACCTAAGCAATAGTTTCATGATAAACACTTACCCAAAAAAAATAGTTTCAGGATAACCAATCCCATAAGAAAAAAAAAAATTCAGCATAATTAAACAACATATATTGTCATCTTTTTAATATTTAATCTTCATATCTAGAGTTTAATCCAAACCAAAAATGAAAAAGTAGAGGTGGGAGGAAAAGGGGGGAGAGAGAGAGAGAGAGAGGGGGGAGGAGGAGGAACTTTTGTTAGCAGTAACCCACCCATTACAGCCTTACAGGAGAGTTTAATTTGATAGCAAGGCTGCAGGGACACTGCCCCAATAAATATACAATAATAGAGAGAGAAAAATAAATAAAAGAGAGCACATGATTCTATAACCTGCAAGATCTTATGAACAGAAGGAAAAATCTACTCTACAGGTTCAATTATGTATTTTAGTATAAACAAATAAACATTATATGGGTAGTGTCATGCCCTCTTGTTTAGAGTGGAGGGAACAAGGAAGACCCTTAATCAAGTTCAGCTCCTTCCCCCAAGGTCCACGCTTTTGGTTGCACTAAAACTTCCTCTAAATTTAACTGAGATTTTAAGAATTGGATTCCCCTGAAACTTATTTATTTAATCTCCATTATTTAAAACATCATTGATCCATGCTTGATGATCCCATACATGACAGAAGGATCTAAAAAGAGAAAGGGGTTTGTAAGGTTCTATGCAGAGCACCATCACAAACTTTTTTATTGGCTTCTGTAGCCCACCACATCCCACTAACCTTTAGGGTCTCTCCATTGTTTTTAAGATTCCAAATCAATGGTTTGTATGGTTCAGATGTTCATCTTAATTGGTTAATAGGTGGAACATTAGTGTGTGGCGGTGCGACACGTCATGAGTCCTGATTGGTTGAGATCAAAATTTGAATAGAAAAAAACCCATTTGGGTTGGGCATTAGCACGGCTTTGTGCTATGAGTGAGTGGGTCAAAAGAACATGGAGCCATTTGGTTGTGGATTCTCCAACAAAAACACCCACGCTTGGAAAGCCAAACAGTACCTTCTCCACCATGCCGCACTAAAAGATTACAAGGTTCATGTTGTGCTCTTAAAAAACCAAAAAGAAATATAAAGGAGGGAATCCATGCTAACATATTTTTAATGTGTTATATACTACCCACCTCCTTAGACTTCTATCCCATTTTTAATTTTTAGATCGGAGTGTTCTGCTGTTATTTGTATCCAAGGATGAACTTAGACGATGATTAAGTATTCGATAGAGAATATGGGAGGAGAGAGACTATCAACGGAGAGATATAAGAATAGCTCACTTACATGTACTTGTATCTTCCTTGGGATCTCATCATTGTCCATAACTAATGGGTCTCACATCCTATAGGTAGGTCCCACACCCTATAGGTGGGTCCCACACCACATCGACGGTAATGGGAATCCATAGAGAGAGTACATATACATGCAAGTGATCTGAACTCGATAAAGAGTGAGGTGCTGGTATAATTCCCACTCTAGTACTATTCAGAGAACATTTTCCATTTATAGATCGATATAGTATATGAAGTTGAGGGGAAATGTTTTTCCCTCAGTCTGCATCCTCTTGCGTCTTCTCACATGGCATGTGAAACGACACCTGCTCATCCTCTTGGATGCTTGTGTCGGTAGACTCGGTACTCACAAAAAACCTCAACCCTTAAGTCAAATAAGTAACACAAAAACCTCGTTAGCAAATGTGAACCTCTCAACTAACTGCTTTCTCATTCGACGCAGCTCCTCTCAATCACTTGAAAGTACATGTGAAACAAAATAGAGGGAGTAGCTACAAGGTCCACATCGAACCGTTCACACAATCTACACCCCTTATTTTGACAATATTTTTTAAGTAATCGGAGAGAATCCATGACCTCTATTTTTTGGTTGTATTGGAGTTAAACTTGGTTGTTCCATTATGCAGGCTTTGGTGACTGGTGGCCATGGGTTTGAATCTGAAAACAATCTCTCTAAAAATAAAGGCATGACTATATACATAAATCCCTTCCAAACCTAGAATGGTGAGAACCTCATGCACTGAATACTTGTTTTTAATAGAATTAAATTTAATAGACTAAAGACTGAATTGGAGATGCTGGTCAAATTTAATTGAAACCCCATCATCAAACACGTGTGAGAGGCACACTTATAATAAAGGGTTTCGGCAATAGGTCCAAGCATATGATTTGAAGCGTGGGTGAACATGAACTTGAAAAATCTCACTTCTCATTGAAGGAGATGCACCTTTATATGTATAGTTCTAATTCCACTGAATATGGGAAGCAATGTGTTCTGTTTATCTTTAAAAAAGCTTGTTAAACTTTAATTAATTAGAGGCTACCACATTTAGCATTCTGTATTTGATGGAACATCATTTAAAGACTTTGGTTGTTGCACGCTTTATCTGCCTTGGATGAAAAGAAAACTAAACCCATCATGGTCATATACAGATGTGACTTTCAAGGTAATTAACTTCAATCCTTTCATCTTTTTACTACAAGAAAAGAGGAAAAATAAAATTGTAGAGGATTAGACAGCATTAACCCTTTTCATTATGCTTTGTTCTAATAAAGCTCAGTACAAAGTTTATTTACAAATATTAAAATATTCATAAGAGAATTCTTTGTCCTATGGATGCATGGCTTTCAAAACAAGTCACATCATGGAAAATATGTGGTATGCCTGGGATATGTGAGATGTTTAATGTGTTGAAATCCAACCCTAATACCAATGTAGAAAAGTAAAATAAAATAAAATGAAAAATCTCAAGCTATGCCTTCGATGAAATGAAAATTGTTTCACTATCAATGGAAAATAGAGTTATAATCGTTCGTTGTCACACCTCTCCCTCTGTTGTATATCGAGATTACTTTTCACTATAAATTTATAGCAAAACCTATATAGATATATTTCTAGACTTTTGGAATTGGATGGCAGAGTACAAGACATTCACCTTCTAACATAACATGCATTTTGTAAAATACAAAAGGGAGTAGGTTTTATGGACAAGTATGTTCATATGGTACCTATGAACGGCTCACTTAGCCATCGTGGGAATACGATAGACATGCTCATCCTGAGACAAGACGACTTCTAAGAACATGTACAGAATTTTCAACTGCCTCTCATAGCCTTGAGTGGCTAATCAATTCGGACGTCAGTTGCCTTAACTAGAAATCCAATGCATTTCAAGGATTGTATTATATATTAGGCTTGATGGGATTGAAATTTCTTTGAAAAGTAGATATAAAGGTTGCCCTCTCGCATGTCTAAGTTTTGCCTCAATTGGAGTTCATCCTAATGACAAAATAAAATTTCAAAAGAATAAATTTCAGTTACCACTCAAAATAGTTTTAAAACATCACCTACCACCCACAATTTTCAAAAAACATCAGCTACCACCTAAATTTTTACCACCGTTAATCAAATAGATCCACTCCGTTAAATGAATCCATTAGTTGCTGATGTCATCTAAAATCGTTTCTTAAATGGACAATAATACTCTTAAGAAAATATTTAAAGACGGTTTTACCCTCGTTCACTTAATTCACCACATAGCCCAATTGTAGTCTGGAATCCCGACTCGAATGGAAGAAAGGAAGAAACCCTTTCTTCTTCGATTGTGTTCACCCACCATCTTTTCCGACGACGACGCAACTCTTCTTCTTCCTCGACGACAATGCAACGCTTGTTGTAAACTCCCGACGACGACGACAGATTGAAGCCGGATTTGAAGGTCTTGTGTTCTTCGTCACATCTGCGTTCTAAAATCCAGAGAGAAAGATAACACAGAAGATATGAAAGAAAAACATCAGCTATATTGATGATGAAATGTTACAGTAACTGTAATAACGAACAACATTGAGAAATTTCTGATTTCACAGCTGTAAAAAACAACGTGGGAAGGGAATAAAAAAATTGGACCATCCCATATTTACATTCACTTCCAATCCGATCTTAGCGTTTTCTTTCTTTTTTTTCCAGAAAAAAATAAAGGAGCAAGAACTTTAAATGGAAATAAAAATTTCAAGAACCGACGGCGCTTCCAAAAATCTGGTTTCAAGCAACTTCAGATAGAGGAGTACTCAGAATCGCTTTGGGCTCCATTAACGCCACCAGCAAAAGCAGCTTGGAAATCAGCAGTAGCAGTGACGACTGGGTCGAAACTCAGATGATGATGATTCATGTTCTTGTTTTCCGATCTTACGAACGGATTAAAAAAGAAAAATGGGTGCACGGTCGGCAAAACCCCAAATTGCTGATGATGGGGATGAGGATGGTGATGGAAGGAGGATCTCATGGCGAATCCTCCACTAGAACCAACACAAGAGCCGCCACCACTACCACCACAAAGATCGAGGGCAAGGAGGTGCTAGAGAAAACCCTTCTCTGCTAGAAGACTCAACGGTGCTGCTTTGATTAGGGCACTACTGATTGTTGGTGTTATTGTTAATCTCAGAAGTTAAAGGGAAATTAGTCTTGGCTTTAGAACCTGGGTGTTAGCTCGGTCCACAACTGCAAAAGAGGGGAGAACGATGAAGGAGAAGAAAGAAAGGAGAATGAAAAAGGGTAAAGGGTAAAAATGTCTATTTTAAAATCGATTTAGATGACATCAGCAACTAACGGATTTATTTAACGGAGTGGATCTATGGGTGGTAGCTGATGTTTTTTGAAAGTTATGGATGGTAGGTGATGTTTTAAAACTATTTTGGGTGGTAGCTGAAATTTAACCGTTATTAAAATTACATCATTACCAAGAGTGTACATGAGACTCCTTAGACTAACAAGAAGGTTCGTCAAGAAGAAGGTACATATAGTGGCCAATCCAAATCATTTAGTATTCAACGGGTTTTTTTTTTTTTTTTTTTTGCTAAAAATTAACTTATATTAAAAATAAAACGAAAAGAGAATACAAAATCCCTATTTGGATGAAACACTTTCACCTTCGATATTGCCATCAGCAAAGGCTATCTATGGATACAATTAAATAAACTTATAACGAGGTTTGTGGGAAGAATCTCACACAACCTCCCTTGCCAAAAAATCCGGACACATTACCCAAGAGTCTGACACTTTTTTATGGGCAGCTTTCTTTGCCAATGCATCAGCAACACTATTAACTTCTCGAAAACAATGGGTGATCCTGATCTAACAGTGAGCAAGTGTAGCCTGAATGACTTTCTAGTCTTGTAAGAGAAACCAATGAAGGTTATCCGATAATAGAGATGCAACCATTGCAGATGACTCAGATTCCAACCATAAATTTGAGAATCCAAGAAAACAAGCAATCTCCAATCCTCTCAATGCACTTCGAAGCTCCGCTACATAACAAGTAGTTATTCCAATATATTCAACGAAAGCATGTAATACCAATCTTCTATGTGATCAAATAACACCACCAGCACCTGCTTCTCTTAGGTTGCTCAGATTGCACCCATCAAAATTGATTTTACATCAGTTTTGGAGGGGAGGCTGCCAATATAGCTCGATTGTTCTTCTCGTTTTTGCTTGACTAGTCGATAAGCTTAACAATCGGACTATTCTCAAATCTTCCATCAATTTGATAACACAAGACTCCCTGATAGATATATCCTTACAGTCCCTTTTAATATTATTCCAAACCATTATCAAGGAGGCATCAATTCCACGGTTTATGGTTTCACTCCTTGCATGCCATACAGCATCCAAAATAATAAACAAATAAGTGAATAACCATTCCATAGATGTCGAAGAGGCATGACATTACTTTTTCTTTTCCACCAGGAAAATAACTCATCAAAGGATTGAAAATATGGTCCCACCACACCAAAAAGATGTCCTACTTCTTCCCAAATATCTATTGTGAAACTACAACCACAGAAGATATGATCAAAAGATTCTACATCTAGCTTACACAAACCACACTTGGACACAATAGTGATACCCTTCCTTTGCACACAATCATCTGTTGGAAATTTGCATCAGCACCACCTCCAAGCAAACATAGATATTCTCAGATGTTAAAGCAAACATAGATAATCAACGGTTAGAATTGTCATATCACTAATCCACATGGAAAAAAACACAAATTCATCGGTGTTAACAAAAGAAAGCAAAGGCTTTATAAAATTAAAGCCACTAATCAAAAAATTAATCACCCTAATAATCAACATTAATGCTTAAACTTAACAATAATGGTTTTACATTCTACATTCTTTTTTCAGTCATTATTATCTTCATAACTATAATGACCATCAGTGCTTCCATAAGATTCTTACAACCTTTTACACCACTCGATTTTGGGTTTTTTTGGCCGTTTGTATCCTTTCCTCCTTAATTTAATTATGACGTGTTCATCACGTCATAAATAGATTTCTTTTTATCTAAAAAAATGAATTCATGGCCGTGGCCTAGCGGAGGTTTTTCCGGGCTGTTGTCTGAATAATATTTTCCATTTTATCCCAAAAAAAAAAGAAAAAAAAAAGAAGGAACCAAAGCCTTTGATGCTCTCTCTGGCTCCATTTCCTCTCTTATTTTATCGTATGAATATGTTTGTTTTCTTATAAAATGATGAAAAGATAATTTATTTTTCTGAAAAATAGAAATTTTCATTATATTGGAAAATTTTTATATACATCCCAATAAATATTGCTAACATCATCTACACCCACAAGTTTGCTAAAACATCAACCGCACCCACTTAACTGACGAAAATCACATAAATTGTTGATATACAATTTTACCCTTTATTTTTATATTTTATCCTTTTAATTTTAACAAACATAAAAGATTTATTCCGAACTGCCTTCTTCTCCGGCGACGTGAAGATTTTTCAGGCAACATGAGCTTGAGACAAAATCTCTGCTCTCTCTCTCTCTCTCTCTCTCTCTCTCTCTCTCTCTCTCTCCAACGGAATCATATGTTGATTTCAAATCGATTCTCAACCCTTTCTACATCGTCGATTACATCGCCAAGATCTAGATATGCTTCGCTCCAAATCTCCATCATCGACTCTCTCTCTCTCTCTCTCTCTCTCTCTCTCTCTCTCTTTGAGAATCTATGCCCTCTTCCTTTAACTAAAGTCGCTCTCACGGCGATGGATGGAGCAGCGGAGTCGAAGGTGGCTTTGGTGGTAGTACTGATGGTAGTAATGCTCGAAGGAGGAAGAGTGGAAGTGCAGTGTTGGTGCATGGCGAGAAGCAATACAAGCGATCAGGCGTTGCAAGTTATGGATCTTGTGTTTATCCATCGACGACTCCCACTCCAATGACAAACTCAATACTTACCCCTGTATAAGGTTTTATGACTTCAACAGCTGCTACAACTTTCTAATCTCAGGTGGAATGGGCCCAGAGAACATATTACAGTCAAGAAGGAGCTTCTGAACACCAAAGAAGTTACCTATGGATGGAGGCAGAGATCATGTGAGCTGGTTGTTCGAAAAAAAAGATATACCCAGATTCACAGCCATCGAATCAATCTTTGGAAAGCTCCCTGCAAAATAATTATCTTGAAACTCGACCTGAGCGAGCTGGGGCAGGCCAAAGAAGCCCTCTAGAATGGTTCCATTTAGAAAGTTCTCCCCCATCTAAATTTGATTTAACGATTGGCATCTCCCCAAGTGATTCTGGAATGGGACCAAACAGAAAGTTCCCCAATACAATCAGCGTCTGAAGTCGATTACCAGAACAGAGATCGGGAGGGAGAATCCCGAAAGTTATGGATCTTGTGTTTATCCATCATCTCCAAAGTATGCTTCTTCTTCTTCTGGTTTCTTCATTACTTATTTTAATTTTTTTTCTTTAATTTCTTTTCTGGCGGCGAGATCTGGATTTTTTTCTGGTTTTGGTTTGTTTTCAGATCATCTCCATGGTGGCGATTTAATTTGGTTCCAAAATTTCAATCATATTTCACGGTGATATTTCTAATCAGATTTGAGAGTTCCGATTATATTTCGCAACAATTTCTGTTCCCCGATCACCTTCATGTTTTGACACTATTCTAGCAAGACTCGTGTGATCGGTGTTCATCTCTGCCAGAATTGGGGATAGGATAAAAAATCAAATAAAGGGTATAATGGTCTTTTAACCATGATAAAATGGTAGTATTGTCCATCAAATCCAATGTAGCTGACATTAGCATCTAACGGGAATCTTTAGATGGAGTGGGCTTCTTTGATTAGCAGTGTAAATTTTTTGGGTGGTAGGTGATGTTTTTGCAAACTTGTGGATGTAGGATCTACATCGTCTCCTCCCTGAGATTCGGGAGGAGAGGCGGCAGCCTGGATGGATGATCTACACTGTCACACCCCAATTTCGTACTATTCAGAATGGTGTGATGAACCGTTAATAAACCAATGGTTCAACCAGGATCTCAAATAGACTGTGTCCGTTTTGCTTAAACCATACACATCCACAACCATAATCAGAGTAAATAAACAATAACGGAAGTCTTATATATTAAATGAACTGAGAATTCTAAGAGTGATAACATAAATAAAATATCCAATTATCTTTCATTGACTAAGACATAAGTAAATAAAATAATCAATTACATTTTCTGTATAATCTAAACAAATCTAATAAAAAAACGCATGAATTACATTCACATGACGAATCATGCGACTCCATCATAACTTCAGCGTCCATCGCCGTAGCATGTCCATACATAGGAACATTGATATAATCCTCTACAGTTGTACCTGCATCATCAACTAAAAATATTCGACATCGAAAGGGTAAGCACACATTACGGCTCAGTGAGCAAACAAAACAATGCAATAAAACATATGCATGCATTCAATTCATATCTTTGGTCTGGTTCATAAGTTTGCAATGTGCTATAGAAAGGATAGGTGACCGCTACACCTCTATACACGAATGTGTGGAACCGCCCAACGGATCAAACATCATTGCCGCCCCCATATGCACCCACCATGGAATAGAGATAGAGCTAAAGTACTTAGGACCGCACCGCATCACACTTCCCATGATGCTCTACCCATACCAACACGTAAGCCCCTGTTGGCGAGGGCTTGCAAACTAGGCTTGCAACTAACCAATCCTAATGTCAAACAGTGTATCCAAGGCCTCACCCCAGCATCCCTCAATACGTCCATAGAGATAGAGCTAAGGCCCCCCGATAGAGTCAAAGACTACTCGGTCCGAGACCACCTCCCCTGATGCCCTACGACGTAATAGTTCTGCGAAGATAATGGCGATACGACGATGCTAGTGGACAAGACTTGAGTAGAGATAGAGCTAGAGTCTGGTGACCACGATGAACCAACGTGTCACGTCCTCCCCCTGATGCTCCACTCGCATCAAGTACACTAACCACACACATACATTCACATGCCTATTCTTAGCATCATCATCATCATCATCATGTTATAATAAACGAAATTAAATATGCATGAACAGTAATAACAGGAATAGGAGATGATATGTGATATGCACATTACAATCATACAATCATAGAGTCATACATGGTATTAGACTCAATAAATGAAAATAGTTTATTATTAGTCAATTAGTTTAGGCCTTGTTCCCTCACCTTTGATTGAGCGTAGATCCTCGTTCAAGCTTTATGAATCACTTTTAAATCACTAGAAAGACCTAACAAGTCGATAGATTTTAATTAGAATTAATTCTAATATATTTTAAACTAACTGAAATCGTAGGGTCGCAAGTAGGGTAGCACCTAGGGTAGCAGTTTTCTGCGACCCTAGGGTGTAGGGTCGGACGTGGGGTCGGATACCATTCGACCCTACGTGCGACCACACCCTCCCTGAGACTTCCCGAGGGCATGTGATCGATCCTGTGATATCGTAGGCCCATTCTAAAATTGTTCTATGGTTCATAGCTATGATTTTTATACACTTTTCATTACCTATGATGATTACTTCCATATTTTCCTTTAGAACTCATCCATGGATGGATGATTTGGGTTTCTCTTAATCCTAACTTCTTCATAATCTATTCTAGGCTCTTAATTTATAAAGGGAATTAGGTTCATACCTGAAGTTGGCTGAGATTCAGAGGTTTCTCTGAACTTCCTCCTATTCCTTAGTCTTTTCTTCAATTTTCCTTCTCTTCTTCTTTTTTTTATCTTTCTCTTTCTCTCACTTTCAATTAGGGTTCTAAAAGGAGTGAAAGAGGCTAAGGGTGTCACACCCCAATTTTGGTCTAACCAGAATGGTGTGATGAACCGCTAAATAATCAACGGTTCAACCAGGATCTCAAATAGGCTATCCCCGTGTTATCCAACTTATACACATCCGTAATCATAATCAGAGTAATACACAATAGCGGAAATCTTATAATAAGATGAACTGAGAAACTAAATGATATTAATAATTTAATAGCAAATTATTCTGTATTCAATTGAGACATAAATATTAAATATCAAATACATATCTGAATAAATCCAATAAAGAAACCTATAAAATGTCTAATCAAATACACACGAGTTGCACTCGTAAGAGGAGTCATGTGTATCCACTTCAGCTTCAGCTTTCATCGCCGCTACCGTCCCGTACGCAGAAGCATTTACAAAATCTTCAACCGTATAACCTGCATCATCAACTAAAAATATTCGACGTCGAGGGGTGAGCACACAACACGGCTCAGTGAGTAGCCAAAACAATGCAACAATACATATGCATGCAAAAAGTCAATTTATATCTTTGGTCCGATTTTAAAGTTTGCAGTATGCAATAGAAAGGTTTAGGTAGCCAAAGGTCACGTTTATTGACTCCGCCTCTATACACGAGTGTGTGACGTTACCCAAAGATCACGTTTATCGTCAACTCACATGCACCCAATCATGAACAGTATATAACAAAGGTTAACGGTTATTGCTATATATTGTCATACCAACACGTAAGCCCCTATTGACAAGGGCTGCAAACTGGGCTCGCAACTAATCAATCCTAATGCCAAAAAGTGTATCTAAGGCCTCACCCCAGCATCCCTCAGAATGCCCATAGAGATAGAGCTAAGGTCCCCCGGTAGAGTCAGAGACTACAAGGACCGAGACCACCTCCCCTGATACTCTACGACATAATAGTTCTGCTAAAGTAATGGCGATACGACGATGCTAATGCACAAGACTTGAGTTAGAGATAGAGCTAAAGTGCTGAGACCCGCCAAAGGTTAACGTTTATTGACGTTCTCATCACACCTCCTCTGATACTCGCTCGCATCAAGCACATCAACCACACACATACAAGCACATGTCTATTCCTATCATCATCATCATCATGTTATAAACAATAAAGTAAATATGCATGAACAAGTAATAGAAATATTGGATGGCATGTTGTATGCACATTACAAACATATTCGCATAGAATCAAGCATAGCATAGGACTCAAGAAAATAGAAAACAGTTTATTATTAACCAATTTAGTTTGGAGTTAAGGTTCCTCACCTTAGCTTGCTAATAGATACTTTTTCAAGCTTTAGAATCACCTTTACAGTGTTATTATATTGCTAGAAGACCTAACAAAGTCGATAGAATTTAATTAGAATTTATTCGGAATTAAAAACCATGATGTTAACTGAGGGTCGGAGGTAGGGTCGATGCTAGGGTCGATGGGTCTATCGACCCTTCCCTCTTTCTGAACTTCCCGAATGCTGAGGGTCGATGGTCAGGAATACCTAAGGTCGGATGGTCTATCGACCCTGGGTGCGACCCTTGGTGCACTTTGGTCCAATTCCCTCTTTTAATCCATTCTTCGTGTTTGGGATCCTATGGCTTGCTCCTACATTCCATTCTACATTCATTCCATGGTCTGAAACCATGTATAACCCACCTAGATAACTTTCATGCATTCTTCTATGGTTTTCCATGGAAACCTAACCATAGATTGGTGGTTTGGGTTTCTTCGAGATCACCCTCTCAACAATTACTAACCTAAGGTCTGTAGAAATTCATGAAATTAGTATCCATACCTGAGAAGATTACTCCTTCTCTGGAATTCTTCTCCTTTTTGCTAAGTTCTCTTGCTTGCCTCTCTTCTTCCTCTTTTCCTTCTCCTCTCTTTCTCTCAATTTAATTAGGGTTGTGAAAGGAGTGAAAGTGGCTTAGGGACGTCCTTTAAATAGACTAGGAATATCCTAAATAAGTCCCTCTGAGATTAGGAAAGAATCTCAATCGAAAATTAGAAAATTTCCCCTAATTTCTATATTCGGCAGAATCCGATGGTCGATGGGAGGGTCGATGATCCCGTCGACCCTAGGGTCTTAAGCTGTCCGACCCTCCCTTCAAAACTGAGGGTCTGACTTTCTGTTTTGGGAGGTTCGACCCTGCTTAGCTGGGTATGCGACCCTTCCCCTATTTTAAGTGTTTTTGGATCGATTTGATACTTGGGATCTCGATCTTCTTCACGCCCTTGGTCCATTTGACTCGACCATGATGGGTAAACCTTGTTCAAGGTGGTAAGACCGGGTTAGATTGGCACGGCTCTTACAAAGGGACGTCCTATTTATAGAGGAAAACCCTCTAAAATAAGTCCCATCGAGTTTAGGAAAGAACTCCTTTTGAATTAGGAAGGTTTCCTAATTTACGGTTTCTGTCTGTCATCGTAGGGTCGAACGTAGGGTCGCAGAATCCGTCGACCCTACGTTTTTCTAGTCATGCGACCCTATGACTAAAAAATCATGGGTTTGACTTCAGTTGAGGTGGGGTCGACCCTACCTATTTAGGCATGCGACCCTACCCTCAAATTTACTGTTTTTGGGTTAGACTCATACCTGGTCTTGTGATTTTCTTCACGCACTTGGTCCACTTGGCTCGACCATGATAGGTAGACCTGGTACAAGGTGGTAAGACCGATTAGTTCGATACTGGTCTTACATACACCTGGCTCTCAGGTGAATCCAAGCCATCCATCCTAGCTGACACCCCTGTCGGCTCAACTTGTCAGTTGGGGTGTCGGCTTGGATGAACGGCTCGGATTCACCCAAAAGCCAGGTGGCGGCCATCCATCTAGGCCGCCATCCCTCCTCCCAAAATCTCAGGGAGATTTGAATCCTGTGAATGTAGATGATGTTAACAATCCCTGTTGGGATGTATATGAAATTTTTCCTTTGTTTTAACATAAGGGTGTGTCTATTTGTAACCATGTAGGTCACAAACAGAATTTGTAGTCAGATTCTTTTACTCTTTCTAACATAATGACATGGTGTTAATAAAAGGCTAATGACGTAATTTCATAGGGGAGAGAGGGGGGTAGGAGGGAAAGTAGGAGGGAGATGAGCGCAACCCATTGACAACCCCAAATGCACAGAGTTGGCCTTCTCGACAGCATGGCAACGTTCGCGAGGAACCTAATTGTGTTGATCAATTTCTCTACCAAACTGTCTTCCTATGGTCCGTGTTCTCCACCATGGTCGCATGGATAACAATTGAGAGTGCGCAGGAGTCCGGGAACGACGATACAAAGAGACCGGGATTTCCTTACCTTTTTTTCCTTCCTTTGCTTTCATGTATGGTACTTGATGCACTTCTTTTTGCACTGAAATCCAACTTTCGAGTTAAATCAGCAAATTTAGATTGGCTGTAGAAGCAAAAGTGGAATCCTGTTTTATTGTTCTGAAATCCTAGCCCATATCTTGTGCTTGTAAAACTAAAGCTAAGCTACAACCCCATCCAATTTGAGTCTGATAACATTCTCATCATTTGGTTGGTATGATTCTATGAAGGAACTGAGATATTTTTCTAGGTCTAGGGTTTCAACCAAACCCATAACTATTCATACAGGAACTTAGAATACAATGGAAATAACAAAGAGGTGATTAACTGAGACATACCTATGCGTGGAAAATTGATTTTCGCATATTCCTTATTCGAGTTTTGATCCGAGTCTTTTATAGCCCACCGGAGATCCCCTTTCGTTCTCTACGTATGGGAGCAGATAGAGGAATAAAACAATTTGAGCTGCAGGAACTCTTTATTTATAATACTATCCCAAATTCAGGACTACCCCCATAATGGACCAGATTGGTTTATCTTTTACCCATGATGACCTAGACCAAAACCAATCAAACTCATAATGTATACTCCACTAGTCAATAGACCCGGTAATTAATCAAATCCACTAAGATAATATCTTACGAGAACTTGTTCTACTCCTAAATTCCTCCCTTTCACTCTAGACTGAAAAGTGGATGAAATTTGAATATGGTTCTCAACAACAGGATCATCCAGTGTTTCGTTTACAAATGTCCTGATAACATAAAATATATGTAAATATATTAAGGAGGATCATGTCGTGAGCTCTGCACGTTCGTCCTTTCCAACGCTGAGGGCGACCTGGGAGAAAATGATGGAATTTGATTGTCAGAGGATGTTGAATTTGGTGACCAAATTGATGTTGCCATGAATGCTGGCATCGGTCATGGTGATCACATATGCTGCTACTCATCCTTTCTGCGGAGGAGATCGTGGCAATTCAGAGACAGAGAGGATAGGGTATAGAAGTGGAGAAGGTTACGGAAATTATAAAATGTCCTCATTAAAAGATTTTTTTTATGCTTATAATAAATATAAAGGGGTGCAACACAAGGATTTTCCAAGATGTCACCAATCCTAATACTAATCTTGCCCAAATATGCTTAACTACATAATTCTGATTGGATCCAGTACATTAGTGCTAGTATGATCGCACCCTCATTAAAGGATGTTGTAACTTATAAATGTGAACATGTGGCAGAAGTTGGAAAAAAGAAGTTACAAAGTCTGTAGTAACCGGCTTGGTTACAAACAAATTTTCCCTTCCCTTGATTTGTAAAGTACAACTAAATTTTTCATATAAAATATATCAAATTTTTATGACAAAACGAACGGAATGTAAAGAAAAATTCTCCCTTTCCTTGAGTCCGGATCAGCTGCATGTACTAGTAGAGTAGCAACTCTTTTAATACATTGTTTAGATGACATGTGTCCAATGAGTTAACAGGTGCTAACTTCATTAACTCATATAACTCTGTTTTAATTCTATTTTTTTCTCCCTTTACTCTCTATTAATAAGGTAAGTTAACTGTAATGGTAGATTGGTTATTTTTTCTTGAAAAAAAAAATCTTCTTTAATTAAAAATCATATTTGAATTGAATGATAGTCTCTCACGAGTTATTTCTTCTTCTTTTTTTTAAATTTTTATTTTTTATCAATTCAAACCTAAAGAAATAAATTATGATAATAAATCATAATTCCCACTTGTTGGCTGGATACAAACATTGAATCAAAAAGATATTGGGAGATTTCAAAATCATGAAATCTAAAAATAAACAGGAACATCTTCCGTGTCAACTGCAAGTCTTCTTCCTCAACTTCCCCTTTCTCATTTTGATTTCGTTTTCTTATACTAAAACATAAGAGGAAGTTGCAAACCCATTGGGAAAATCATGACAAAGAGAAGGAACATCATCTTCTTTCTCGTGAACTTTGTATTGATTCTCCTTCCCCTTTCATTTTGATTTCCTTTCTTATACACTAAAACCTAAGAGGAAATTGCGAACCCATTGGGAAAATCATGAAGAAGAGAAGGAACATCATCTTCTTCATCATGAACTTTGAATTGATGCTCCTTCCCCAATGGTTTCACAACATTAGATAATGAAGAAGTTTCCTCGACATTCAAAAATGATTTTTGATTAAGGAAAATTTTATTTTTCTAATAAAAATAACTAATATAGTTTATTCACCATTAAAATAGAAAGTAATGGATAAAAGAAAATAGAAATTAAAAAATAAAACAAAAAAACAAATTAAAAAATCGTTAAGAGTTTTATCAATCGTGAGTCGTTAGAGTTTTATTTCTAATAGATTTACTTACTTTAAAAATAGCTTATGTTTTATTTCTAATAGATTAACTTACCATAAAAATTGTGATTGCTATAATTCACCAAATTAATACCTAAGTAAAAGGAATTAAAAAATAAAATTTATTTAGCGTTAACTCCATAGGACAGTACATGCAGGTGATCTGGTTGCCTTTCCTTTTATCAACATGTGTTAATTGTAAGTTCTTTAAAAATGAGCACTTCATAATGGGGATTTCTCCTTAAAGAGGTGGATGTATAATCCTCATCCATCTCAATCTCTATAAGGCAATACGGAAATGATTGATTAAGTTATCAATCCTATATACGAAAAAAAGACCAACTGTTAATTGGTTTGATCGATTTTCGTTCTTAATTGGTCTGGGTTAAATGGTTTTAAATTGATCAAAAAAATCAAAAGACTGATTAAATTGGTTAGATGGTTTTAAATTGGTCTTGGATGATGTATTAATAAGTCGTTCATGATTGTTGTTGTTGGAATCCAAATTAATCTTCTGAAGTGGGACCTTGATTGTAGATGACAAGAAATGAGTACAAGAGTGTTCAGATTCAGAGTTCGTGGGTACACTTTGATGCTTAAGATAGATCTGAATAGTTAATATAGTAAAAAGAGACGAGCAATAGAAAATAAGTGGAATGTAATATAAAATGACCACTAGCATTTATGCACACATCAACAGCGTTGACTAGACAATCGATATGGATCAATCGAAAACTGACCAAATATAAAAACCGATCGATTAAAGACCAGGTAAATGGTTGGTTACACGGCCTCGTACCTCTCTTAATTGTCTCTCTCTCTCCCTTTATGATTTGTCTCTTCCAACAATTTTTTTTTTCCTCTCTCAGATCAAGGAGTACTAATTGGTTGCAGGTGTCATACACTCAAGAAAGAGAGGATATGTTTCTTTTTATCAAGAGTCTTTAACATTTTCTTTCTCCAAAGAGATGAGGAGCTAAATTTTTCTCACTTCATACATTCCCTTCATTTGCTATCTCCATGGTTTTAGTCTCTATTCGACTAGGGATTAAAGATTAAAAAGGACAAAAATCTATAAATAAGAGTTGTCGATTGTGTGGTTACTTATAGGTTGGAATTAGTGTTTAATCATTCAAAGTTCATATTAAGGCTCTCTTTGGTATGTATTATAGAATTAATTATATAATACATCATGACAAATGTAATCGTTTGTTATAATTTATGATATTTATTTATGTTTAAAATAAATTAATATAATAAAAAATTTACAAATAAATTAGAATGTGTTTATCATTATTGTGATAATTTATTATTACTTCTTTATGTCTAATGGTACTAAATGGTTATTTTAATTATTCATATATTATTTTCATAAATAATTTATTATAAATAATTCATAAACAGAAATATAAATTATACCAAAGAAAACCTAAGATATGAGTCGATTATACTATTTATAGCTTGTTTGGTATGAGCATGATTATAAACCAGCAATTCATTGACGAATATATATGTACGTCAATGTTGACATATAATTGCCTCATTAAAATTGGACAGACCCATTCATTGACACCCCTAAATTAAGGTAAGTGGCAAGGAATTGGGATTCATTAGCCTTTTCCAGTTTTCACATTGACCTTAATCAAGAAGGGTAATTCCGTCATTTCAAGAAGTAATAAATAAAAAAATGACAGTTTTATAGGTAATGACAGATTAGTACAGTAATATAGTTGAATTAATAATAAAAAAAATGGAGGTGAGCAGTGAGCTGAACTCAGCCGTGAGGGAAGTGGGGAAATCTGGGCGATACGCCGACCACCAAATCTTCACTCTCAGTAAAAACTGCAGACTTTGAAAAAGTTTCTCACGCGGCTTCACGCTTCCCCACTTTTTTTTTTTTTTTTTTTTTTTTTACATTATCTTATAATTTTTACCCCTAATTTTTTTAAATTTTTTGGGTAGAATTTTTACCCCTAATTTTACCACGCCGTTTTCCTTGTCCTTTTTAGTCAAAATCCTAAAAAGGCTTCAATTGACATAATATAATACAATACATCATAGGATCCTAGACCGTCAGATGATATCGAAACTGTTTGATTCTTGATCCAACGGTGTATGATTTGATTCAGATGTCATACTGATTGAGTGCAATGGAACTGAGAAGAAGGTAGACTAGAGTTGGACGTGGACGCCTCGAGATCGGCGGCTGGAAATAAAAGATGAGACAATGATGAGCGTGAAAAGAGGGTTACGGACTTTAGGGGTTTTTTAATATTATTTAAACCAACCACGCGAGAAGGATCTTGGAATCATGGCTGGCGGCCACCACGTGGCGTATCTGCTGGTAGCACGCGTGGCTCGTGAATCGATGGAAGTTTGGTATGATTTCAATGAGTCAAACTTTAGTTAAATGCCTTCCCAGATCCCTGCAACGTTTCACATTTCAGAGTTTCCACATTCTGCGTTCGTTTCTTTGCTTCTCTGCCGAACCAACAGTACGAGAAACAAAACGGGAGGGACAGATAAAAAATTTAGAATGGGCTGTGGGACCCACACTCATCCACGGCTCCAAAGGTGTAATATGGTAGGTATGTAGTACATGGGAAGAGGATCGCCACTTTCTGATTCATATACTCGTTATCCTTTAAAGCATGCATGGGGGGTCCCAATAACTACGAAGCGTGGAGTTACCACGGATTCACATCCTTTCCTATGGCTGGTGGAATGATTGGCTGATTCAATGACTGGAGTTTAATCGACTGACGTGTATACCCATACATCGATATATGTGTAGATTAAAATCAAACCCTTGACAGTCAGCAATTTCAGCAATTTCGCAGGAGAGGATTTTTTTCTAGTTACCAAACATCTTGTTTAGGGATATCTGGATTTTGGATGGAAAAAGATCAACTGTACTGCTAACGTGTAGCTTTATAAATCCTAACCTTTAAGAGCGCATCAGGTATGTGTCTGGATGCACTCCTAATGGTCAAGATCAGTAGTGCTACATGGCAGTGCTACAAAATATCCCTGTCCTGTATATCCATACTGGAAAAAAATTGTTTTGGGATATAAATTCGGATAATTAGAAACATAATTAGATACGAATATGAATATTGCTATTGTGAACTATATAATATTTGATTTGTATAGATATCTAATTAACATAAAATATTACGTACTATTTTTATTAGCTCCTGACATTGATGGTTCTTAAATATTCGACTGGCTTTGGAGAATGAGGAAAAAAGATTCATGAGACTAAGACAATTGAAAAACATAGGTTGAAAGTGTGCATGAGAGACCGAGATAAAAGAGATGGTAAAATGGTAATAAAAGAAAAAATATTCGGTAAATCAATCTGAATCGGATTCGGATTCGAATTTGAAAAGCGATTTAGATATCTCTCTAACAAATATTTGAATATATATATATATATTATTATGGGCTTGAGATTGTCTAAGGTTTACATCATTTTGTATTTTGTTAGCCACTGGGTCCAAGTGGATTTCCGTAATGTTGGATTGTGCGACATATTGAATGGGACACACGAAGGCCTAGGGTCAAAATTTTCAGGGTAAGGTCTGGTGCCCTGTATTCAAATCTTCTCCTAGTGATTCTGGAGGAGGGGGACGTTTTCGTAGGATTACCAATACATGAGGCTCGGGTGAATCCAAGTTCTCCATCCGAGTAGACACTAAGCAGACAAACTGAGTGGACAGGGGATGTCAACTCCGATGGAGAACTCAGATTCACCTAAGCCCCACTTCTAAGCCATCCGATGGAAACGTCCCCCTCCTCCAGAATCACTAGGAGGAGAGGATGTGAATCCCTGGTACCCTTACTCTCCAAACAAGTTGGTAGGGGAAGACTTTGCTGTTAACCCTTCAAAAATTCCATCACCCAACAAGTAATTTTCCTAGTGGACGGGGATATAAAATGGGCAGATAATGGGCCTAAAACTTTTGGATACATGGGTAGATTAGATGACGCTGGTAATGAGTTATGAGCTTATGAGCTGGTCCTAGCGTTAACATTATAAAATTACCAACTTGCCCTCATTTAGACAGGTTTACGAGAGAGAGATAGGTAAACAAGGAAGGTAAAATTATGATATCTCAACCATCAACTTTTTCTTATAGGGTATGAAATCTTATCCTTACCGTCCAAACTAAAGATGGGTAAGGCAGATTAAAAGGGGTAAAAATGGATAACAATGGCCACCCCATAAACTCAGGTGGGCCCAAAAGATCTTGGACTACGACTCCATTGTACTTTGATTTGGTCTTGGGTGAGAATGGGTCTAGAGGACCAGGCCCTTAACCAAACTACCAAAGGAAGGGGATGGGGGGTCCCACTGCTCCCACAAGTGAGTTCTGCTGCGTTAAGGGAGTATTTGATAACACTCCATAAGTTGGATTATGACGTTTGAAGCATAAATGGAGTAAAAACCTGTTTGGTAATCCGGTTTAAATTTCTGAAGAATCCATGGGTGAACCAGCTCCAAATGGGCTCCAAAATCCAATTTTTTGGAGCATAAAATAGATGTTTTTCGACTTCGGAGTAAAAAAAACCACCTCACACCACTACTACCACCAACCACCACAACCACCACCAGCCACCAGCCACCACCACCTCCACCACCACCACCACCACCCACCGCCACCACTACCCACCCACCGCCACACACCATCGCCACCACCACCAGCCACCCACCACCACCAACCACCCACCACCCATCGCCACCACCACCAACCATCATTTACCACCACCAACCATCATCCACCACCACCACCACCCCCTGCCACCGCATCCACCACCAGCCACTGCCACCACCATCCACCACCACCACCACTGCCACCACCAACCACCACCACCCACCGCCACCACCAACCACCGCCACCCACCATCGCCACCCCCACCAGCCACCCACCAGCCACCCACCACCACCAACCACCCACCACCCATCGCCACCGTCACCAACCATCATCCACCACCACCACCACCCCCCGCCACCGCATCCACCACCAGCCCCTACCACCTCATCCACCACCACCACCACTGCCACCACCATCCACCACCACCCACCGCCACCACCAATCACCGCCACCCACCATCGCCACCACTACCAGCCACCCACCACCCACCGCCACCACCACCCATCGCCACCCTTCGCCACCACCCACCCACCGTCACCCTTCACCACCACCTCCCACCCACCACCACTGTCACCAACCATCACCACTCTCCACTAGTGCCACCATCCGCCACCCACCACCACCACTCTGGAGTCCATGACTAAATTAGGTTAACAAACATGTTTCTACTTTCTTATACTCCTGAATCCTTTTGAAGTTGGAGTAGAAATTTGAATCAGAAGTAAGAATCCCAGAGTTGAAGTTTTATCAAACAGTCCCTAAACTTACTGGTTCTTGGGGTTGATAATAACAGCAAGGATGCTTGCACTAACGGATTCAAATTGTCTCCTTCGAGGGTGTCGGCAGGAGACGAGACTGTATCCAGCTGATGCCAAACATGTGGGTTTCGGCTGAATCTGAGTCGTCGAACTAGCGATAGTGCATAGGTTGAATCCCTCTGCGTTTCAACTTATCAACTGATTGGACGGCTCGGATTCAGCCAACACCCATGTGTCGGGCATCGGTTGGATGCAGCCAAGTCTCCTGCAGATACCCTCGTAGGACACGATTTGAATCCTGCACTACACCAGTTGTAGTAGAATCTCCTCTCCATGCTTGGCAGTTGACAATGACCATCATGAACTAAAAACCTTTTAGCTGTTCTGGCTCATACAAAGTTTTTGCAAATGCAGTATATAACATGTCATTCAATCCGTAGGTCTAGGTTTAGAGCTTCTTCTCGTTTGAGAGATTTCAGTCTTGATTCAATTGTTGACGTTCACTCGCTGCGGATATTAATACATCAATACACTTATCGGATGAACTTCAACCACTAAATCACGACTAGAGAGATTGAACAACATGAGACGATCTTTTTCCATTAAATCTACATTGTTGATTTCATATGAGAAGCCGAGATAATGAGATAAGTGGAGGGCCGATCAAACCCAAAATAAACTAAAATTGAACCGACCATTTAAGTAACAGTCGTGTCATGGTCTTGGATGATCATTTATGGTGCTGACCAGAAAATTGACTTGGCCCAATTGAGAATTGACCTAGCTCGACCAATCAAAGACAAGTTAGGTGGTCAGTTATGCGATTTCGTGCCTCTTTTTAAGTGTCTACACTTCATTTTATGACTTGGGTTTGCGAAGGTCCTATTAAAGAAGATTTATCCCTATATAGAGTCTAACCTCTTTTTTTTTTTTTTTTTCTCTAACTGAACTGATGTGGTACTATACTTTTTACACTCCATGGTTAATACTCTCTCTTCTTTTGTGGTCTCCACGACTTTAGGCTCACATCAATTAACGACTAAAGAATAGAAATGATGGATTTCTATAAATAAGGGTCGTTGATTGTGTAGCTACTTATCGATTGGAAATCGATGGTTTAATCATTCAAAATAACATTGTTATATTTAATCGTTTTTTATTAATTGAAGTTTTAAAATAAAAAATATGTTTTGTTTGGTTTTCTCACTATGAGGCTAGTGAGATTATAATCCAATACCCTTTGGATGGGCTGGGTTTAATTTGACTTTTATTGAGTCGATAACAGTTTAACCCATTTGACTTAGATCCATTAGTGAAGTGTCTTTACAAGAGACATCCTTTGTTTGTAAAAACATGTTGGTTTGGAAAGGCACATCATTTCCTTGGGGTGTCTTATACAGACATGGTGGTTTGGGGAAACACACTCTTCCCTTGGAGTGCCTTGAAAAGATACGTTCTCCTTTATAAATAGAGGAGGGGGAAACCTTAAATTTATATAATGATAAGAATTATTTTATTCGATTCTTTCTCTCTCTCCTCCCCTCTTTATAAGCACATACGACCGTGTGTATTCCCTTTTGTTTTTTGGAACACTGGCTTTGCCGAAATTGCATTACTGTCTTGCATTTGACCTAAACACAACTCTGACATACTCTAAGGGGTGCATCAAACCAGTGAATGTTTGCTACTAGAAGCCAAGGTTGCTTTATCTTGAAGTTAGATTTTCATCATAACCCTGTTGCACCAGTTACAGTCCATTCCCTATTTATACAAAACGAGGAAGGAAAAGGTGACCCTTGCGAATGAATAGGCAGCAAGAGGCCAATTGGCTTGTCCGCCAGTTGTGCCTCCGACAGGGCCTAAACATAGCCTTTTCTCTAGCTCCTCAAGCCCCATGCAATGAGATGCATGATGGGTTTACCTAAGGCCCACTAATACCCCTATTGGTCCGGATAGGAACTCTCACCTATACACTAGACATATCCATCGGGACCGCATCGGGTACATCAATTGATGCCGTGGGAAGGCTTGGAATAAGAGAAATCTGGGTCAGTAAGGGATTTTGAATGCAGATCTTACAGCACCTGTGGGAAATATACTAACTTTATGACAGTGCCAATTGTGATACGACCCAGCTTGTATCCTCATCATCTTGAGTGACTCTTTCTACTGTTTTCATTAGCCGATCATTGAAAACATTAAATAGATAAATAGTTCTCATTTAAAGTTCTTCATATTTACAACAATCTAAAGTCAGTATCTGTAGAAACTTTACATAGGATGATTCTAGTACTTTAATGCGTTTCTGAATGTTCTCTTTAAGTTCTTGATATTTACAACAATCTAAAGTCAGTATCTATAGAAACTTTATTTAGGATGATTCTAGTACTTTACCGCGTTTTTGAATGCTCTGTTTAAGTTCATGCTTAAAGACCTCATTGATAGCATATTGCATACTGAGTAAAGAAATTATAATGGTTAAGTCTCAAATTATATTTATTGTATTATTTCTTACAATTCTTATGATTGTATCTAAAATTTGAGATTTTTCCTTAGACCATATGACATGCTGTTCTTACATTGTACTTTTTTTTGGTAAAATTCTTACATTGTACGTACTTGCTGTTCACGGACGGCACATATCATTTTAAGCGAATGAGAATATAAAATCCAAAGTCGTTGTCTATCTGTGATCACATTGTTTGATTTGGTGGTACTTGTCATTTGATGGTTTCTAAGTGTTACAATTTCTTTAACAAAAGGGTGTGGATATGCTATTTGAGAACATCGCATGGTGATAACCTTCGATTTCCATTTGAGAAAAATATTGATTACAGTTTTTTGATTGGAAGGAATGATTTCATTATGATGATTATAGAAAATATGAAGAAGTTTGATTAGAAAAATATAAAGAGGATGTTGGATTGAATATATCCACGGTTAAGAGAGGAACGACAACACCTCTCTTGATTTTAGTGACAAGTGAAAGAGACCAAGGAGAGAGACTGTTTCTGAACTTACCAACTACCATTCAGTTTTTACTCACGAACCCAAAATCAAGAGAAAGACTCAAGTCATAAGTAGGTAGTGTTATAGATAGTGCACCGGTTTAATTCACCACCCAAACTCCCTACAGAGTTGGTATCTAAATCCTTTCCTCTTAGAGGTTTGGGAGGGGTGGTACTCTCGTTGGATGGTCGATACTTGGGACTTGAGTGAATTCGAGTCTTTCATCCGAGTCAACATCTCTTTATTGATTAGATTTATTGGCTCGAATGGAGGGTTTAAATTCACCCAAACCTTAAATGTTGGCTTTCTAATGGGGTTGCCGCCCCTCCTCTTGAGCCTCTAAGAAGAGGGGATGTGGATCAAGAGATTTGAGACCAAAGAATAAATCAAAAGAAAGTGAACATACAACTATGATGTGCAAGAGTACTGAGTTTACTGACCGATCATAATAAGTGCTTTAAAAGCTCGAGTTGTAGAAATCCATGGCGTGTTTTGAAAGAACTGGGTTCCAATGGAATAAATGAGTAGTAAAGGAGTGGAGTAGACAAACCAACGTTTGTTATTATTTTCATCCCACTTGTTTGTCCAAACTACACCAAATGTCAAAATATTGCGAACACGTCATATTAAATTTCTATCTCCTTGGCGGAGAAATTTTTGTTTCAGGCTTTCTGCATCTCCAGTCCCCATCATCCATCTCTCTCGGAGTATTTCCACAAAGTAAAAAACTTGAAATACTAAAGATTGCCTTAGACCAGAGTTGCTGTATCTAGGCTAGAGTCCCGGTACAGACTAAAGTCTAATCTATTGATAATCTAGACTAGAGTCTCTGTATAGACTAGAGTCTTGATCTATTGGTGTCTACACTAGAGTCTATGTACAAACCTTATGTTGCTTTGTCAGTTTGGTCTAATCTACCCAATCAGTGGGACTTGTTATGGGACTTTATATTGTTTTTAAATAGTATTGTTATTGTTATTATATCATAAAGGACGTAATATAATGATAAAATAATCTCTTTATGTATTTAACAAGAATTCAATGGTTTAATGACCATTTGGTTTTTCGATCCATTTGTTTTTTTCCAAGATGTAGGTCACTTATATTCCCTTGCCATATGCTCCTTATGATGCAACCCCTTGATGTATTCCTTAATTTCCTTTTTATTCTCAAGATAGATGAGTGTTGTACAACTAATAAGTTGTGGGTCCTTCACCTCTGGACTAGCTCTGCTTACTTCATTCAATATGTTCTGGTAATAAGGATCTATAGTAGCATTTGCATGTAAATAATTATATATAAAAAAAATAAAAAATAAAAACCTGGAGATAGATAGCCCAACGTCTTTTTTGCTGCTCCAAAAACTCATCAACTTCTTCTACTTCTTATCACTCTTGGGCAAAACTGTAGAATCACTCTCCAAGATCTCAATTTTTGGGGCATAATGTGGTAGTGGGGGTCATGAGTCTCTAGCTGCTCCTGATGTAAAAGTCCTTACACTTTGAGTCCTAAAGGAGTTGGGATCTATGGCTGAGGAACTTCATGTTTCCTCCTCCTCTCTTCCTGTCCCTATCTTGATGAAGATGAACCACCTCCTCTCCGTCTTGATGAACTAGCTCTTCCAACCATCTGCCTAAACCTATCTTGCTCCATGGCGAATGAATGCCTATTGGCTCGCATTGCTTGCCTCATCTATAAATCCTCTAGGTCCTGGAAGTCTGAGTCATTAGGCTCATCACTATAATAGTCCTGCTCACCAAATTCTAGTAAGCTCCTCTCTAAGGCATGTCTCTTTAAATTCTTCTTTTTATCCCACCCTTCATCAACTGAGCCATAGCTATTTTTATTTCACTAGACACGTTAGAACATCATGTTACGTTGCCATCCCCACCAGCAATATGCCACTTCAGGCGAATGGTTCCACTATCTCCAATTTTTTTGTAGCAATAGTTGCATTGGGATGTCCTCTTGCTAGCATTGAGAGGCACCCCATGCCTTTGAGGCGATATCTCCGACTCCTGAGGATCCTTACCCTTATGACCCACTCATTATAGTCTTGTACGCTGTTAATACATACATTATTAACATCCAAACATCAGACTATGATGCAAAAAAAATGCAAGCATTTACTACTTTATCAACTAAGTCTAATATTTTTTTCCCATTTAAAAATATTTTTTAATAATTTTAAATAATTATTACATAATTAATCAACATAAAATATATATGAAACATCACAAAATTGCTTAATTTCAGCTGAAACAATTCTAAAAATACATTTAAATATTTATCATACTTTTTAAACCAAAAACAGAAAATTATTATTATTTATTTGTATTTATTTTCAATTTATCAAATTTTAATATTATTTTTGAAAATTAAAACAAATAATTTAAAAACAGGAAATTAATAATTGACTCCATAAATCCGTAGATTGGCCAATGTTGTCTAATATACATAAATATGAACTCGATCCATCATGTATTAACCTTATTTTAATCAAAAATCATAAAATTGAATTTTTTAAAACAGTAAAAAAAAATTAAATAAATAACAGTACATGAAATCTAACTCTATAGACTTGTAGATCATGAGAAGTTATGCAACATATAATAATTTCAAATCCATCCATGAATCTTACAAACAAAATCTAAAAAAAAATTAGTTTAGGAAAGAGATGGTTACCTTTTCCTTGAATTGTTTAAATCCTTGCTTCAAATGAAGTTGAATCTTGTTTGTATATTGTATGTAGATTGAGTGGATAGTGAAAGATTTGAGTGAAGAATGAAACTTTTTGAAGAAATATGGAGATTTTGACAAAAACCTATCTTTATCGTCTAAACCTAGAGTTCTTAGTCGAAACCAGTCGAAACAGATTGATTTCAATCCAAAGCATGTATTTTATAACCTGGTTCAGTAACTATTTCGAACGGTTTTGGTCGAAACAGTGATTTTGGTCTGAAATCCATTCAAAACCAAAATTTTAGACTGAAATTTTGTAATTAATGATTTCAATACATGGTTTCGTTTTGAACAATTTATTTTCTAAACATTTTAGTCGAAATTTATTTAGAACCATGGTATATACTGTCTAAATTTCTTAGACATTAATTATAATACTTATTAGATGTAAAATTTATTTTACTTTACAAATGCAAAGGATTTGGTGCAAATCAAAGTGTAAGTTAATAATTAAATATAGAATGATTTGGAATTAATTTAAAAAAATATCATTTTTAAGTTTAAAATATTTATTCCCCTTTACTTTAATTCCCCTTGCATCCAATCCCAGAGAACTTTAATTATGATGTGCAATGCTTGCATTGCCCTTCCTTACACATGCAAATGAGACATAAAAAAATAAAAATAAAAAGGCAAAATTTATAGTGGTATCCGGTTTCAAATTTAGATATTATGTTGTCCATATCATCATCTAAGTGTAGGATAACTTTTAAAACCAATTTGAATTCTTCAAGTATCATTTCATGCTTTAACGAAGATACTAGTCAATCAAAATCATTTCCTACAATGGCTCCATTTTGTTTTGACTTGAAAATTTTAAGTATAGACTCCGTGTGTTTTAAAATAAAAGTTTACATGAAAATTCTATTTGTAATATTTTTTATTTAAAAAAATCAATGTTTGTTTCCATAACGTGCAAGAAAAATGAATTTCCTTCTCCTTCTGCCTTAGGGATCACTATATTTTATTTATTGGAAATAAACATTAGAAAACTTTTAACATAAAAAATATTATATGTAAAATTTTACATCAAATCAAACGGAGCCTATGCTTCAATTGTAATATTTTTCAATATTCTTTTATTCTATTTGATCTATTTATTAAATAATGAAACCCTTTTTACAATGAACCTAGACGAGTTATCAGTAACATCTAGTCGAAAGTATACTTATAATACATAATTTGAATAATAGGTAGGTCAAACAATTTTTTGTTCTTTGAATGTTGGCTTGTCCCTATCAAATATAGTCAAGCCCAATCATTAATTTTGTTGAAAAATGTTTTTCCCTTTTTTTTAAATAAACATTGCATTGTTTGAGTTAATAATACTAAATACAATTAGATGCCTAATTATCATTAAAAAAAAACTTAAGGATAAAAAGACTTTTTGTTCTTATTTTTAAATTATTTCATAATTTTCCTAATCTTAAATATTTAATAAATACAAATGCTACTTTGTTTTGGGGATACTCTTAGGTACAGGACGGAAAGGCAGGGAGATCGGCAAGGGTTTCAATTTAATGGTATTGATTTGGTTTTGATTGGGTGCGTAATGAGAGTAAAACAAAAACTAAATTATTTATTAAACGATTTCAAAAAAAAATTTCTTTTTTTTTTTTTTTTAAAAGGTTCAATGCGCAAAACAAAAAAGAAGAGAGTAAGGAACAAAAGAAGAAAAATCAAGGAAAAACATTAAATAATTTTAAGGGAAAATTTCACCTATCACTGTAATTTTTGTTTAAGTCATCTAAACCCCCAACCATTCTCTTAAAAAAAAAAAAAACTTAACCCCCAATCTTGTCAATAATATCAGCTGTATTTCCTGGTGTTAGATTAACAAACATAAAAAGTTAAATTACTCAATTACCTTTGTCAATAAATTCAAAACAAAATAACGATTTTGCCATCAAATATATCCTTCTTTATAAAGTCATCGTTTTTTCATTTTAATTTCTTTTTTTGGAAGTGGTAACATCGTCTGCGAATTTCGACTTCAGTGTACTGCCTCCAAATGTATTAAGGAACTCATCGACTTCTCCAATGATGACCTCTTCTCATCTCCATTCCCCTCGCCGGCCAACTCCGACATCAACCACCACCACTTATACATCTCTCATCTTGAAAATCCAATTAGCAACCCTCCGTCCTCCACCTCTATCAATTGCTGAACTTGAACGACTCTCCAGATTTGTAGATGACTCCTGATTTTACCATTCATCATTTCAATATCGAAAGGTGTTGGGCAGATCCCTATTTTTCATCAACGAAGAAAGAAATGACATCAATGATAAAAGAACTGACGGGGAGAAAGATGGAGTGGGTGGGTATAACTAGAGCCCCTTGTTTTCCAACACTGGTGGATAGGGGCTAGTGAAGTAGAGAAGATCAAGAAGAGAATCTGCATCTACATCCCTAGTGTTAGGATTGGGAGACGCAAACAAGAAGAAAACACAAAGAATTAACGTGGTTCAGCACTCCATCGTGGGATGCCTACATCCACCAGAGAAAAGAGAAATTATTTATTCTCAAGAAACTTCTACAACTCTCTACCTGACAGGCTAGCTCATCTGTCAGCCTTACAGCGTTCCAGCTCTGCACTGTCAGAGGAGAATCCTCTAACAGCCCTTACAGTCTTATCTAGGTTTTCCCACACAGAGACAATATATAAGAAAACCTAGAAATCCTAATCTCACCACAATTATAAGTTTCTCTCATATATGTAATAAACCAAACCCTAATACAAGTACAATTCTATTAATCGTGTGGACCTCATAGAATACAAGACATCTAACCCAACACCTTGTTCAATTGCTAAACATTACATCCAAATTAGCAGCCCGATTCCAAGGGACATAGATCACCATTTATCTGTAGAGCACCTAAACCTTCTACTGCATTTGTTTCTTTTGTCAATGATCCAAGATCATGCTTGAAGCTATATAGTTTGGATGCAAGACCCTCAGAATCTTTCCACGCACGATGCACTTTGGATCGCTCCTCCACGGTAGCTATTACTGAGGGTCGATAGTTTTCCCTCAACTCACACAATCAAGCTTCATTAACAGTTTGGTAACCCACGCTAGTAGTCAAAACAAGTTGGCTACAGTCGAATGTTGACCCAGCAAGGGACTACCACAAAGTAACAACATAGCCTTTTTCTTTCTCCCCCATCTTATTTTTTATCTAAAGCATTGATTGCATTGTTGTGGGCGTTGCTGACTGATTCGAAGCATTTGAAATCAAAGGCTTACCAGATTTTGAAGTTTCAATCCCAGGAAAAATGGAGTAGAGAATGGAGCCGCCACAAGAGAGAGCTTTGACGGAGGTTGTAGAGATAATTGGAGGTTGAGGGAGAGAGGTTGCAGCCGTCGATCGGTTGGACGTTGAGGGCTGAGCTTCTCTTATTAGGAATAGTCCCACATTGCTAATGAGATTGGAATCCTGTGGTCTTATATATGGAGAGTCCCTACACTTACTAGTTCGAACTTTTGAGTTCGAAACTTAACATAGTATTAGAGTTTCAGGTTCCCTCTCATAATAACCCTAAATAAAAAAAAATATAAAATAAATAAAAAAAGGCCAAGTCATCGAAAAGGGACACCAGTTGCACAGAATAAGGACTATGATCACCCAAAGAGGGACAATCACCCAAAAAAGATGGACTATATATCAGCCAAAGAGTGACGATCACCCAAAAGAAGAGACTATATGTCATCCAAAAATGGACGATCGATTACTCAAAAGAAGGACTATATGTCACCCAAAGAGGGATCAGTCACCCAAAGAGGGACCAGTCACCTGAAAAATGTCATGTATTGCCACATATACTACCACATATACACCACTTAACGGTGGGGTTACATGTGAGGGGGAGTATTGGGAATAGTCCCACATTGCTAATGAGATTAGAATCTTGTGGTCTTATATATGGAGAGTCCCTCCACTTACTAGTTTGAACTTTTAAATTGGAAACTTGACATCTCTCTCTCAAGATAATGTGGAACCCTAGACAACTGGTTTCATACTCCTATTCGAAAACTAATGCCTACTCCTATTCGGAAACTAATGCCATTAACACAGAGAGAGAGAGAGAGAGAGAGAGGGGGTGGAAGCAATCATCTCGGATGAAAATCGTTTGATTTCTGATAAAAGGAAACGAACATACAAACTGTTACCTCTATTTTTATAAATGGTATTTTGTCATTATATTAATTTTAACTTTGCTACATTATCACCTTTTAAGTCAGGATCTATTTGATATTTATAATATCGAAGGAGGGGTGCTTATGATTTTTTTTCTACCAAAAAAAAACAAGTTATGGTTTAAGAGTAGGCCATGTGAAAAGAATTGAAATAAAATTTATTTTTATAAATATAGATACTACTTTCACATGTGCGTGCCAATCCTCTTTTGCTGAAGCACATCAACTTGCAAGTTGTAAATTACAAGTAGCAAATTGCTTTCCTTTTTACGGACTCGAACTTGTAGATCTCAACTTTGATAATTTGGTAGGATTATACTGAATATTCGATAGATCTGAGCACGGATTATGGGTGTCAAAATTGAATATTTTTTAGCTATAATTAGCCAATGTTTTTATAATCCGTTTGAAAATTGAAATTAGACCGGACCAATTGGTAAATCCAAAATTATTGGACCACGTGATTGAAAACTAACCAGTTCACTAAGTAGACCAATAATAGTCAATTAAGTTAATATTTTATTAAATATATACGTAGAAAACCAACATCGAAACCATACTAACCTGATAATTGCCTGATAGAACCCATTAAACTATTCAGTTACTATATATACATATTAGTTAACCAACACCAAACCGATAGTGGACAAATAGGAGACCAATAAGTCAACTTGATTAAAGCCCGAAACCAATTTTTTTTTATTGAACTAAGAAGTGTAAGACTAAAATCAAACCAGACCAAACCAATCCATTGACACGTCTTCCTCACATAGACCAGTTGGCCCCTCTAAGTATGGTAGTCTATCCATTTTGTTATGGAAGCACCATTGTTACCATTAACAATCTACAACCCAACTTTCTCAATTCCTCGTAGAAGATTATTAGGATTTTATAATTTTAATTTTATCAATAAAAGACAAATTCAGGGATGGAAGCAGGCTAGGTTCACGTGCCTGAGGGAAGCCCAGCCCACACACCAGATCTCTATTTGGCCTTGAAGCGTACTTTCTAGTCTCATATTAAACAACCACGTGTGGGAGGGAATATAGGGCTCCAAAATCCCAGGCAACACTGAGTGAATCTAACCTAGCTACATCAATGCGGCACAAGGGTAGGATGATCATTTCACCCCTCTCAGACATTAAATTTTTCCCTAATTGCTAACAAGAAGAGGCTATGTAGAGATGTAAATAATCCGATATGGATATGTATAGGGTGCGATATCATCAAATATGGATATCTTTAAATAGATAGAGATGGAAATCGAATTCGGATTTTCGATTATTCATTTACATCTGTAAGATTTGGAAAGAAATTTTGAAACCATGGAGCATGGGTATGGACTATGGAGCGTCTTCTAGTCTGTTAGGATAACCTGTCAAAGGAGAGAAGCAGAGAGCAGAGCAGATGGGATCGGGGATGTTAGGTTTTTGTGTTCTGTGTTCCACATGTGTAACCCATTTACGCTGCTGCATAGGGGCATAGGAACCCAAAAATATCGAGAATTTTCATTTTTTTTTTTTTTGAATTATAAAATTAACATGTTATGAGAGCTTCAAGTTATTTTCCTAGAAACACTCTTGTCACCCAAAAGAAGAGCAACACATGAGATAGTGTTGAGAATAATTTTACATTGGTAAAATATAAAACATTGGGTGCCTTATAAGTGTCCCTCCATTAATTCGGTTCGAACTTTTGAGATAGAAACTTAACATGGTATGAATGTTCCTGATCTTTTCTTATGATCATCCAAAACGGAACCACATGCCACCTGTATTGTCGCCCAAAAAAAGGCAACACCTAAAAGAGAAGAATTGTTAGAATAATCTCATGTTGGTTAAATTCAGAATCTTAAATACTTTTATATATTTGAGAGTCAACTGACCAAGCTCTACTCGAGATGCCGAAATCGGAAGCAGATCGTCTCCAATTTGTATGGTAATGGGAGGAAGTCCAGTGGCTGCTCAATGAGCGCCACATGGCCTTTCTCCCATCTAATGGCGGTAACTCTTTAGGGAGTATATATCTGAATATGTATGCAGCAACACACAATCAACTCTTTTTACTTCTCTCTTATCTTTGGGATTTCAATTTTGACCTAATTTCTTCTACAATCGCTCTACAACCAATCGAGGAAAAAAATGAGAGTTTTTCAACTAAGTTTCTATCAGAGCATTTACCATCTCATATTCTCAATCCTTGTTTTACTCGAGTATGTCAAGAAACTGTTTTGGACAAATATTTTCTCATATAATCCACCCATCAGAAAGACATGATAGAAGGGAGAAGAAGACGAAGAAGATCACGTAAAGCAAGGTTGGATAAATTTATAAGATCATTTTTACGATTTTGATACACCATAAAGCTTAATTGAAATCACCAAAATTGCATGGATTTCGAACAGAACTAATCAGATTCGCAGACTTCTCCTTCAAACAAAACCACGGCAGAGATGGATGTATTATTTCTAGCAGGAACCAAAGCAAGGAACCCAACAACAGGGATTCTCACAAGATCGCAGATTCCTGCTTGCAAATGTCACCTAAGTTCCTGGTGTGATACAGTAGTTGCCCTTTCACACACCTACAAAAAAACATGGACTCCAGCCTCAACATGATTTATAGTTTGGAGCCTATTAAAGAAATTTGAAATCTCTTATCAGGATGGCAAAGAAAAGCAAAGCAAAGCAAGTTCTGTTATTCAAATTGGAGAGGTGATTTGTGTAAAAGAAAGGAAGATCCATATTTGGTATAAAATGGAAGAAAAAATTCATTTCTTCTCCTCGCTTCCGTTCATTGCAGTCTATGTAAAGCCAGCAAGATCCATATTTAAGTCTATTTTATTACATAAAAAGAATGAGGTAATTTGGATTCAGGAAGGGGGTTGGAAGATATTAGGCCTGTTAAGGTACTTATGCACGGACTGGGACTAGTTCTACAAGTCTGACTTGAGGCGGGTGCCTTGTTCAAAGGACTACTCTTATTGGAATGTCAATATTTTTGGTATGGGTATTACATGTAAAGCCCATTTTCATATGGGACAGACTTGAGATCATTTGATTTCTGGGTTGAATCCTATAGGAAGGCTTTTATTTTTTCTGGTGTTGCAGCGCGAATCTAAATCCGAATCTGAATCCAAACTCCGGAGATGGGACATATTCATTGTAGACAACAGTAAACGAGTATAAAAGTGATTGGACTAGAGATCTCTATAATATAGTCCAGAAATTCCTAAGGTCGGTTTCCCTAGATCTTGATGTAGGATTTTCAATCCTAATAAACTTATACCAATCAATCTCATATGGAGAATAAAACACATTGAGCAATAACATAATAAAATAAAATAAATGGGACATATCTCTTCGTAGAAGATTGATTTTCGTCCTTGTCTTTTAATTGATTTGCAGCAGAGATCTTCTACAGTCTCTTCTCCCTTGGGTATGGGTCCTTTTTATTTCACGCAGAGAGAGACTATAGGGACCCTGCTTCATATTTATAATAACTGCATATCAAATCCATTCCAATCTCATAATGGAATAGATTTGATTTAGGGTTAATTACACAGACACCCCCTCTACTGTAGTGAAAATACATAGAACTACCCTGTTTTTACAAAAACTACACAGAATACCCCTCTAACAATCCTATCATACAATCTCACCCACACCGTTACTTTTAACTTAACGGCAGAAGGTCAACTTTTTTTTTAGACAAAAATACCCTTACTAAGTGTCTTTTAGACAAATATTTTTTTAAAGGATTTATTCTTTTTAGATGCTAAAAAGACTTTTTTACCTTCAAAACTCTTCAATTTTATTTTTATATTTTTTTTGTGATTTTTTTTATTTTCTTTTTCATTTTCAAAAATGCACTTAGTAAGGGTATTTTTGTCTTAAAAAAAATTGACCCTCTGCCGTTAAGTTAAAACTAACGGTGTGGGTGAGATTGTATGATAGGATTGTTAGAAGAGTATTCTGTGTAGTTTTTGTAAAAGTAGGGTAGTTCTATGTAATTTCATTACAGTAGAGGGGGTATCTGTGTAATTAACCCTTTGATTTATAATAAGTAAGGATAATCAATCAATCCTTGATTGGATTCCTATTAGTTATAAAAGACAAGTAAGATAATATTATCCATAATAATAAAATGAAAAGATTTTACAATCTCTCACTTGGACTACATTATTCCACAAGACTGTTATAAACTAATGTACACATGGAAACCATTAATTAAAATCGATTATCCCAAAACCCTCTTCCTTCCAACAAGCAGACTAATGTTGAACAACAACAGAAGATATGCCTCAATCATACGGCATACAACTTTCTATTATCATAGATAGAAGTCTCCTTGATAATATTTGACCCTGGCTTGTTACCTTTTGAAACTTGACTTAATATTGTCTTTATGTTTTGGCTTAATACCACCTTTTGAGACTTGACTTAATACTGCCTTTTGGGTCCTGGCTTAATACTGTCTTTTGATACTTGGCTTAATACTGCATTTTGGGTCCTAGCTTAATACTGTCTTTTGTGTTCTGGCTTAATACTGTATTTTGTGTTCTGACTTAATACTGCATTTTATGTTCTGACTTAATACTGTCTTTTGTGTTCTGGCTTAATACTACCTTTTGTGTTCTGGCTTAATACTGTCTTTTGTGTTCTGGCTTAATACTGTCTTTTGTGTCATGACATGTTAATTAAATAAAACTTTCATCCAGACTAGCAAGAGTATAAATGTTAAATCATAAAAAGAAATTATTGTATTCATCACTATGTCTATAAAAACCACATAAAGAACAATACAATCAAGTATCAATGTAAATATATGATTTTTTTTTATAAAATTACATCAAAAGACTCGACTATGCCCATGCTAGAAACATGATCCTTGAAGACTCTCATTGGTAGGGCCTTTGTCAAGGGATCAGCAATCATATCTACCGTCGAGATCTTTTCTACAATGATGTAATTATCATCAATATTTTTCTTTACTAATAGATACTTGATATCAATGTGCTTTGAAGCACCAGTTCTCTGGTTATTCTTAGAGAAAGATATAGCTGACTGATTATCACAATACACTAATAATGGTCTGGAGATGATCTATATAGTCTTCAGATCAGAAATGAAATTTCTCAGCCAAATTGCCTGTTTTGTGGTCTCGAACAATGCCACGACCTTTGCCTCTATAGTAAAATATGCTAAAATTGTTTGCTTCACACTCTTTCAGAAAATAGCTCCTCTAGCCATCATGAAGATGTATCCTGATGTGGATTTCCTGTCATCAGGGCATCCATTGTAATCTGCATCAGAATAACCCACAATCTCAAGGGTATCATTACTGTCATAGGTAAGCATATAATCTTTTGTCTTCTGTAAATATCACAAGAGTTTCTTCACAACTGACCAGTGAGTCAAACCTGCAATTGACTGAAAACATCCCAACACATTCACTGCAAAAGCAATATCAGGGCGAATGCAAACCTGTGCATACATAAGGTTCGCTATTGTGGATGCGTAAGGCTTATCAGTCATAGACCTTCTTTCAATCTCATTCCTAGGGCACTGGGTCTTGTTTAACTTGTCTTCCTTGCTGATGGGTGCCTCACTAGCTGAAAAGTTTAACATATTGAATCTATTGAGTATACGATTAATATAGACCCTTTGAGACAATCCCAATAGTCTACACCTTCTATCACGACTGATTTCAATACCCAGGACAAAAGAACCCTCACCCATATCTTACATTTCAAAGTTCTCTGACAGAAAACGCTTGGTCTCTGCAAGCAAACCCAAATCACTACTGGCAAGTAAAATGTAATCTAGATACAACGCCAGAAAGATAAACTTGCTCTCACTGATTTTGTGATAAATGCATTGATCAATAGCACTCTCATCAAAACCAAAAGAGGATATAATCTGGTGAAACTTTAGATACCATTGTCTAGAAGCTTGTTTGAGACCATAAATGAATTTGTTGAGCTTACAAATCATTCCTTCCTTGCCTTGTACCTTAAAACCTTCTGGTTGGCGCATGTAAACTTCCTCAATCAAGTCTCCATTCCAAAATGCTATTTTTACATCCATCTGAAGTAATTCCATATCATAATGAGCCACAAGCGCCATAATAACTCTGAAGGAATCCTTCGAGGAGACTGGAGAAAATGTCTCCTTGAAGTCAACTCCCTCTCTCTGTGTAAATCCCTTAGCTACTAGTCTGGGCTTGTAGCGCTCAATTCTTCCTCTGGAGTCACACTTAGTCTTGAAAACCCATTTGGAGCCTATGGGTTTACAAGAATCAGGTAAATCTACAAGCGTCTAAACACCGTTGTTGGCCATGGCTAACAATTCATCTTTCATAACTTCTAATCATTGTGGTGCATTAGAGCTATTCATGGCATCCTCAAAACTAGAAGGATCTATTGCTTGACCAATGTCAAATTCTCCTTCAGTCAAGTATAGAATGTAGTCAGAGGAGATAGCACTCTTGCGTTGCCCAGTGGATCTCCTGACCACCTCTTCAGGTTCTGCAATCAACACTAGTGTCGCAGGTTGTTTAGGTGCCTCAGTCCCCGCAAATTCCTTTGCCATTGGTGGGACCATGGGATGCATAACAGAAGGCACAATAGTGCTAGAAATCACTGAATTAGGAAATACAAGGACTTCATCAAACTCCAAGCTTTTTGGTTCTACTAATTCACATGAGTCTTCAATGAACTTGGCATGCGCAGTCTCAACTATCCGATTGGTGGAACTGGGACAGTAAAATCTAAACCGCTTATATCTATCAGGATAGCCAACAAAATGACAACTGATTGTCATTGGATCCATAATCTTTTCATGAGGATTATATAATCTGGCTTCTGCTCTGCATCCCTAAACATGTAGATGATTCAAACTCGTTTTTCTACCAGTACATAGCTCAAAAGGTGTTTTGGGAACAGATTTTTACTTGGCACCCTATTGAGTATGTAAGCAGTAGTTTTTAGAGTTTCCCCCCACAGAAAATCTAGAAGATTGGTGTTGTTAATCATACTTCTCATCATATCTTTTAGAGTCATATTTCTTCTTTCGACAACTCCATTTTGTTGAGGGGTTCCTAGCATGGAATATTGAGCAATGATGCCATGATCTAGTAAGAACTTGGCAAAAAGACCAAGGTGTTGACTAGAATCACCTGGCTTACCATAATATTCACCTCTTCGATCTGATCTAACAATTTTTATTGATAAAAAATCCTCCACTTCTGTCTTGTAAATCTTAAAGACTTATAGAGAACTAGATTTTTCCGCCAACAGGTAGACATAACCATATCTTGAATAATCATCAATGAAGGTAATAAAATATCGATGACCTCCAGTGGAGGGAGAGGGAAAAGGACCACGATGTCAGTATGAATCAGTTCCAACAAGTCATTGCTGCAAACTGCCTTCTTCTTTCTGTTTCTGGTCATTTTTCCCTTGATACAGTCCACACAAACAGACATATCATCAAACTATAAAGGTTTTAGAATTCCATCGACAATAAGTCTCTTCATATGCTCCATCGAAATATGTCTTAAGCGCTTGTGCTAAAGAGTAGAGGATGACTCATCCAACATAGGATATTTAGAAGACACATTCAAAATCATAGAATGTGCTAAATTCAATTGATATAAATAATTCACTATCATGCCATTTTCAATTATAAAAGAATTCAGACATAAATCAAAACCATTCTTATTAAAACTCAAATTGTATCCATTATTTACTAGTCTCGATAGAGAAATCAAATTTTTCTTCATTGAGGGAACATATACATTGTCTTCCAAATCTACAAAGGATTCTGCAGTCAGAAATAGTCTAACAACTCCGATGGCCTCCACTGCAACTCTCACATCGTTCCCCATGAACACACTAATCTCATCTCTGCTTGGTGCTCTCCGGCTTAGAAACCCCTACAAGGAATGGGTAACATAAATGGATGATCCAGAGTTAATCCACCAGGAATCTACATGAGCATCAACCAGAAAAGACTCAAAACATACTAGAGATAGATGAGTAGCAGATTCTTTCTGCTTATTTAACCAGGCTTGTCTGCCTCGACAATCTTTCTTCATGTGCCCCTTCTTTTTGCACTAGAAGCACTCTACGTCATTCAAGTCTTTTTTGTCATCATTTCCTTTTGAAGCATCTGTTTTACCATAGGATTTTTCATTTCCCTTCTTGAAAAACTTTTTCTTCTTCTGAGGTCCTATACCTCCATTTCCCTTTTTCTTTTTAGTAAAAGGTTTGTGCTGGACTAGATTTGCACTCTCAGGTTTCTTCTTTTTTAATCTATCCTCTTCTTGAGAGCAAAAGAAAATCAGATCGTCTAAACTCCAATTGTCTTTCTGAGTATTGTAAGATACATGAACCTGATTATATTCATTTGGGAGAGAAGTCAAGGCTAGATAAACTAGAAATTCATCATCCAAAGAGGTTCCCAGTCCCTTTAGTCTTTCCCTTTTTGCAACTAGTTCCAGTATGTATTCTTGAATACTGCCATTTGCATCAAACCTTGCCTCAGTTAAGGCTGCCATCAGACTAATTTTGAGACTTTTATTTGTCACATTAAATTTCGTCTATATCTCTTTCATATATTCCTTGGCAGTATCTTTCATCTGGATACTACCATGAAGGGATTCAGAAACAGAATTTTTCATCATGATTAGGGATTTTCGATTAGAAGCTTCCCACATCTGCATTTTTAGAATCTCAGCGAGAGAGCTCTCAGGAGTGAGAGGAGCAGGTTTTTCCTCTCTGAGAGCTAAGTCTATATCCGACATGCTAAGTTGGGTTTCTACTGCTTCATACCATTTTTGGTAATTTGAACCAGTCAACACAGGCAGTGAGGCTAATACATTTGCAGGTACACATCTTGAGATAAAGTTTACTATACGAGTTTACATTCAAAACATGTATGCAATTAATATATCCAACACTCATATGTATATCAAGGAAATAAATAAATCATTAAATCATAGCAAAAAAAGGTAATCATTATTTCTCCTTCCTAAGAGTCAACCGCACTACACACTTATCCTTTGGGATAAGCATGCACTGGTCCTCTTAGATATCCAGGCAAAACCGTTAAGGAATGATGGTTTCATAAAATTTCATCACCTTTGGGTAAATGAAAAACCTTCAGTCGTACATCTTTAATAAGTAATTTATTTTCTTAAGAGTCAATCGCACTACACGTTCATCCTTTAAGACAAACATGCACTAATCCTCTTAGATATCCAGGTTGAAGTAGAACTGCCAAGGAATGATGGCTTCAGAAAATTTCATCACCTTTGGGTGAATGAAAAATCCTCAGCAGTACATCCTTAATAAGTGAGTACATGTAACTAACATAACAGGACAATACCACATTTGAGTATGCATCATCAGGCTTGACTACTTTGGCATATTAAAATTCTTGAATTTTCAAACATAACTATGTAATAGGTATGCCACTTTGGTGGATTTTACTCAATTACACAGTTATATCTGTAAATTCAGGTATGTAGTTATATGGAATATGATTCAAAAATTGAAAAACATGAAATTATGTCTCAACAAACCATCATAAACATGCACATTGCTCATATGGTAATCATTTCATCATTTAAAATTACAAAAACCTTATAAAATACTCCCAAAACTAGCTTTTAATCAATTACTATAGATTTGGGATTCCATAAATGATATTAAAGATGTACCAGAATGTAGAGTATAATGAAACAAATTCAACGGAACAAATTTCAGGTCAAACAGACCATTTACGCGGCCTCAAGCGCTGATTAAAGCCGGGCGCGTGGGATCACTTAACTGTGATCCAAACAGGGCCTAAGGCCTAAGCCGATTTGGGCTTGTATCTGTAAAATCGGTCTGGGCTGGTCTGGTTTGGTCCAACCCAATCTATAATTGCACCAGTCTAGTCTAGTACCAACCCGGCCCAGATTATTCGTGTCGGGTCAGAGATCGGGTCGGATTACCCTACTCATGATGTATCCGGGTCGGGTTGACCCGGTTCGGAGCTATTCGAGTATGGACGAGCTACTTGACTCAGGGTATATCTGGGTCGGGTTGACCCGATTCGTAATATATGGGTCGGATTGTCCTGATCCGGGGCATATCCAAGCGGGTTTCTGGCCGGATCAGGTTAACCCGGTTCGTTATTATTGGGTCGAGTTCTGGTCCGGGTTGGGTCTACCTCTGGTCCACCTTTTTTTTCTTTTTTTTTTTTTAATAAAATCCAGCGAGTGGATCTCACTCGCTTCTTTCGCTGGCATGTCCGGTGTCCGATTGCAGCAATTTTTGTATCGATGTAACTGTCTCATGGAGATCTACACATTGATATATTTTTCTTGTAATTTTGACGGTCGAAAAATTATCCGATTATTTTTAATCTCTTCATTTTCCATCAAAAATTGAAATGGGAATCAAAAGGAATTTTTTTTCTCCATGTTTTAATGGATTCATACATGATGATTCTTTACTCAATGATTTTAAATCTATATGGGATGACTCTGATACCACTGTAGGATTTTCAATCCTAATAAACTTATACCAATCAATCCCATATGGAGAATAAAACACATTGAGCAATAACATAATCAAATAAAATAAATGGGACATACCTCTTCTTAGAAAATTGATTTTTGCCCTTGTCTTTTAATTGATTTCCAGCAGAGATCTTCTACAGTCTCCTCTCCCTTGAGTATGAGTCCATTTTATTTCACGCAGAGAGAGATTATAGAGATCTTGCTTCATATTTATAATAACTGCATATCAAATCTATTTCAATCTCATAATGGAATAGATTTGGTTTATAATAAGTAAGGGATAATCAATCAATCATTGATTTGATTCTCACTAGTTATAAAAGACAAGTAAGATAATGTTGCCCATAATAATAAAATGAAAAGATTTTACACTTGATCAGCGCATAGACTGTCAGGTCTTCTTACATCATCTAGTTTCCAAGTAATAGTGGAAATCAAATAGTGTAACCAGGTCTCATAGCTCATGAAATATTCTAATCTACTACAAGGAACCAAGGTGGTGCTTTCGTCATGTTTTATTTATTGTAAAACTACGTTTCTGTTTCTTTTTTATATAGAAATAAAGACAAATGTTATCTCACTCGTAACTATTGACTATTGACTTTTAATATTTTGCTCTCTTAAATGTACGTCTTACACGGAAATTTCTTCCATCTTGGGTTCGTTTTATAAAGAGTGTTTCAAACACTTAAAGTTGGGTTGATAACACACTTGGATAGAAACTTACACAAATATTCAAGAGGAGGGGTGGAGGTGTCATTGCACTAGCCATGTGAGAGGGTGCGAGAGAACACACTTGGATAGAAACTTCTTTCATTAGAAATAATTTTTTTTTTAAATAGTTGTTGAGAAGCTTGTTTTGCAAACTAACATTCACAAAACGATCAATCAGTTAATCCTTTTAATGTGAAAATTTTGAGTATAAATAGAGGAAAAGGTTCGAAAAAACAAGATGGAGACCGAGCGAAGATGCCAAGACAGATGGTATCCATCATGGTCCAATCATCCATCCATCATGTTCATCTGGAAAGTTACAAAATCGAGTGAGGTTGTCAATGAGGTTGAAAAAGATAAAACAATTTTAAAACAATCACCCCACCATTGCACGCCGCCTTTGCCCCTCCGCCCCCAGGCCTCCCAACCCTGCTCCCAGCGACGCCCGAGACCCCTGAGCGGGGGGTGCCACGCCCTAGGCTGCACCTGACCCCCCCGGGGCCCCTGAATCAAATAAAGTTGTATTAAACTATACATAAAATCAAAAAATTCTTTTAAAGAAGAAAGATTAAGAAACTAAAACCCATCGTCCGTGCTTACTTAAAGATGTTTATCTTTCATTTCTTCCATCAAGTCATGGATAAAATAAAAATAACAAAAAAAAAAAAAATTTAAATCGTGAGAGAGATAATTTACCAAGAAGTTATTTTAGAATTTGAAAAATTAGAACAAAACCGGTAAAGCTATTCAAGTAAGCATACCTCTGCGAGATCTGTAGTTTCAGTGAGCCACGAACGAGGGTTAATCCCCCTAATTGAGCATTTCTGATCTGATAAATCGCTTAGATGCTTGACTTGATTGATGAGATCAATGGTCATCAATGGTCAAGTTCTTGCGCTCAATTAGCTGGACAAAAATCTTCTCGAGCGGGGGGTGGGGAGGGGCATAGAGCAGGGGGCGGGGGCACTCCGCGTGGGGGTGGGGGGAGCTCCGCTTGGGGGAGCGCTAGGGGAGCCCCGAGGGAGGGGGCTAGGCGGTAGGCGCCGCCCAAGGGCCGCCAGGGGGGAGGAGCAGCCTGGGAGGCAAAGGCCGAGAGGCACCTGGGGGGCTTGCCCCAGGGGCAGGCGGCGCCCAGAGGGGCAGGCACCGCTCAGTGGGGACAGGTGCCAGCATTTCATGTAGCAGAAGGTGAATAGACATAGATGCTCTGTTTTCTTTTTTTTCTTCTTCTTCTCACTCTGCTTCTACAACAAGTATTTAAAAATGTCGACCTTCGAGAAGATTTTGTCTACCTAATTGAGCACAAGAACTTGACCATCGATCTCGTCGATCAGGTCAAGCATTTGAGCGATTTATTTGATCAGAGATGCTCAATTAGTAGGATTAACCCTCATTCATGCCTCACTGAAACTACAGATCTCGCAGAGGTATGCTTACTTGAATTGCTTTACTGGTTTTGTTCTGATTTTTCAAATTCTAAAATAACTTCTTGGTAGTTTATCTCTCTCATGATTTTTTTTTTTGTTTTTTTTGTTTTTTATTTTCTTTTATCCATGACTTGATTGAAGAAGTAAGCACGAACGATGGGTTTTAGTTTCTTAATGTTTCTTCTTTAGAAGAATTCTTTAATTTTATGTACAGTTTAATATAGCTTGATTTGATTTAGGGCCCCCAGGGGGGTGGGGGGGGGGGGCAGGTGGTAGACACCGCCTAGGGGGAGGCACAGCCTGAGGGGCGCAAGCCGAGGGGTAGGCGCCAACGTTTCACGTAGTAGAAGGTGAATAGACATAGGAGCTCTGTTTTCCTCTTCTTCTTCTTCTTCTTCTTCTTCTTCTCACACTGCTTCTGCAACAACTATATGAAAATGCTGACCTTCGAAAAGATTTTTGTCCAACTAATTGAGCGCAAACCATCGATCTCATCGATTAGGTCAAGCATCTGAACGATTTATTCGATCAGAAATGCTCAATTAGTGGGATTAACCCTTCATAGCTCAATGAAACTACAGATCTCGCAGAGGTATGCTTACTTGAATAGCTTTACTGGTTTTGTTTTGATTTTTCAAACTCTAAAATAACTTCTTGGTAGCTTATCTCTCTCATAACTTTTTTTTTAATTTGTTTCTTTTTTTACTATTTTTATTTTCTTTTGTCTTTAAGTAAGCACGGACGATGGGATTTGGTTTCTTAATTTTTTTCTTCTTTAGAAGAATTATGTGGTTTTATGTACAGTTTAATACAGCTTGATTTAGGGCCCCCTGGGGGGGGAGGTGCCTGAGGGGGCAGGGGGCGCTGCAGGCGTGCCGCCCAGGGGGGCCTCGACAGGGGGGCAGGCACCGCCCTGGGGAGGCAAGCCCCCCAGGAGGAGCTGCCCCCCCCCCCCCACATTGCCTAAGAAGCTTGAGGAGCCTACTTCAATCTAAAGTTGGCTCTTTTTCTACAAATTAAAAACTATTCCCATGACACTTGGATCAAAGAGGATCTCCTCGAATATTGTAGTGGAAGATTAACAAAAACAACTTTCAAATACTTGGATCAATCATCAACATATTCTAAATTACTTGAAAAAAAATTTGGACCATCCAATCATGGTGTGGATCAGTGTGCACATGCCAATGGCAGTATGACAGTAAAATAGATCTAGCAATAAGAACACGAAAACTAGAAGATAGAAGGTAATGAAAGATAGAATTGGATAAAAAAATAATAGAACTTGTAAAAGATAATAGAGAGAGAGCGACTGATACCATGTTATAGATTCAAACCCAGCGACTATCTCTCAACAGATTAGATGAGGTTTATCTCATCTCAAATACACTTCAAATTTTAAATCAAACCTAACGACTATCTCTCAACAGATTAGATACAATTCAAATTAACAGAACTAACAAAGCAACGAAAATTAAAAAAATAATAATAATATGAAGTACAAACAAAAATAGATCTACTAGCCACGAAAGCCAGAATAAATCGCAAGACAAAACAAAGGTAGATCTAGCAGTTTAAGAACAAAGAAAGAAATTAAATGGAAAAAAAGGTCAAGAACCAGCAAAACAAACATAAAAGACCAAGGCTAGATCCATAACAGAAGACTATAGAAAGAAGATACCAAATAACCAAAAAAGCATAAGCAAATACAGGAAGAGTAAGAGTTTACCAAACAACAAAGGGGAGAACGCCAAGGGAACTAGCTGAGGACTGCCATCGAAACTAAACCGAGGACCACTCTGGGAGGGTAACCTTACTTATAGAAGAAGAAGTCAAGAAAGAGGCAAAGTAGGGGATAATCAATTACTCTCCTATGCCTGCCTGAGGTATCGATGGGAGACAAAGCAAAATTGAACGGAGGGGATGGAACTGCTGATCCTGGAAATGACAAGGGCTTGGGGAAAGATGCTATGCTTGAGTAACCGAAATGGTTGGTGACGAAGAATAGGTAGCTTGCAAGCATAGGAATTGATAACCTAATTCTTTCATTCCCCCCAGTCGATGTGCGAGATCATATTCTTATACTCCTGTTGATGCCCCAACTCCATTCCAAGCTGCCTCACTCGGTTCTTCTACTCCGCTCCGGAGATCAGTATTGGGATTGATGAATGGATGGAATGATTGACACGGAGAGACGAATGTGCTCTGGTTGCTCATTTAAACAGAAATGCAGCACCCCTTATATATTGTTTTGGATAGATTCATTTTTAAAAAAATTACCGTACGATGGCAATGTGCTAAACGTTGGACCTCAAATGTGTTCAAACTTTGAATTCCTATTATAATGAAGCCCCTTCTCCCAAAGATCCCGAGGAAAAGGGGTCATCCAAGACGATCAGGGCCATCCACTTGGGATGCACAATTTCATATTCTGGTCCAACAGTGAGCGTTGTAGCACCCAAAATTAACTCTAACAAGGAGGCCGAGACTAGCAGGGCATCATCCATTGGGCCAAGTATTTGGCAGATGGGCCAAGTATTTGGCAGATTTCTGCTAAGAACCAGCATCAAATTTTTGGGCCATAGCGTAACTCCAATTCAAGTCCAGGCCCACATCCATTTAGCCTTAGCGGCAAAGTAATATAGGGCCAGATTGGATTGATCAAACAACTGTAGCCAGTCCAATATCCATCATGGGTTGAAAATTTTTTAGCCCATGAGCTGGTTCTTTTACTACTTTTTGGAAAGAATGAAGTACTATTAGGTTCTTAAATTGCGGTTGAACCGAAAAGACCTATAGGATCAATCCAAACTCCATACTGATTCGGTATAGGTGTTGGTTTTTAAATATTGGTAAAAATCGAAATTTCAAAAAAAAAAAATTTCATATATATAGGGAAAAATACTCAATTGGGCAGCTCGCTGTGGTAAGCAGTAAACTTATCAATATGGTTTATCCTCATTATGCCATGCGGAATGATGTTATGATGATTTTAATTGGTGGAGAGTTAGTACACGATCTGTATTTGTCACTTGTTAAAATTCAGAAGTGGCTAATCAATCAAATATTCTTATTCTACCATTTTACATAGAAACAAATGAAGCCTAAGGTAGAATATCTTCACCTTAAGCTTCATGGGATTAAATTAGAATTCAAGAACAGTGAAGAATTACTACTGGCATTTAACATACGGTGGAGGCATTGTATTTTTACTCATTTCATGTCTTGTATTCATTCATCGCATTCATCTTGGGTGAAGAAAAATTTTCTCCACTAAATTTATTTTAAGGATCATAGGAAAACAAGTACAAATTATAATGCTAGTCTTTCTCCTATGTACATGGTCAAGTTGTGATTTTGTGTAACACAGGTGCTAAGCATGCATGTACATCCACAAGATCTTGCAAAAAAACTGGGCCATGCTAGGGCAATTGTGGGGTATCCCTTCACAGCTTAGCAAAGACGAAACCATAAGTCAAAGAGAGAGAGAGAGAGAGAGAGAGAGAGAGAGAGAATCATTAGCTTCTCTATTGCTTCTTCCAACTTCCAATTCATCATCCGTGGGAGTATGGGACAACCATCAGTAATAAATCCCCTTTAAGTAGACCGGGACATTCCAGGAAGAAAGTGGAATGGACAAGTAGATAAGGTCAAGGGATGTTTTCAAGAATTGAAATCGCCTCCTTCCAGGGGTTCAGGAGGAGACTCAGCTGCCACCAGTCGTTGTTCGACACGTGGGCGTTGATTGGATTTGAACCGTCTAGTGCATAAGCTGACACCCCCTCTGCGTTTGACCAAGTCAAATGGCTGGACGGCTCGGATCCAGTCAATGCCCACGTGTCGGGCATTGGCGGGTGGTAGCCGCATCTCCTCCCGAACCCATGGGAGGAGACTATTCGGTGTTTTCAATGGACATGTTCTGTAGGGTTTGTATTGGGGAAAGTGGGTGATGTGCATGTCTTATGACCTCAAACTTAATTCCCTTGTTATAATTAATTACTCACCCATACTCTCACAAGTTCAGATCACTTACATGTACTTGTATTTTTCTTGAGATTCCATCATCGTTGATGTAGTGTGAGACCTACATCTACAATGTGGGATTCATTGGATATGAACAATGATGGGATCCCAAGGAAGAATAAATGGAGGATACAAATACAATTGCATGTTTAGGTTTTGCTATAAATATATGGCGATGGTTCTCTCTATAATAAGATGAGAGACATGAAGACGAGCTGTATAACTCAATTCTCCATTGATAGTGAAGCAAATCTCATCTTGCCATGGATCTAGGCATGAAATCACTATTGAACCACGTATATTTTTGCATTGTGTATGTGTTTCTTTTTATTTTGTTTTATTTTTCTGCATCGTGTTTACTGTTTAGGGTTCAATTTTAACAAATACAACTCACACATTGTGATATTCTCCGACCATGGTTTGAAACTTTTATCAAAATTTAGGCTTCATCATGGCTCACTAAAATTTTTCAATATTTAGTCACCCAGTGACAAAAGGTTAAACATGTTCAAATTGTATCCAAAACACTCATATCCAAAGTTGTGGGTGCTAAGAATAGTGTATTCAAATTGTCTCGTGCCAGGGGGTCGGCAAAAGACTCGGCTATGACCAGCCGATGCCCGACACTTGGGCGTCGGCTGAGAGCATTTTCTTGACGTTTGGGCCTTACTGATATGTTAGGGCATGCTTGGTGAAGACGTGTCATGTTCCCAACCTCCTAATAGATCGGCATGTCTGGTAGCAGGGGTGCTTTCGCAACCTACCCCGCAGAGGGCATGGGACAAGTGCGACGATAAAACTTTGTTGTTCATTCGATCAAGATTGTGCGTTGGATACAGCAGATCCTGTGATTCTAATATAGATGGGAACTCTTTGTGGGGCATAGCCGCCAGCCAACCGTGAAACGGCTGAGCTAGGAGATTGCCCCACGATTCTGCGGATCTAGGGCCATCCCGAGATTGTAGGGAGATGGTGGACCCCTTTCTATCCGACATAGGGTGTCACGTGTGCACTCCACATTAGGCGAGGGGTCCAACCATGTGTCGCTTCTTGATTGGGGCGTACATTTATCCCTATTAGCTATAATACTAAATGATTGAATAAATTACCTAAATTTCTTACCATATCAAGTAATAATACTTATTAGATGTAAAATTTATTTTACTTTTCAAATGCAAGGTCTTTGGGTTCGAAGTCAATTATAAGTTAATAATTAAATGTGGGATGATTTAGAGTCAATTACGAAATCATGCGATAGCCTCTGAGGCTGTGATGTAATGATTACAAAAGTTTCATTTTTTAAGTTTAAAAAATTTTCACTTCCTATCCATTTAATTCCCCTTGCAACCGATTAGAGCTTCGGAATTTAATTATGATGTGCAATGCTTGTATTGCCCTTCTTTACACATGCAAAAAGAAGGGCAAAATTTATCATGGTGTCCGGTTCCAAATTTAGATATCATGTTGTCCATGTTATCATATAATAAGAGCGGGTTAACTATTAAAATCAATTTGAGTTCTCCGAGTATTATTTCATGCTTTAACTAAGGCTCTCTTTGGTTTGTATTATATAATGTAATATGAACTATTTGTGATAAATCAATTATGATAATAGATTTTGAGTAATAAATAATGACCATTTGGTACAACTAAACGTAATACATTATATAATGAGAAATATGTTATAATGATAAACAGCTAATAATCTATTTGTAGATTATGCATTATATCTATTTATTTTAATTATAAATAGACATTATAAATCATGCCAAATAATCACAAAGTTCATAATGTATTACATAATACATTATATAATACAAACCAAAAAGAACCTAAGCTACTAGTCAATCAGAATCATTTCCTACTATGACTGTGATTGTTTTGATGTAAATTTTACATATAAGTTCTATTTCTTTTGGCATAAAATTTTATGTGTAATTTTTATTTTATTTTATTTTTTGAAATTCAATGTTTGTTTCCATAAGATACAAGAAAGACGAACTTCTTTTTTCACCCCCTTGAGATCACTATATTTTTCCTCTTATAAACAAACATTTGAAAGTGATTTAACCAGTAAAATATTACACATAAATCAAACAATGCCATGACGTTTTACATGTTAAAAGATTTTTCAATGTTTGTTTTCCAGGATGCCAAAAAAAATGAATTTTCTTTTTCCCTCCTCCCTATAGATCACTATATTTTATTTATTAGAAATAAATATTGAAAATTTTTTAACACATAAAATGTTACATGTAAAACTTTACATCAAACTAAACATAGTCTATGCTTCAATTGTAATATTTTTCAATATTTTTTTTATTCTATTTGATCTATTTATTAAATAATGAAACCTTTTCTACAATAAACTTTGACGAATTATCACTAATATGTAGTTAAAAATACATAATTTGAAAAATCAGATAGGTCAAACAATTTTTTGTCCTTTGAATGTTGACTCCCTATCAAATGTAGCCATGCCCAATCATTAATTTTTTAAAAATATTTTTCTTTTTCTTTTTTTTTTTAAATAAACATTGCATTGTTTGAGTTAATTTTTTTTTTTGGGTAAGAGTCGTAAGACATTGTTTGAGTTAATAATACTAAATAAATGAGATGCTTAATCATCATTAGAAAAAAAAAACTTAAGGATACAGCAAATCCTGTGATTCTAATGTAGATGGGAACTCTTTGTGGGGCATAGCAGCCTGCCAATCGTGAAACGGCTGAGCTAGGAGATTGCCCCACCATTCTGCGGATCTAGGGCCATCCCGAGATTGTAGGGAGATGGTGGACCCCTTTCTATCTGACATAGGGTGCCACGTGTGCACTCCACATTAGACGAGGGATCCAACTATGTGTCGCTTCTTGATTGGGGCGTACATTTATCCCTATTAACTATAATACTAAATGATTGAATAAACTACCTAAATTTTTTACTATATCAAGTAATAATACTTATTAGATGTAAAATTTATTTTACTTTTCAAATGCAAGGTATTTGGGTGCAAAGTCAATTATAAGTTAATAATTAAATATGGAATGATTTAAAGTCAATTACGAAATCATGCGATAGCCTTTGAGGCTATGATGTCTTGATTACAAAAGTTTCATTTTTAAGTTTAAAATTTTTTTACTTTTTAAAAAATTTTCACTTCCCATCCATTTAATTCCCCTTGCAACCGGTTAAAGCTTTGGAATTTTAATTATGATGTGCAATGCTTGTATTGCCCTTCTTTACACATGCAAAAAGAAGGGTAAAATTTATCATGGTGTCCAGTTCCAAATTTAGATATCCTGTTATCCATGTTATCATCTAATAAGAGCGGATAACTATTAAAACCAATTTGAGTTCTCCAAGTATTATTTCATGCTTTAACTAAGACTCTGGTCAATCGGAATCATTTCCTATTATGACTCCGATTGTTTTGATGTAAATTTTACATATAAGTTCTGTTTCTTTTGGCATAAAATTTTATGTGTAATTTTTTATTTTATTTATTTATTTTAAATTCAATGTTTGTTTCCGACTTCCGTAAGATACAAGAAAGATGAACTTCTTTTTTCACCCCCTAGAAGTCACTATATTTTTCGATCATCTTGTAAACAAACATTTGAAAATGATTTAACATGTAAAATATCACACGTAAATCAAACAAAGCCACGACGTTTTACATGTTAAAAGATTTTCCAATGTTTTTTTTCTAGGATGCCAAAAAAAAAAAAAAAAAAATCTTTTTCCCTCCTCTTTATAGATCACTATATTTTATTTATTAGAAATAAATATTGAAATTTTTTAATACATAAAATATTACATCTTAAACTTTACGTCAAACTAAACATAGTCTATGCTTCAATTGTAATATTTTTCAAAATTTTTTTTATTCTATTTGATCTATTTATTAAATAATGAAACCTTTTCTACAATAAACCTTGAGGAGTTATCATAATATGTAGTTGAAAATACATAATTTGAAAAATCAGATAGGTCAAACAATTTTTTGTTCTTTGAATGTTGGCTCCCTTTTAAATATAGCCAAGCCCAATCATTAATTTTTTAAAAGTATTTTTCTTTTTTCTTTTATTTTTTTTTAAATAAACATTGCATTGTTTGAGTTAATTTTTTTTTTTTTGGGTAAGAGTCGTAAGACATTGTTTGAGTTAATAAAACTAAATAAATGAGATGCCTAATCATCATTAAAAAAAAAAACTTAAGGATAATATGACCTTTTGTTCTTATTTTTATATTATTTTATAATTTTCCCAATCTTAAATATTTAAAAAATATAAATGCTACTTTGTTTTGGGGATACTCTATATTGACCCATTTTAATTAATCACCTTTAGCAGCACATGTGAGTGGATTAATGTAATAAACAACCCTAATTAACATCCAATATTTATCAGAACAGTAAAACCCTTTCAAACAAAGGATTAGCCTCTATTTCGAATCGGATTGGAATTGGTTGAAACCTCAGAAAACAAAATCGAAAAGAGGAACCTAAAATTTTTCCCAAATCCTCGATTTTTTGGATTCTTTATTCAAAAATATTGTATATCTTGCTACACGCGTGACTTTCGGTTTATTTTTTAATAAAAAAATAAGAAAAAAAATTGAATTAGTAAGTGCATTCATGCTTGATTCAAATGAAGTTTAGAAAATAAATAATCAGATTTTTTTTTTTCTTAGTAGGTAAGCAGCTAATCAAAATTTGAGATAGCTGATTTTGAATCGAAACAAACGATTCCACCAATTTCAGTTTGGTTTTTTGAACCATGACACTCCATTGTTGTAGGTAGGACAATGCTATGAAACAAATCAGTTCATCTACCACCATTGAGAATTGAGATGCAGTCCTAGAAAATACATGTGTTTTAGACTTCTACCAACCATCAACTCACCTAACTGATGTCCATGGTTTCCATGCCCCCAACCCCCAAAAGAAAATGGCTCTCTGTGTAACCCATGGGTTACATGTAAAAATTGTCATTCGGTGTCAAAACCGTTAGATATCAAAATATACCCTTATTAGACACAGTGCCGGGATATCTGTGGACAATGTCACCTAAGTTTTTTTTTTTTTTTTTTTTGTAAGAATGTCACCTAGGTTACATGTAGACCAAAAAAAGATTTCAAAAACATTTGTCTAATGGTTCAAACATTGGATGGAAATCTTTTCTTACGGCAATTCTGGCTGTCAGGTATTGGATTTTATCAATACACATACCGATGTGTTGATATACGCATTAAATAAATTCTAGCCTTTGGATTCGGACTGAAATCCTTCGGCCACAGTGATGATTTAAATCCTCAGACATGGACCTTCAGATCTAGTCCCCGGGTTACAGTAATCCACAGGGACTGCGAAGCATGCTCCCCGTGAGAGTGAGAACGAAAACCAGGTCAGGGAAAGAATATGCGAATCTAAAACTTTTGACCACGTGTTTGGTTAGTTGAACTCAACCGTATTATAGACATGGACCACTGAAATCAACCTTTTCGTTGTCACACGTCAAACTCCTATTGGTCCTTTTCCATCCTGATGGGAGATACACACAGAAGATTCTTAAACTCCCAAAAAAAAAATTCTATACTTCACATTTTTTTTTATCCCTTTTTAGTCCTTTACACGTAAGAACGTGTGAGAAATCAGTGGCTAATGGCTATGTTCTATCAAATAAAATAAATAAATAAATAATAGTGGCTATGTTTGGATGTAGGAAAAATAAATATTGATGAAACAATATCGATCTCTACCTTCATTTCAATTTTTTTTTTTTTTTTTTTTGTCTTTCTTAGCATCTATACATAGCAAAGGTTGATCTTGCAGGGGTGTCAAAATTGAACCTAAGCAAAAAATCAAAACAGAATTAATCTAATTTGGTTCAGATCAAATCAAAATCGAGCCTTATTGGGATGAGTTTTTAGAACCCGATGAAAAATTTAAATATGATTGGATGAATTGATAAGTTCGAAATAGACTAGAACAATAGGACCATAATTAAATCAGCTTGATAGTGGACCAAGAAGAGACTGTTAAGTCCACAATTTATTAAATATACATAGAGAAAACTAGCACCAAAATCAAGTCAGCCCAATAATTGCCCGTGGAACAGTTAACTTACTACTACATAAACAATCATACATATAGTAAACGGAAACTGAATCGATAATAAGAACCCACAAAGCTAGCCCGAAACTCGATCCAAACCGATTTTTATTTTATTTTATTGGAACAGCAATTGTGTTTGGGTGAATAGGATCAAAACTGAATTGACCCAAACCGAACTTACCCATTGACCCTAACACATGGCCATTTTTTTTTTGACCTACTTCTAATCACCAATCACAGTAGACCTACCTACTTACCTACTTATCTTTTGTCTTTATTTTTAGGGTTCTTTTGGTAGGACAAGGAACATCATACGCCAACACCAAAAGAGTTAACGTACCATCTTGTTGTCTTTGCTAAAGTGATGCGGTGATTGTAAGAGGATTGACTACGGCAATTAATGGAGAATTATAAATTCATATGTTATGATCGTAGGGTAATCAATTCCAATTCAATATAAATGTGTACCATATTTGGTTTGAAAGGAATCTTAAACTGTGGGTGGTCAAATATGAATCTTTCGGTGACATTTTATTTTCTTTCAATCAAAACTCTAGTTTGTAAGGAGACTGACTCTATCTTTTGGATACCTAAATTTATTTATTTATTTCATTTTGAGTCATTGTTAATATTTCATAAAAATTAAAAATTCCAACTTAATGGTTCCATGCAAAGGGAAAAAAATAAAAAATAAAAAATAAAAAAATCTCATTTCTTTGTTGTTAAACAAACCAAACTACTTGTTTTATCGGGCAAAGAAAGATGGAGAATCTGAAGAGACGGTAGCGAAAAGGGGTCAACAGAAACACAAGGGCAAAGTTGTAATTTAAATTCGGATCTAAGGAGTGTGAAAGTCGTTGGCTTGTTTGTTACTTTGAAGAGCACTCTACTTTGAATCGGAGTGTACGGGAAAGCTCTGGTTTTGTTGTTTAGCTCTCTCTCTCGTCGGATGTACTTCTCTGCTTCAACTCTATTGAGATCTCCGGTCTTCGAAATCTAGCAAGAGAGTTAGCAAGAGAGAAAGCGAAAGCAGAGAAGAGCTTAGCAGAGAGAGACAGATTCTGTTTTGATGGAATCAATTTCGCCGCCGATCGGCGTAAAATTGGTTGCTTCATTGGTGAAGAAACCTTCTTGCGCTGGCGGTTTTTCTGGTTTGATCGCTCCTAGATTGAGGAATTTTAATAGAGTTATTAAGAGCAATCGTGTTTTTGCGGAGACGAAGAATCCGGCGATAGATTTCAGTGATCCTGATTGGACGACCAAGTTTCAGGAGGATTTTGAGAGGCGATTCAATATTCCTCATCTCACTGACATATTTGACGACGTCGATCCCATTCCGTCTACCTTTTGTCTCAAGAGCAGGTCTTTTCCTCTTTTCATATTTTGTCTGAATTTTTAAGTGTTGTTTGAGTTGTTCTATGCTGAGAATTCACATAATGCTCATAGCGTTTAACTTCTTGGATTCTGTCGTCGTAAGCAATTTTTTTCTTAGTTTAGTTGCTGCAACTGAATCGGCTTTTGTTGTTGGAACTTAAGGTTGCATCTTTCACATAAAAGAAAAGGAATAGAAAGGGGGAAGAAGAAGAAAGTCTCCTGCATTGCTTGTTTCTATTTTTGTTTGGTTGTACGGGGAGCAAAATTGAGAACATTCGAGATTTATGGTTCTCTACCACACATGCACACACAATAGTTGAGGTTTGTAGTCGTTTGCTACGTTGGACGACTAGGCCTAGTGCTACTGTTGCAGAGAAGGATTATCCAGAGATTAGAGAAGAGGCTTCAACTCTACCCACAGAAGAAGAAAGTGTATTAGTGTACATATTTTTGCAAACACTCACAATGGGTAGACTGCAATTTGAAATGCATTGTAAATTAATAGAAAAAATTGTGACTTACAAGGAGGAAGAGGTGGAGGAGAGAGAGAGAGAGAGAGAGAGAGAGAATCCTTCGGGCTTGGGTTTTGATGGATAAGGTAGAGAGGTTTGCAAGGGTTTAGTAGTTGAGCGAATTTGCAAGTTCAGTCTCACCTTTCCATGGTGAAAACCTCACAAATAGTTGTCTTTTAGATTTATTACACAGTAGCCTTCATTATCAGAACCATGCACCTTTGGTCCTTTCTTTCAAATGATTTTTATTTTTTTTTTAAATTTTTATGTACTTTCTATCTTTCAGGTCTGTTGTGAGTGAGGATTTTTCAGGTGGTTATCCATCAGATGAGAAATGGCATGGATACATAAACAATAATGATAGAGTGCTTCTTAAGGTATATTTCCCTCCCACTCATGTCTTTCTCCTAGCAATTTTTTTTCGGGATTTTGAAATGTACATTGTATGGCCTTCTCACACGGATACAATCATTAATACAATCATTAATACGGAGCAATCAGCTTCTTTTTTAATATTTAAATTGCCTAAGTTTTTTTTTTTTTGATGGGTAAATAATATATATTCATATACCTAAGGTTTTGTTTCAACAGAACATTGCATTGTCCCCACATAAACCTGTCTACCTATGCAGACTACAAAAATCTAAGCCATAAAATACAACTTCCACAAATGCAGAATCAGAAAATTTATTTTATCAGTTCAGAGTCCAGACCACATCATCATTAAAGATAATAAGAGCCAATACACTTTTTGATTTGATAGGATCGATAGCTTAAGATAGATAGGAAGCAAGGAAAAGAAAACACTACTTCGAGGACGTAGCTACCTCCGAGGGATCCTTATCAGGATTAATATTCTTTGATTTCAACAATGTAAACAAGCTGAAAAGAAGGGGATAATATCCTAACTACTCTTACCCCCGCTTATTAGGAAACTGATAGGAGAAAAAGAAGGAATAGAATCCTAACTTCTGAAAGACTGCTTCAATGCCCATCTACTTGCAATGGCTAGTAAAGTCAGGCACACAACGGCTAGTAAGACTACTCGACACTTATAATGCCACCTGCTCAAAAAGTAACCTTGTCCCCAAGGTTGAGATCTGGCAAATGTCTCTTCATATCCAGCAGGTGTTCCCGTGTAGCATCATCTCTGGTGGTGCCCTCCCACTAGACTAGAACCTCTGTGATTTGGCGCCTTCCACGCTGCACAACCTTGCAAAATGTGGGCAGGCCTGGGTTCCGAAAGCTCATTGTCCGGAACAACAGGCAGCAAACCTGTGGCACATCACGATCAGTAATCTTTTGCTTCAGCTGGGAAACATGGAAATATTATGGATTTGAGCTGAAGAGGTCCAGCTTGTAGGTCATGGCGCCAAGATGTTCCAAAATTTTATATGGACCATGGTATCGTGGAGAGAGCTGGAGAAATCTTCGAAGCGCAATAGAGCATTAGGATTAGGTTGGAGGCATAAATAAATAAAGTCACCCACAACAAAAGACTGATCTGTTTGCTTTTTATCGGCATAAAACTTCATGCGGTTCTGGGCTTCATGGAGATTTGAGCATAAGCCGCAGAATTGCATGACGATCCTTTAATTGCTCATAGAGCTGTGGCAGCAAGCTTGGCCCAGAAATGTATGAAATAAGTTTAGGCGGTGTGCAAATTTATACTACCTCAAAGGGGAAGATGCTAATGGAGGAGTTAACATTAGTATTATGCCAATATTCAGCCCGAGAGAGATATTGGAGCCAATCTTTGGGCTGGAGACTGGAAAAACACCAGAGATAAGTTTCAAGGCACTTATTTACCACCTTAGTTTGGCCATCAGTCTGAAGATGGTATGCAGTGCTGTAAAGAAGATTGTTGCCTAGGTGCTTGAAAAGCTGCTTCTAGAATTCACCATAGCTTTCAAGGCGCCAAGGCTAACCAAGGCATTGGAGGCCTGACGGACGCCGAAGACAACCAATTTTCCAAGGTGCCTAGACACCTAGGCAACGCCTTGAGAACTATGGAATTAACTCAAAAGAGCTTGTTGTGTTCACTCACAATTGTTTGGGGTAGATCATGTAGCTTGAAGACAATGTCAAAAGAATGCTTGCAAAACAGAGACAGCAGTGTAGGGGTGCGATAGAGGTCAGAAGTGTGCATACTTTAACAACCCATCTTCCACGACCATTAACCCCATCTTACCACCTTGGGCAAACCCAAATTTGGGTTGGAATGGGTAGAGGTTGAAGGAGAGCAGCTGGCGCGGTGTTCTTCGTTTTATTATTTTTGACAAAATTCACTTTCCCGAATGAATTGCCGGATATAGGAATGCATGTGTGGCCAATAGAAATTTTATTTGACGCCATGCATGGTGTGATGGAACCCGGAGTGCCTACCAATTGGGCTTGAGTGGTATTCCTGCAAGACTACATTTCTAAAAGTAGAGTCAGCTGCAACATAAAATTTGCCCTTGTATGATAGTCGGCCATTTTGGATTTGAGTATTTGGGCTGATCAAGGGTCCCATCCTGTAAAGACTTTATTTTGGCAGTGATATCCGGATCAGCTGTAGATAGTTGGTCAAACTCCCTAAGCCATGAAGGGATCACATGAGAAATAGAATGTATTGAACATCCTGATCCCTTCGAGACAATGCATCAGTGGCTTTATTCAGAGAGCCTTGTCTGTACTCAACCGAGAAGTCATAGCAAACAGCTTTGAGAGCCAACGCTGTTGCTTGGGTGTGCCCATGTGCTGCCCCAATAAATATTTCAAGTTGTGATGGTCGGTTCGCTAGATGAAACGACTTCCCAGCTGATATGGTCGCCTTATGTGAACAGCTAAGATTAATGCAATGAACTTTTTTTCATACGTAGAGAGGTGGAGGTGTTTACTGCTAAGAGCTTGGCTGAAATAGGCCAATGGTCTGCCAGACTGGAGTAGCACTGTTCCAATTCTATCACGAACGGTTTTGTAAAATCTGGTAACACAATAACAGGTGTGCTGGTCACGGCCTGTTTGAGCATTTGGAAGGCTTCCTTGAAAGTATCTGTCCAGTGGAAGGCTTCCTTGGAACTTCTGTCCAGTGGAAGGTCCCTTTCTTGAACATGGTAGTGAAGGGAGCTGCAACCTTGCCGTATCTTGTATAAACTTCCGATAGTAGCCTGTTAACGAGGAAAGCACGAAAGGATTTCAGTGTCGATGGGAGGGACCACTGAAGGGTTGCCTCCACCTTCTTCTGGTCTACTGCCACACCACTAGCAGAATTACGTATCCCAAATATTCGACCTCACGACCCAAAACAACACTTAAAAAGGCTTCACATGTTATAGATGGAGATGAATGAGCTCCAAGGTTTGATGAAGATGGCGTTCGCACTCTTCTTCTGAAGAACTGTAAATGAATAAATCATAAAAAAACACCCATATAAATTTTCTTAAGAATGGACGGATTACCTCATTCATAAGGCTTTGAAAAATTGACGGGGCATTAGTGAGGCCAAAGGCCATCACAGGAAATTCATAATGGCTGAAGTGAGTTTGAAAGGCTGTCTTGGGGATGTCCTCCTTGGCAACTCGAATCTGATGAAAACCAGACCTTAAGTCTAGTTTAGAGAAGATTATGGCACCATATAGCTCATCAAGGAGCTCATTCACTACAGGGATTGTGTACTGATCCTTGACTGTGGCTTTGCTCAAAACGTGATAGTCAATACATAATCTCTAACTACTGTCATGTTTCTGAACTAACAAAATGGGGGAAGATAATGGGCTGCAGCTAGGCCTGATTATCCCATCGTGCAGCATCTTGACAATGTGCTCAATTTCAGCCTTTTGGAATAATGAATACTGATTGGCTGGGTATTTGTTGGCATGGGTCGGGGTCACCATGTGATGTGATGATCATGACGCCGAGCCGGGGGGTAATCTGATGGGGGAGAGAAGCCGTCACTATAATCTGCAAGAACAGCCTGGATGTTAGGAGGAGGATCAATGCCAGAAGTAGCGAAACAAACTTGGGAAATGTGCAGCAGCAGCCGTGGGGTTCTTGTGTTCAATTTTCTCCATTCTCTGGCAAGAAACAGGAGAGACTGCCTTAGTAGGGATACCAGTGAGATTGCCCTTGTTGCAGAACTGCATCCACATTTTGGAGAAGTCCCATAAAATCGGTCCCAATTTTTGTAGCCAATGTGCTCCCAGAACAGCATCATATCGGCCCAAGGAAAGAAGTAAAAATCTGTGGTGAGCGGGAACCCTTGGATGTCAAGAGATACAGAAAGATATTTGCCTTCACAGATCAAACAATTGCTGTTAGCTACCATGACATCAATGTGAGCATCAGAATGGATAGCAATAACAGCTTCGGAGGCTACCAATGGGTCCAGTAACTTACGGGTTGATCGTGAATCAATAAGTATGTTAATGGAATTTGGAAAGATTTCCAATGACACACATAGTTTGGGGCATACGAGCACCCATGATTCATGATTACATTAAGCGATAGTTCTGGATGTGTTACCTCTATATCATCCAATGAACAATCCATGTCGTCATTGTTTGACTGGTTCCCCTCAATAAGGAAAAGGGTAATTGACTTGCATTTGTGGCCGGGCATGAACTTCTCGTTGCAATAGTAACAAAGCCCCTTGCCCCATTGTGCCTTCATCTCATTCTCTGAGTTTTTTTTTTTTTTTGATAGTAGTTGTTGGCATTGAGGATGGTGTAACAGGAGCCGAGGATGTCGGTTTGCTGGAGGGGAAATTTTGTCGACTTCAAGAGAATTGCTTCTCTTGCAGCCGGCCAATCCCAATCACATCTTGTAACAAGGTGGGGCGGAAGGATTTTTCCATAGTTTTGATGTCTTCCTGGAGCCACTAACAAAGATGTGGGTGATGAATTTATCAGGAACGCTGTCCACTAGTTGTGTGAGATTCTTGAACTGGCTTTGATAAGCTGCCACTCTGGTTGTTTGCTGAAGCTTAGGTAACTCGCCCTCTGGATCCTCAAACTCTGTGGGGTCAAACCTCTTCTCGAATGCTTGGACAAATGTAGATCAGTTCCGGGAGCTCGCCCACGTGCTGAAGGTACTTGAAATACTGAAGAGCTTCCCCTTTCAAATGAAAAGATGCATATAGTAGACATTGGTGAGCAGGGATCTGATGCAGCAAAAAATACTGGTCTGTGAGTAAAAATCCAGCTGGAGGGTTCCTCTGAACCATCATACTTTAAGAGGTCGATTTTTTGACACTTACTGGAGAGTCTGCCAATGGCAGGGGCTGGGTGCTCTGTTGAGAAGATCCAGCAGTATGGTCTTCTCTCTCATGCGTTGGCCACTGGCAAACAAGGTTTTAAATCTCGGATCTCGACCTTGTCTCAGTGAGGTCCGAGAGCTCGAAAATTGTCACTGAGACACTGTTTTTTGAACATATAATGGTCGAGATTTCCGAGATTTCGAGATTTTGAGATCTCGAGAAGGTCGAGATTTTGGAGATTTCCGAGATTTCACGGAGATTTGGAACACTGCTGGCAAGCTTTTTGATGGAGTCAGTCATAGCAGTCAACTGTTGCCGAACCTCCTCCAGAAAAGAAACGGAATTGGCGTCAAGGTGCTGCAATGTTGATCCTTGTTTAGCCCCGGTTTCAGCAAGGTCTCTAAAGCGAGTCTGATGTATATATCTTGGTCAGCCATTGGTCGAAGGACAGAGTGGCTTTGATACCACCGATATGATCGACAGCTCAAGATAAATAGGAAGCAAGGAAAAGAAAGAACTATTTTGAAGATGTAGCTACCTCCGAGGGGTCCTTATAAGGATTAATATTCTTCAATTCCTTCTGTTATTCCGATAATTCTTAAATTCAAGATGCAATAAAGTAAACAAGCTGAAAAGTAGGGGATAAAATGCTATCTACTCCTACCCCCTCTTATCAGGAGACAGATAGGAAAAAAAGAAGGAACAGAATCCTAACTACTGGAAGACTACTTCAATACCCATCTACTAGCAACGGTTAGTTAAGTCAGCCACACAACAGCTAGTAAGATTACTAGACACGTGTCATGATCATATGACGAAGTGGGAAGGACCAGATTCTGACTTGGATGGGTTCAATGTTCAAAATTATTACATGCCTCATATGATATTCAAATTGTTTTGGCAATTCATGGTCATAGTGATGTCAATGCAAAGGGGGAATGTGGTTTAAACAGCTCTAAATCAATCTGCTGTAAAATTACTTGGTAGGCCAACACTAAAACATGGCCACCTTTATCCGTACTACTTGGACTGCCTAACGTTTATTATTTCTGGAACATTTACCACTTGGACTGCCTAACGTTTACTATATATAAGGAACATTGGCTAAGTTTTCCGAGAACATGTGCCTAACGTTTTGATTCAACCCAAGAAAAGGTTGTCTTAATTTGAACTCCTCTTCTTTGGCTTTATGCTGTGGTCTTTTTCTTATTCTTTGGTGGAGAATGGGAGGGAAGAAAAAGGCTACATTGTGCAACAGTTGCTCACCCATTCATGTCTTTAGTTAGAATCCACAAGATTTAAAAGAACTCCTCTCTTCAAAGTTCAAACAGTAAAGTGATCCAAAGATTGACCTGGGTCTCTGCAAGTCTGAAGTCTCTCCAAACCAGCTTGCTCGTCTTTTGGGTGCCTTGGTGCTCTACTGCCCTCATACTTTATCACTTGGTTTCTTGTTCAGCATCCTAGCGGCAAACATACCTTCTTTGAAATTTCTTATTCAGGTTCTCATTTAACTCAAGTCAACTTTTCATCTATATATGTAATACTAGAATTGGTGGTGTAGGTTTTCTCAACTTGAGTGGACACAATATTTTCATAAGATGTGTCTGTATCTACCATTGATTTTTGTCGCTGCTTTAGGAACATCTCATAAGCTTAAGCAATAGTTTACAGGCTACGTTTTCAACTGCATCCATTTTACTTTTAATTAAATGTGGCCTTGTGATTATTCTCACTGCCTGCATCTGTTTCATTGTTGCATCAACTGTGCCAACCACTTAATTTTCTGCTTTAGACCTGAGTTGACTTTGTTTACATCTATTTGTAATATGTTGTATCTTTCTAATCATTTTTGTCAGACCATACACTACTCCTCACCTACATCTGCTGGTGCTGAATGCATTGATCCTAGTTGTACTTGGGTGGAGCAGTGGTATGTGTAACTCAACTTAAATGATGTTTTGGTATTCTCATGCAGAACCTGGATTTTCTAAGTATATATTAAATCATTTTGTGTTTTCTTATTCCAAGATAATTGTGTTAGAAAATCGTGTTTCTTAAGCAACTGGATTTTCTCATGTTGGTTTACAGGAATGTAATTTTTTTTTTTTTTTTAGAAAAAAAGGGATGGGAAATTTGTCCCAAGATTCTTTTATTTGAGGGACATGACCTTGCAAAAAGAACATCAAATGTTGTGACAGAGTCACAGACAATATTGTATGCAGAATACATCACATGAAACACCGGGTGCTATTTTTACAGATTGATTTTAAAATTCTGCAAATCACACGTCATTGAGAAATAATTTATTTTTTCTTTATTTTTAAATATTCCTTTCGTATGAACTGAAAAAAAGAAATATTTTTTCTATTTTCTTATTAATGAGATATAAGAAAATATCAGTTGAAAATTAAGATTGGAGAAGCAATAAAATTTACAGCTACAAGTGCTTCATTCTCAAAAATTGTCTTGAACAATTTTTAGAGCACTTAAAGTTATCTGTTTTTTCAACTCTGGCATTTTAACTTTTTTGTGTTATGATGAGTATATGCTTTTGGAATTGTTTTTCCAGAGAATTGTTCTATCTATCATGTTCTGAACTTTTTTTGGTGATCTTGATTGAGAGTTTCTGATATTGTCTGGAACTCTCTTTATGTTTCTACAATATAATCATAGAACTAGTGCTTGGATGAAACAAGGAGGAGATCTAGGAAGGAAATATCTGCACTAAATTTCTCTTAAGTGAGATGCATCTCTACAGTTACTTTATGTCACACTACCATGGAGAGATTTTAGTCATACCCTCTGGCTTTCTTGCCTTCTATGAGAGAATACCTAAGACTTGTATCCATAAGGGACTATTCTTCTGATTTTTGGATCTGACTTTAAGTTTTAAGAGTTAAAATAGAAGCTTTTGTTCAACCTTGTTAGAGCAACCTCAAATAACAGTGAGAGTGACATTTCAAATCAGAATAAGAAAATGACACTCTATTTACAGTGAGACCCCAAATTTGCTCTGTAATGATCCCATTTAACTTATGCTAGTTATATATTCATATGCAGCTCCATCACCTTATCACTTAGTAACATTCATTATGCCAGGCGCATCTCACCTAAACTTGCCTATTTCACCTTGACTTGCTTCCAACTTCATTGTTTGCATTTTCTGTGAAACTGGATATTTTACTTGTAGCATGAATCCCAAAGGATTTAGATCTTCACCTAAAAAATAAAATAAAAATTAGATCTGTGGATTTTGGTACCACCTTTGCAAAATTATTTTGGTGGAAATGGTGAGTACAGGTTTGATGAAAGAATATTTTAATTAAATGGTCACTTAAGAGGTTGATGATTTCCAAGAAGATGGTAATGAATGGGAGAGAAGAGTTGAAGGTTGTTGAGGCCTCGAGGGTGGTGTATGAAGGTTTGGATACATATTTATAAGAAAATAAATAAAGAAAATCTCTTAGATTAATTCAACTACTAAGACTTTCCTAACTAGATAGCTAAAACTCTAAAGTTCTTGAACTAGCTCAAAGACTGACACTTAGGCATAAGATAAATCCTATCCAACCATGACCAACATAGCTACTAAAATGAACTAATAATTTCTTATACCCTCTTTTGGGCCTTATAAGCCATTACATTAGAATGAAAACCCAACCCAGTACTACATCCTGGCCTTAAATTGATCCTGCATTAATTCTTCTCTTCAAGGTTGTCTAGGTGTCACCTAGGTGCCATGTAGGCATTCGGGCAACTTGAAAAATAGGCAGCCTTGGGTGCCTAGGTGGCATCTTGGTTGCCTAGGTGGATGTCTTGGTCGCCTAGGTGGATATCTTGATCACCCTGGCCACTCATCAGCCCTCCAACATCTTGAAAAGCCTTGTCGATGTGACAACCTTGCTTCTCTGGATATGTATATAAATCTAAATAGGGTACTAATCTGACCAGAAGAGAAATAGGGAGTTCTAAAGATTCGTAATTAAAACCAGGTTTATTTCATATCCTTTTTGTTTATTTAAGTCTGTTTCTTAGAAAAAAAAGAAAAGAAAAAAAAATAATACACTTACACCATAAAATGAGATGTAAAAGCTTATTTTAAGCTTCCTGTATCTAATATGATCGTTTGATACTAATTCAAAAATAAGTCATACATCAAGGGAAACAATAAAGAATCCATATGTAGCTGCCCCATGGGTGAAATTATTATTGTTGAACAACATAACATGGGTCTTAAGACGCCCAGATGCAGTCCTACGAAGGCCTGAAAGTAAGTCTGGCTAAAATGATATTAAGTTTACGTATGTGCCCAAAACTGTGCCCAAGTAAAATCCCATGAGGGCTGTAAACATACTGGTTCACTGCAGGTGTATGGTGCCTTCCATGTGGCTGGTTTGTGGGTTCCGTTTCTGTGTCATCTATTCTCCTTTACATTGCACAAAGGCTGATACTTTGCATATAATATCCTATATTTAATAGGGGCCATGATGAGGTAGATGCCTCCCAGCCGGGGGGTGGATCGAATCGGAGTTTCCTTAGGTAGCCACCGACCTATAGTTATCCTTAAACTTCCGTGCTTGGTGGAGAAGAAGCGAACAAAGGTACGCTCGCTTGCTGTCTTGTTCTCTGCCGCGAACTGGGATCGCTCGCCAGCTAGGTCAGATTGGAGCAACATTGTATGAGAACATATTACCCATCTTCGGGGACAAGGGGCGGAACGACCTCTCGATCTACTTACTGCAGCCCAGGTTTATTTAACGTCTAGGCGTTCCCTGTTGCTCCGATCTCCCCTACGCCTAGGACGTTGTCTGGGCCAAGAGCCATAGTTAGTTGCTGTTTCCATTTGGTTGTTTTTTCTCGTTGTTGATACCGGCAAGACCCAGCCAGATGATGGTCCCATTTGACAAGCAAGGCTTGGTTAAGGTAATGGAATTTTGCATCCCAACCCAAAAAAAGTTGACCGGAAAACTGCTTCCCACCGCATTAAGTGCATGCAAGATCCAAGGTCTTGGCCACTCCATAAGAAATCTCTTTGAATAGCTTCCAACAACCAACGGGAATCCAAAACAGCGAAAGGAAGTCAATTTGAAGGCTATGGAGACAGGATCTCAGTAGTTAGATCTGACCTGCAAATGAGAACAAATGGACCCAGGCTAACCTTTGCCGTCTTTTATTCAACACCAGCCATGTTTCAGCCAAGAAACCATGAAATGTGCCACGAGCAAAATTTTCTTGCTATTTTATATTAAAAAAGGTTCAACTATGTTTGGCTCTGGTTCTGAAGAAACTTTATCAATAATGAGAAAGAAGTTACAACTCCAGATGGAGGGATGGAGGTGAGTTTGGTGCCTAGGAATGACTTGAAGTACCATATACCTACAAATAGAAAAAAAAAACCAATTTTATCTTCTTTATATGTGGACATAGTCAAGAATATATATTATATTGTGGTGACTAGTGTAAGAACCGTGGGGGATCAAGGTAGTGAATTCCTAGTTGTAATTGGGTTACATCAATAATTAGCTTGAAGCCCTTTTTTGTTTGTGCTTATCATGGATGATTTAACCAGAAAAATTCAAGATGAGGTTCCTTAGTGTATGCTTTTTGCTGATGATATTATTTTAGTGGATGAGACAAAAGTAGAGATTAACATCAAGTTGGAGTTATGGAGATCAACCTCAGAATCCAAAGGTTTTAAGATAAGTATAATGAATTCAAAGTATATGGTGTGTAATTTTACCTACACAAATACGTTAATGAGGTGGTAAAAACTGACGAGAGGAAGATACCGCAAAGCGACTATTTTAGGTATCTAAACTCAATCTTAAATAAAGAAGGTGATATAGAGGATGATGTTTCATAGTGGATTAAATTAAGATGGATGAAGTGGAGACTGGATAGGTGCGTCTAGAGTACTGTGTGATCGGTTTATTCCTTTAAAACTTAAAGAAAAATTTTACAGGACAGTCATTTGACCGACTGAGATATATGGTGCAAAATGTTGGGCATTTAAGAAGCATCATATAAATAAACATAGTGTAGCTGAGATGAGGATATTGAGATGAATGTGTCGCCAAAACTAGGAAGGATAAGCTAATGAATGATTTTATTAAAGCTGATTTGGGAGTAGCGTCGATATATGATAAGCTACGAGAAAATCGTTTGAGATGGCATGGCCATGTTCAACGGAACAGAGGTTTTAGATGCTCTAGTATGGAGGAGTTATTTGATTCAGATCGAAGGATCTGAAATAGCCAAGGGCAGTTCTAAGATGACTCTAGATGAGGTGGTGAGGAAAGATATGCATAGCTTAAGTCTTTTTTAAAGTATGACCTCGAACAGAGCTAATTGGAGGGCAAGAATCCATGTAGCCAAGATCTCATTTAGTTGGGATAAGGCTTTATTGTTGTTGTTATTGTATTTGCATGGCAAGTGATCCCTCTTTTCTTTTTTGGATGAATGATCCAAGTTCATTATAAAATAAAGGGTAAATTATACTTAGGGTACCTAACATATCAAGTACTTGCACCAAAGGTACCCAACGTTTCATATATTGTGTTTGGGATACCTAAATCAAAATAGGGTTAACCATGGTGGGATAATGTTCAAATTTTGCCCCATTGTCTCTCTTCTCCTTTCTCCTCCTTCCCGTAAACCCTCCCCTGCCGGCCACCCCATCTTTCTACCCCCCACCTCCCTCATGACTCCCTCTGCCCCCTCCCCACGCTCTCTTTCCATCTCCTTGTTGACATGGCAGTTGAAGCCAAGTGGTAAGGCGGAATTGATGATGGTTAGGGTTTTAGAAGAAGACGATAGTGGTTCATCTTTCGAAGAATAAAATGAGGTTAATAGAGCCCCATCACCCGCTGCTACCGTTTCCACCGAAGAAGAGCACCATCACCGATTGTTTCTCTCGCCCACACGTTTCAGGCCCTTGACTCGGAATCCTTCAATCAGTCCCATGAGCAATACTTGCAACCCCAACACTACCAAGATGCTTTGGCATGAACAAGTTTTGGATTGCCCAAATGGTCAAACCCTTCTTCGGAGAAAATCTGAGCACCATCCCCAGCTTTGATCTTCTCTTTCTTCATCTTTGGATATTTTTAGGAGATTCTGAAACAGCGATTTGATTTTCTACATCTGAGGGCTCTGAATCCTAATGAAAATAGCTTTGAAGATATTTATTTGGAAGCAATGATCAAATTGATTGAATGGGGTTATGATCTGCTTTATAGAAAAAAAGTGAAATTAATAGATATGAGCAATGTATCAGGGGTAAGATTGATAGAAGAAGCGTGGGGTTGAAATATCCGATGGAGCAGTAGTAATATTGAACAAGCTGAGAGAGATTTCTTTCTACATGTAGGCTTTTTTAATCCCCTTATAGATTTCTTTGTTTTTGGAGAGGAATTTCATTTTTGATATTTGATTCCCCATCTGCCTGCTCAAGCGACAAAGTGATTTGATGTCACAGATTCCCTACTTAGTGCCTAATGTGGTGCTGGTGACTCTGAGTGAGCCACGAGAAAGCTTAGGATACAAAAAGGTTGGAAAAAAAGCAACCACTTTTTTTTTTGAGTGAATAAAAGAATGGATTAACAACACCCCGAAAAGGAGAGAACAAATCTGGGTATCCAAAGGATAGAGCCAGGCTCCTTACAAAAATAGGCCATTAGCCTGAACAAAAGCAAAGAGCAGGAAAAGGAAGAACAACTGGATCTCCTAACTCAAGGAGTACCCATATTCCAAGATGACAAAATAAATCTATGTCTAACTGTGTCCGGGCAAGGGAACCTAAGAGGGCATCACATTGCCATGAATATCAAAGTTGATGGACTCCCAAATCTGGTTGAAGCTTCTGGACTTAGCCGCCCATCATCGAAGGTTTCTCTCTTTCCAAATGTGGTAGACCGTTGCACCGAATGCAAGCTTGGCAATAGTGTCACATGGAGTTTTGGCCTTGAATTTTTTGATCATTCATTTCCATTCAAGGTCAAAAGGCAAGATTCTTCTCCTAAACGGCCAGCATTTACCAAGGATCTTTTCCCAAACTTCCTTGGAGAAAGGGCACTCGAAAAAGAGGTGATTGATGTCTTCATCCGCCGCCCAACACAAGCCACAAGAGGGGTTGGGGATAAGACCTCTTTCATGGACCTCTTTCATGGAGAAGCAAGCTCGTTGGGAGTAACATAGTCAAAGCTCTCCAATGGATGAAGCTATGCCGAGTATAATGCCCACAAAACCACACCACATCATACCATTCAACCTTGGGCTTCGAGATTTGACCAACTCCCAAGCTGATGAAGAAGAGAATCTACCATATGAGGAGGCAGACCATATAGTGATATCCCCGCTCCCCGGAGGGCGGTAGGGGATAGCATTCAATGCTTCCCAAGCCTGCAGGTGATGTATAGAAGAGGCCCTACCAGTGCACCAAGATTTTATCAGACAAGATTGAGGAGAAAGTGGCCATTCTATCCCGACCATAATCCATTCTAATCCTTTCCCCATATGCCATCACTAGAACACCATGAGGGTGCCAATTATTCAACCATAGGAGAGTTGAGGATCCATCATCAATAAGGGATCGAATATTGGGAAGCGCCATTTGTCGATGGCGGAGAATGGTTCTCCAAACCCAAGAAGAATCCTTTTTTTTCTGTGACTATCCATAGAGAGTCTTTCTTTAGGTACCTGTTGTAGATCCTATTCACCCAAATGCCAGATTTTTTTCTCCACAAGGCGCCAAATCATCTTAGTGATGCAGGCAAGGTTAACCACCTTAACTATGTGAATTCCTAGTCCACTTTCCTCCTTTGGCAGGTAAACTTTTGCCCAAGCAATAGTATGGAAGAACTTATTGTTCTCCACCCCTTTCCATAAGAAGACATTCATAAGACTTTCAATTTTCCGGATTATTGAGCAAGGAAGGCCAAAGACCCCTGTCCAGTACAAATAGGAGCTCTGCATGACTGATCTAACAAGTTATAATCTACCTACATAAGAAAGAAATCTGGTTTTCCATGGTTGAAGTCTCTTCCTTAGTCTATCGAGAATAGGAGAGCAGTGATGAACTGAGAGTCTGGAAGTTATTAGGGGGAGCCCAAGATAGGTAATTGGCAGCTTACCAAGTGGAAAATCCACAATACTCCTTAGGTTCTCGAGGTGAGGCTCATCAATCCCAGCCAGGAACAAAAGGGATTTTTGCTTGTTGATGGATAATCTCGACAAAGAACTGAAGTAACATAAGACATCCATAATAGCCGTAAGAGATTTGGTGTTACCTTTCGAGAAGATCATACTGTCATCCGCAAAAGCCAAGTGGGTGAGATCAATCTCTTTACATTGGGGGAAGAAGTCAATCCGAAGCTGATGGGAGCCGATCTTCTCATATATCATAGAATGTTTTTTTTTATGATGGCAGCTGATGGGAGCTAATCTTCTCTTTGCAATGAAAGCAACCACTTTCACTGTCTTTCATACATTATACAATGTTTTTTTTTTTTTTTTTTTTTTTCCCTCGTCCGATCCATACATGTGCCATGAAGACATGGGGGATTACAGGGAGTAGCGGCCCAGGGGAAGAAGGGTTATTGCAAGGTTCAGTGGGGAATGAGAGAAGAGGATGGCGGAAGGGGGAGCATAGGGAATCGCAGGGAGGGAGGAGAAGAGAACAGGGGTGAGGGGAGATGCAGGTATGGAGGTTGGAGGAGGGAGCGGAGGGCAGGATTCTGCCATGGCTTAGCCTGCCATGTCAGCAGGGAGATGGAGAGAGAGCATGGGGATGGGGCTGAGGGAATCACGAGGAAGGTAGGGTAGGGAGAGGGCAGCCGACGGGGAGGGGTTATGGGAGGAAAGACGGGGGCGGAGAGGGAAGTGACAGGGAAGGGGAAGAGAGGAGGGAGGGTTGGGCAAATTGGAATTTTGTCCCATCTGGTTAACCTTATTATGTTTTAGGTACCCCAAATACAATATATGAAACATTGGGTACCTTTGATGTAGTTTCATGAAACATTGGGTACCCTGGGTGTAATTTACCCTATAATAAATACAGTTTGACAGGATCTTACAGAGAATCTGCATCAGTTAAACTAGCATGTAGAGGACATGTGTCTTCCTTATTACAGAATCTGACATAAATGCATTCTCCAATGCAAAATTGGTTGTATTATGAATGTCCAAAACAGTTTTTTAATCCTCTTACCACTAGTATCATTTCTTCCAACTAGGACTATAAGTGCTCAACTTCCAAATAGAACAGTAAATGCTCTTAGAAATTAGAATCTCATAAGGAACATTTATATTAATCACCACCAAAATCAAACCCAAGTCCTTGCAAGCTTCACTCTATCAGTCAATGCAGATGACCGGCTTGCAATATGGGAATATAAATATGTTGATTCCTGGCTTTCATCTGTCATCACTAACCACAGCTCCATACACTTAAATATCCAATCAGTTAACTTTGTCCATTTATTAAGTTATTAAAAATGCAAAAACAAGTAAATTGGCTGCTGAAAAAAGGCTTTAGATCTGATGTCTGAAACACGTAAGTTCTTATTTGATTTGATCATATAATTCTATCATGAGAATAGTATTTGGAGTACATATGCAGAAAAAGAACTCCCTATTAAGTGCCTCTATTAGAGAAATGACATATCTGAGCATTATGGTCCTGAACTGTCTATGTAGGGTTCACCGTGCGGGGCCACGTGAGAAGATTTACTTCAAACCGGAAGATGTGAAGGCAGCAATTGTAACTTGTGGTGGACTTTGTCCTGGTCTTAATGATGTTATCAGACAGGTCTTGAAGTGATGCTGGCCTGTTGCCTTCATTTCTGTTTAGTTCAAGTTTCATTTTCTTGCACAATGCATTTAGCATGATTTTACGTACATACATACATTTTGTTCTTCCATTGTTTACATGTCATATTTTACCAACCTGAGAATCTAATTTGTATAGCGAGATCTGTTCCTTGGATTGTAATTACAGATAAGTAACAATTTGTTACAGCCTATCTGTATGGGTCACAGAAAATGAACTGAAATTCATCAATAAGAAGACAGAAGGTGAGCTCAAGTGTTTTGGTACACTCAAAGGAAAGTAAATTAGTAAAATAAACATTTTAATTTCCAGGGTGGGTTGGGGGGGGGGGGGTTGAATTTGTCTTCATTCACCTTCATCTTCTTCATGTGCATGCAAAGAAGAGAAAAGAAGGTGAAGTATCAAATATTTGCTGCCATAATAACCTGAGGAAATGTTTGTTTCAATAGTGATCAGAAGGTTTATTAAGCATAATTCCACTAATTACTACCTGAAGATGAGTATGCCCGTCACTAACTTGAAGAAATAAGATTAACATCACTACATCAGTCTATGCTAAATCCACTTAATTTATATACATTAACATTTTCTTTGTGAGGTCCCCTCATTGTGGTGCAGGAGAGGTTTGGGAAACCTTGAAAATTATCCTATGTGAAAGGTAGGGAAGGTATTCAACTCATATATTACAACATACATGCTGAAAATCTTGGCAAATATAGCCATAAATAAAGAAACAAACAAATCATATGTGCAAATTTTCATGGTAAGCATGCAAAGGAAATTTAATAAGAGAAACATGATAGATCAGTACATTCCTTTGCTGTCCCACAAGTTGGAATGCTGTGAATAAGTTCCAAGTCACTACCTAACTCCAAAGAATGTATCCTTAGGGCCTCCTTGTTATTGGTAGAAGAATATCCAAGGGGCTGAAGTTGAGATAAAAGTTGGGAAATTTTAAGACTGATATGAAATCTGGTATGAAATTTGGTAAAAATCAAGTCTAGATAAGAAGAGGGAAGTTGGGTTTCTTGGGGATTTGGCTAAGGAGGGTTAAAGGAATTTGGGAAAGCACATCTTTCGTCACAATCAGTCTATTCTGGCCAAACAGGTATGATTTATTGGGTTTTAGGGGCCCTTGTGCTAAAACAACAGATGGAAGGCTCTGAAGAAATGAAGAGGAAGGTCCAGAGAAATTTTGATGGAACAACCAATAATGGATTTGGAGATCGATCCGGGCTGGTTGTAGATCGAGAGTTTGAAAAGAGAAGAGTGGAGAGGATGAAGAAAAAAAAGAATATATAGAAGAAGAGGATTGATTCATATTTATCTTGGCTTCAAACAATCTTGCATTTACTGCAAGGATTACTTCACTTATGCTGCAGAGAATAGAGAAATCTCATAGCTTCCAAATACCTTCATTACCTTCAATGATTAATACAAAGGACCTCATATTCATACAACCTAAAACAGTTATATTCGCTAAAAGTATACCCCCTTTTCCCAATTACATTTAAACTACTGAACTCTTATTTCCTTGAAGAACTACTCCCATAATTACTCCCAACACTTACACTACGACATAATAACATAACAGTCTGCCCCAAATTAAAGTACAACAAAAATAAACCAACTACACATAATGCAGGCCATCTAGCGATAACGAAGTGACATGTGGCTTCATCTCCTTTGACTAGTCCTAAATCCCTGAGTATTCCCCCTCCCACCAAAAAAAAAAAAACCCACAAATCCATCACGAAGTCTGTTCATGAGTTTTCTGCTAAAAAGGTGCCTTCTAGTTCCAAGAACTTTGACCAAGCAATTTTTAATATCAGCTGCTTGATGTGAATGTAATATTGGCTACAAGGATAATAATTGCAAGCTTACAACTACATATATATAGTATGATTAACCTTATAGTCAATAACAAAAGAAACTTAATTTGGGGAAATATATATTATTTATGAATTGGTTTATTTCTTTCTATTTTACATTTTTACCCATATATGAAAGAGGAACTTTTTTTTTCCTTCTTACTCCATTGTACTCTAAATATTTGAGGTTTTCTGATTCCTTTTGCAGATAGTTATCACACTTGAAATCTATGGTGTGAAAAAGATTATTGGGATCCCTTTTGGCTATCGCGGATTTTTTAAAGAGGGAATACATGAAATGCAGGTATGCTTGTTCATACTTGAGAATATTTTATGAAACAGCAGCCCGAATTCAAGTATACTATACAATGGATTCTCAGTATACCTTATCCTGCATCATGTTTTCAATATTGGTTGGATTTGTAGCTATCTGATGTTTTCAACATTGGCTGGATTTGTAGCTATCTCGTAAAGTGGTTCAAAATATTCATCTTGCTGGTGGAAGTTTATTAGGAGTTTCACGTGGTGGTCCTAATGTCAGTGATATCGTCAGTAATATGGAGGTACTCAATTTCTATTTAGTTGATGTTTAATTTTGTTGGAAAAAATTCAGTGAGTTTTTAAAACTTGCACCCTTGTGACATGCTTATATTTGTGTGTACAAAATATTGTCAGGAAAGAGGAATCAACATGCTCTTTGTGTTGGGTGGAAATGGTACTCATGCTGGTGCTAATGCAATACACAATGAGGTTGTTGGATTTGCATTCTTCTCACTTCCGTGGTGTAGTACATTGTCATTTATGATTTTTTAAAATGCCACATCTCCTGTTTTGATTGCCGTTTCTTATATCAATGCAGCATGCAGAACTTTTTAGTATCTTCACCTGCTTAAATCAATTTGAGTTGAATCATTTACAACTGTGTAAAGTTTTTTTGGTTGAGTGATCGGATGGAAATGCTTTTTGAACACAATTTGCTTTGGCTGTCAAAACAACCAATCGGCTTTCTTGTTTTCTGCCCTTGTTTGGCTATTTATTTTAGTTTCTTTTTCAGTTCTTTTATAGATAAGGGTAAATTACTCATACCACCCCTGGAATCGATTCTTATTACACATGAACCTAAAAGTTGACGATAATTACTCGTACTACCCCTACTTTTCAAACCTTGCTACACTAAGACCCAAAAATGATGATGTCATCATGGTTAAACTTTTTTAATGTCTAAAATACCCTTATGGGTATGGTGAAAAGGCTAAAATAGGGTTTTACCTATACCCATTTATTCCCTTTATTTTTGTTACTCTAAATCCCTAATCCATTTCGTCCCTAAAATCCCTGATTGTGAAGTGCGTCAGCGACGGTGGAGAGGAGTGTGGTTGAAGCAGGAGAGAAGCCAACTTAAGGTCAGTTGATGAGCTTCAGTCAGGTTTGAGACAAAGAAAGAGGGCTTCTCGAAACCAAATAGATTATCGACCCTATGAATTGTCTGAATCAGAAGCAGATTCTGTGAAACATGAGAAACCGAAGGCATCAGACAGGCAATCAGAAGCAAGCAATGATGTGGAGAACTCCATGGGAAGTCAGGATTCTCAGGGTAATGAGGATGATGAGGAGAAAGCTGATCAACCAGTTCAAGAGTACCATGAGACGGTAGAAAAGGAGCAAATCCAGGCACCTGAGAAAACAAATAGCCCGGGTCAGGAAGAATATAATGGTGTTAAAAAAAGACGATTTTTGGACCAAAATGAGCTTGCTCCAGGTACTGGTTTTGATGATGGCCCTGACACATTAATGAAAGATGAAAATTCAGACAATTTCTAGGCATACAAAATCTGCAACAGATCAAACCATAAACTCCTAACTCCTATCAGAATCAGTCCCCTCTACCACCAATCAAACCCAAGTCCACAAATGCGAATAAATTAAAGAAAGAAATAAAAGAAAAAAAATAAAAAAAGCACAATCTAAATCTAGGAGATCTCTGATCAACAGATCTACAACACAAAAGCAACGGAGGTGACGGTCAAGAGAACAGCCGCTCCAACTCTATAAGAAACAGCTCCGCTCTTTGGTGTTTCCGAAGGACTTCCTGTGGGAGTAGTAGAGATACCAGATAGACTTGGAGAAATAGGCGACGATGGTTCCCGTGTAGAAGACAGAGGAGGTGACGGTGGAGATGCGACGGTGCTAGGGGAGCAGCAGCTGGAGTTGGAGTTTTCTTTGGAGAAGGAGCAGCAGCCAGTGATATGGTCGGAGCTTTAGTGGGCGATACCATTGGAGCTTTAGCAGAGAAGCATATATCTCTCTTATCAAAAGGGCAAAAATGACTTTCGGGTTTTTTTGTTGGTAAATGGACTAAGGGTATAACGGTCCACAGAGGTTTGGGGGGTTGATGCAGTATTATTCAGCCCATGCCAATGGAAATCAAGATCACTTCAAGATCAAGTCACAAGACTCGCAAGATCTCACAAGATCGTACACAATCTCGCAAGATCTCACACAGTCTTGCAAGATCTCGTAAGATCAAATCAGATCTCACAAGATCAAATCAGATCTCACAAGATCAAATCAGATCTTGCAAGATCATTGAAGCATTTGATTGGAAAGATCAATCTTCGAAGGATGTGATGTTGCTGATGCAATCAAGGAAAGATGTGATGCTGCTTAGTTATTATAGTAGGATGTTATATCCAATATATTTCAATTCCCTTAGTAGTTAGTTTCCTTCCAAGTTAGTTAATTTCCTTTGTCAATTACTTTCCATGTTGAGAGCCAATTTTGAGCTCTATTTAAAGTGATGTAAGGCTTAGGCCAAAGGATAGATCTAAAGGAATGAAAGAAATTTGGTTTAGGGTAGTATGAGTAATTATCGTCGACTTTTAGGTTCATGTGCAATAAGAATCAATTCCAGGGGTGGTATGAGTAATTTACCCTATAGATCTGTAAGGGGCTGTAATCCAGTGCAAGTCCCACTTTAGCAAGGGTTTTTCCATCCCAGAAGTGGGTAGATTGTAATGAGTCATAACCTTTGGAATTTTTCGCAAGAAGTGGCCATTTTTTGACTCAAAACCTCTGTATTGTATAGTAAAGAATGTACCCAAAGGTGCAATTTGCTGCACTGGAATTCACTTTTCCACTATTAGTTGAGTGATGCATACAATGGAGATAGCTTTTCTAGTGGGTGAATGAATATATATATTAACAACACCTCAGAAACAGGAAAAGAACCAAACTTGGGTATCCAAAGGATAGAGCTAGGCTTCTTACAAAACTAGGGCGAAAGCCCAAAGAACAAGGCCAAAAAGGAGGCAAGGAAAACAAAACCCTGAGCCACCTTTACCGGTGGGAAGATAATGATCTATTCATCTCAGTATCTGGGGAGGGGGGGAAGGGGCAGCAGTATTCCACGCACGTTGAATACAATGGCTTCTAGATTTGAGCGAAGGATCTTGACTTGGACGCCCACAATCTAATGTTCCTTTCGAACGAAATATGGTACATCGTCAAACACAAAGGCCATCTTGACCACTGTATCACAAGTGATTTTCGTTTGAACTTTTTGGCTATCTATCTCCATTTTTCATCAAAAGGACGAATCCTCCTGTGACATGGCCAGCATTTCTCAAGAATCTTTCCCCAAACTCTTTTGGAAACGGAGTAGTCAAAGAACAGATGCTGGACATCTTCATCAGGGCCCAGCGTAAACCAAGGTTTAAAATCTTGGGTTTCGGAGGAGTCTCGGCCTCATCCGAAACCGAGATCTGGCCGAGACAATGTATTTTGTCTGAGACAGCTTAAAAAGGCTGTCTCGGTGGCCAAAATGCATTTTTTAGGTCTCCAACTTCAAGGGAACCTCATTTTTACATACATAAACACATTTAGAGTATAAAATTGTAAAAATAATGACTCTTTGTGGTTGTTTGGGTTTACACCCATGTTTTGACAGTCAACGCTGAAGTTTGTTATAAATTTAGGTTAATATTAGCTATTATATTCAATCAAATATGGCAAATGAGACAATAACATAATGCATTAGGGGAAAGAGAAACAAAATAATACTTCATTATAAATCATTACATCATAGTTCAAATATTCAATATTGAATGATCCCATAGTCCCCCTGTGCCTATAGTCCACAATTCCACAATCCTCATCCAGATACAATGTCTAGTAATACGTAGAGTGTCGTGGATGATCCATCCTACTATCATCATATATCTGGTAGTCTTGCACATGATTCATAAATATAACATCAGTAGCTGTCCGAAGGATACCTATCTTTGGGAAGAATGGAAAAACTTCGAAGTAGTACTGCAGTGCGTAGACTCTTGTGGAAGTACTTGATGGAACGGAATAGAAGTTGGTTGACCACTCCGAAGTTACAGTAATCCCCCGAGCCCGAAGTACCACCCGTTGCAATTTAAAAGTCCAAACAAAGAAAGAATGGAGGAAGAAATGAAAAAACCATGAAAAAAATAAGAAAAAAGAGGAAGGAGCAGTCTCCACCGAGAACAGCCTCTCTTTTATAAAAGAGAAAAAAAGAAGAAGCAAAAAGCATGTTCTCGCCGAGATCTCGCGAGAATTAGCGAGATTAACCGAGAATACCGAGATCTCGGCGAGATCTCGGCGAGAACATGTAAATGCCGAGACGAAAAGGGTTATCGACCCTATTTTCGTCTCGGTTAGTTGCGAAATTGGCGAAATCGATCTCGCCGAGATTTTATTCCATGGCGTAAACCACAACTAGCGCTAGGGATGATGCCCCGATTACACAGGAGAGAATCAATAGGGAGATAGAGGGTTAGGACACGCCATAGAATAAAGCTATGGCGAGGAGAGTGCCCCTTGAACCACACCACATCGAACCAGGGAACTTTGGGATTGCGAGATTTGACAAGGTCCCAAGCCGAGGATGTTGAGAACATACCATTGAAGGAGGCGGACCTGTTGGTGAGATCACCCACTACCACTAGGTTTTCGAGGAACAAAGATAAGAGCCTCCCAAGCGTGAACCAACCTATGGGAGGAAGCCCGGCCCATAGTCCAAGTCCCATCTGTCAAGATAAATGAAACAATAGCAAGCCTATCCTTTTCAGCGTCAAGCTGGATCCTATCACCATATACCAAGTTCAAGACACCTTGAGGTTGCTAGTTGTTTAACCACAGAAGAGTAGAAGTACCATCATCAATGAGGGATTTAATGAAAGAGAGGGCAAATTGTCTATGAAGGAGGATAGTCTTCCAAACCCAAGAGGAGTCAATGGAAGCTGCAACCGTTAAAATAGAATCCCTTCTCAATTACCTGCTATTGATCCACTCAACCCAAATTCTGTCTTTTTTTCCGCTACTCGCCACGCCAGCTTCAATATGCATGCTTGGTTGACCTCTTTGATGCTTCGGATGCCTAGGTCACCTTCCTCCTTGGGCACACAAATTATAGCCCAACCAATGGTATGGAAGAATTTGTTGTCATACCCCTCCCCCTCTTTTTCCATATGAAGGCATTAATCAGACTTTCTAACTTTTGAATAATTAAACTAGCAAGCCCAAAGATCCCAGACCAATACAAATAGGAACTTTGCAAAAGCACTCTGACCAATTCCAGTCTACCTACAAAGGATAAGATCAAGAATCGGAGTGCACTGATGAACATATAATCTAGCCAAAATCACAGGCAAACCGAGGTAGGTAACTGGTAACCATCCCAAGGGGAATTCCACAATGCATCTGGGGTCTCACGAAGCGGATCTTCAATACCGGAAGGAATAGGAGAGACTTTTGCTTGTTTATGGTAAAACCAGACATGGCAGTGTAGGAGAGGAGCAGATCTGAGATGGACTCCATGGACTTCATATTTTCTTTGGAGAAGATCATGATGTCATCCACGAATGCCAGATGATCAAATTTAATAACCTTGCATCTAGGGAAGAAATCAATACGGTTTTGCTGGCGCTCTCCTGAATGGACTTTGGATAAACCTTCCAAGACAATGGGGGATAATAGAAGGGACATGGGGCATCTCCTTGTCTAATCCTACGATGCACGTTAAAGAATCCCACTAGGATGCCATTAACCAACACAGAGAATCTGGGGGAAGACACAATACCAAATCCATTGGCAAAAGGAATCAAGAAAATTCATTCTAGCCATGGCTTCCATAAGAAATTCCCATTTGACATGATCTTAAGTTTTGTAAAGATCAAGCTTGAAGATGGCAGTAGGGGATGAGTACTTTTGTTAAAACCTCTAGCCAGGTCATTACAAATCATAATGTTGTCCATAATATTACGGCTTTGGATGAACGCTAATTGATTGAGGCTCACAAGACCCCCAATAACTTCTTTCAATCTGAGGGCAAGGATCTTGGCAATAACCTTGTATGAGGTATTACACAAGGAGATGGGTCTAAAGTCACCAATGGGACTCGCTCCCTCCTTCTTGGAATAAGGCACAGGAATGTTTAATTAACTTCTCTTACCTGAGCCGGGTTAGAGAAGAAGCTGTGAATAGCTAAGAGGAGGTCCACCTTTATAATATCCCAAGCTGTAATGAAGAAACCCATGCTGAAGCCATCCGGACCTGAACTTTTTGGGACTTGATTGATTTCACTACCAAGAGAATCTCATCATCAGAAGGACTGGAGGCTAGTTTGAGGCTATGCTCCTGGGATACATCTGAGTCATACAGGCCCTCCGGGATATTCTCCAAGGGGGGAAGATAGGGCGGGCTATACAGCTTGAGGAAATGGTTTTCTGCCATCTTTTTTATTACGGAAACATCTGAGATAATGAGGCCATCCTCAGACAGGAATGAAGAGATGTGGTTCCTGTTTTGAGAGGTTTTGATTGACTTGCTTGTGGAAATAGCATGTGTTTTTGTCACCCAACTTGAGCCAGTTGATTCTGGATTTATGCTTGAAAAAACTTTCTTCTTAAAGGACCAAGGAGGCCAGATGGAGGGATAGGGCCTTTTCTGCTTCCGCCAAGGAACTAACATCAGCAGAATCCTACAGCTTAAGTTGCACCTTAGATAATTCCATTCTACAGTCTTGAACCGTATTAGAGATATTTCCATCCTCTCTTTTATTCCATGAGGCAAGATCCCGTTTGGTCTCCCTTAGCTTCCTGGCAAAGCTCACCAAAAGATGACGGGGCCCCGAGTGAATCCTATCCCAAGCCAGTTTAACACCTCTTAGAAGTCTCTATGAGTGGACAACATGTCAAAGCATCTAAAGGGCTCGGGTCCGAAGGATAAATAAGGAGATATGGTAAGAATAATCGAGCAATGATCCGATATCCCTGAGGAGTCAAAACAGGCTTCCGAGGAACTGAATCAAGCAATGATCCAATTCTTCCCTCCTGCCACCCCATTTTGGGCCGGAGTATTGACATAACTAATTCGATGGAGTATTTCGGAGTCCACTAGATAGGTTTGGAACTGGCCCTCAAGATATCGTGGCCATTGTCGTTGCATAAAATTTTAAGGGTGGCATTACTAAGTTTGAACCATTTTATGGAAGAGCTGAAAACACCAGAACACATCACTTTTGTGCTGCATCATATACATCCATGTCATTCGAGAATAGCAATCAATGAAAGTAACAAACCACCGATGACCAGAGATAGAGGCACGACGAGCAAGACCCCACACATCCATATGAACCAAATGGAAAGGAGAATCATTTCTTTTATTTAAAGGTAAATAACTAGATCGAGTTTGTTTGACTAATTTACAAGCCTCACAAAAAAGCTCATCCTTATTACATTGTTTGACTAAATGAGGAAAAACATGGGATGAAGTCCCAAGAGGAGGATGCCCCATTCGACAATGCTGCTGATGTAGATCCAAGGAAGTAGAGTGGAGCTGATGAACTGGTGGAGGAGAACCACCGTCGAGCAATAGAGACCATTATGCACGTTATCACATCCAGTCGTCCTTGTCACCAGATCCTGAAAAAATACAATGGGTTGGAAAAAGGTGACTCTACAGTTTAATTCTCTAGTAAGACTACTAATGGAGAGTAGATTGGTAGTAAAGTTAGGAATATGTCAGGCAGAAGATAAAGTAAGAGAATGAGAATAACAAATAGAACAATTTTGATGCGGGACCCTGGGGAAAACCCTATTGGATCTGCTATGGGTCCACCCAAACACTAACAACCCTTTTGAATGAGTAATGGCAGTTTCATAATTTTGAGAGCAAGTTGAAGGCCTCTTTTGGACAGGATGGAGTTTTGGGGCACAAAGGTATTATGATTTACTGTCTACGGGGCAGTCTTGGAAGCGTATGTAAGGGATAAGACAAGGTGGAATCAATTCATAAGAGGGGTACTTTAGGAAGCTTTCCTTCAAGGGAAAGAATTAAAATAACAAGAAGGGAAGAATTATAATCATGGAGTCTTCTTCAAGCTTCAGCCTAGAGCAACTGGCGGAAACAGTTGCTGACTCCAAGTGATAGAACTCACACTCGAATCGAATCGGTTCGACCCCAGATTTCAGAGGAAGGATGATAACTAGTAGACCTCTTAAATCCGCACGAAAAACACCCCAAATAGCAAGTATTCCAGCAATAAGAACTACCTGAAACAGAGTTTATTGTAGCAGTCAAGTTGCAGACTTGATTTCTCTATTAGGACTAGTTTTTGGGGCCAAGTTCTAGGGTTCCAGTTGCTCTAGGGTATGGTATTAAACCCCCAAGTTTCAGCCCAAACGGATCAAGCATGAGAGGACTGCAGCTCAATTGATGCGGTTCTGTTTTAGCGCCAACAGCAAGGATGATGAACAGTAACCAAAAAATAAAGAGAGGAAGCAGAGGAATAATTAGAGGAAGAGGAACTAAGGAAGAAGGGAGAGGAAGCAATTCAAGAAGGTGTTGTTCCGGATCGCATAGATGAATGACAGAGAGAGGGGGATAGAGAAAGAGAGCCGCAACTCACCAAGGCCACGCAGGCACACAACCACTAATCAAATTTTCATTCTTCATATCTATTTAATTCCTTAGCAGGTTACATGTATTTAAAGGAAAGCCTGCAACTCAAACCTATAAAATTGGAAACTAATTAACTCTCTTAACCTATTGCTTGTTTGCCAAGACAATAAAATGAAAAAGAAAACTTAAAAATAAAATCTTTCTAAACTAAACTCAACTAAATTAAACCCCTACCATCCATGATCAAAAGGTTGGTTTAGAGTTTGGGCTGATTCTGGCTTAGCCTGGGTAGCCAAAGCGGGTTATGTTGGTCCATCCACGAACAAGCTACTACATCACCCTTCCAGAGGCAAAAGAGTGAGACCCATCAACCACTTGTACTTTGTCTTTTCCCGAGGAAGGAGAATACTCATGAAATAAATTGGAGGATCCAGTCATGTGATCAGTAGCACCGAAGTTAATGATCTAGTGGCTGGAAACCACCGTTGCACAATGACCACCAAAAGGAATACCTAAATAGGCAAAATTGGAACCTGAAGGAGGAGTGGCAGGAGCAGACGCTGTAGAGGAGGCTTGGAGAAGCCGATGGAAAATTGGAGTTCGTTCGAAGAGAGACCACCATCAAAAGAGGTAGTAGGTGGAACTGTCTCAGTATGATTGGCCTTGTTCTTGGAGCGACCACGACCACACTTGGCTTCAAAATCAGTAAGTTCACCATGAAGTTTCCAACAAGTAGCTTTCGTGTGCTAAGCCTTGTGACAATGTTCACACTTGATTACTACTTTGATACTATCCTCAGTGCATGTAGATCCATCAGTAGTAGGAATGGAATGGTAGATAGCCTATAAAGCTGAGCGTGGCAGAATGGCCACTCTCCTCGGTATGGACCAAAGCATAGGATTGCTCCAATGTAGGAAAGGGGAATCTGCTAAGAACCTGAACATGAATCTGATAGTATTCAATGTTCAATTTGGCCAGGAAATCATAGACCTGAATCTTATCAACATGGTCCTGTAGTAGGCAATGTCAGTTGCACTGTAGGCTGGTAATCGGAATAATGATCAAGTTCTGGCCATAGACTTCGAAGTTCAGGTTAGTACTGAGAAACTAATAACTCATCTGGGTGGTGTCATGAAATTTCTTACATAATTCGTACACCTGAGCATCATTCCTTAACTGAACATAAATTTTCTTGGCAGCTGTCCAAATCTGAGTTGCAGAGTATAATAAAAGATAACCTCTCGAATAGTGGGTAGGATGGAATTGAGGAGAAAGGACATAACCAAGGAATCATTAGAAATCTAGCGACTCTGAGTGGAACCAGCAGCAGAAGACTTCTCACTCAAAACTGTAAGATGTCGTGTGAAGGCACAACCAACATTGATTGAGACCTTATCAAGTAATTGGTTCCATAAATCTTGATAGAAGTAGCAGCAAACGGTTGGTACTCATGATGATTCTATCCATCAGAACCTGAAGAGTTAGCAGTAACATTCGACATTACAAGAGAAAATAGCGGAACCAATTTTAGCAAACCAATCTGATAGGATAATGTTGCTCAAACTGGACAAGTGCCTCGGTAGGAAGAAGAATCTCTACTGCAAATATGGATCGATTCTAACCAGAAATGGTTGAGATCGGGATTTTGCAAGAGAAAACCGAGAAAAACAATGCTGGATCAATATCACAGGGAAGGGATCAATATCACTATCGATATCATAGAGATTGACATCGCAAGGATCAATTCTGTTCTGTGACTGTAGGTGATGACAGATGCTCTCCAATGATTGCGATAATATGGAGGAATAACTCGATCTTAAACCAGGAAAGAGCCAATCGCATATACGGACAGCAACTGTCAAATATTCAATAAGTCATGTGGTAATCGAGGTGAAGTGATAAGGCAGCAACTAGATTGAAAAAGATCACCTCATTAGTGCTGCCCTATTCGATAAGGAGAGAACTGAGAGAGGAAGCAAGGTTGTAAAGGAAGACAGAGAAGGGCTGGGAAGGAGATAAGAGAAAGAAAACCTCTTGTGGAAAACCTAGATCAGAAAAGAGGCTCTGATACCATGTTAATAGCAAGCAATGAGACTGAATGCTTGGATGGTCTTTAGGGACCAGCCAGGCTTTTATTTATAACAAAAATAAGGGAAGCAAAAAGACTAAAAAGACCCCCATTAACCGACTCTATTAATTAATAGAGTTTCTTATATGGGAAAGTCACAAATTGTCCTTGCGGCTTACATAATTCAACACTTTTGTACCTTATCATATAATCCGTAGTGTTCCGGAATTAAGAGTCCATGCAACAGACAGAGGTTGAGCTAATTTCTGAGATGTTTTCCAGTCCTCCATATCTCTGCCACATCCTGTTCTTTTTTTCGTCCTCCTCATTTCTGTTTCTTACGTAATCCCCAATGTCCTACTTTTAGCATCTTTGCACCTTATTTTGGCATGGATCTAGCAGATTCACCACATAGGTGGTCACTTTTGCATCGGATTTTGACAGTTGTCTTACCTAATTTGTTTGGGAGTTGAAGTTCTATACCATTTTGATTCAGAATTCATATTCAGGTGTTATTGTACAATTGCTTTTTTTTGAGTCTCCTCTGTGAACTTGCCTTTCCATGAAGGTGCATCTCATGTTTGTTCTAATATGTAGTGTCGTAAGAGACGGATGAAGGTAGCTGTTGTTGGTGTTCCGAAAACTATTGACAACGATATTCTTTTGATGGATAAGACCTTTGGTTTTGATACTGCTGTTGAAGAAGCACAACGGGCAATTAATTCTGCCTACATAGAGGTAAAATTAGTTTGATGCGTGAAAAACTGATTCTCTTCAAAAGTTCAGATCATCTTATATGTATTATCTTTTTGTATTGGTTAACCTTCATATTTTTCTATGAAATCTTTCTTAATATTGGTAGTTTGGTACCTTTGCAACCGATTGGGAAAATGACATATAGATCTTATTCTTCTCAATCTTATAACAGGCACATAGTGCTTACCATGGTATTGGCATCGTAAAATTGATGGGCCGAAGTAGTGGATTCATAGCTATGCATGCATCCCTAGCCAGTGGACAAGTTGATGTATGTTTGATACCAGAGGTGCGTTCTGATAGATTTCAAATGAAGAAAGCCTTACCCAATTGTTTGGGGTCTATTGTGTTTGCAGGATATTATTGGCCACTCTTTTGCTTTAATCTTGTTACTGATGCACCACATGTTTTTGTCCTAAGGTACCTTTTCGTTTACATGGTCCTCATGGTGTTTTGAATTATCTAAAGTTTCTCCTTGAGACAAAGGGATCAGCTGTAGTCTGTGTAGCCGAGGGAGCCGGACAGGTCAGTTATACAATATTTTAACTTTTAAAATAGTAGCCTTTTTTTTTTCTTTTTTTCTTTTTTTTTTAATTATAGGATAATAGCTTAAATCAATATGAAGTACTGTTTTCCTAATTTTTCTTTTGTTCTAGTGAATCTTTACATCACCCTTATCCTTTACATATAATTTGTTTTTCTTTCTCATTTTTGAGAAGTTCAATAACAATTCATTAGAAAGAAAACTAAGTGAAGAAAATCCATTTCGTGTGATGTTCTGATGTATGAGTGAGTCTACTTTGACACGTAGGCCATATAAATTATTAGTTGCTTTAAAGTGTGATTCTGTCATTTTCCAGAATAACACATTAGGATTTCTTTCAAAGTTAGGGCAGAACCTTAAGCTTGTTATTGTTATACTGAACTCAGTTTGTTTGTGCATAGCATTTTGGGTTTTTTTTTTTTTTTTTTTTTTGGGGGGTGTGGAAGTATTCTGTTTATGTGCTTATTCACTCCCATCATCCTCAGAAATATCAGTTGTGCTCTTTAGAGTCTGTTTGTTTCCTTATAAAGTTTCCAATCAAATGTGTTGAAAGTAGAAATTGGGAGTAAATGCTTGGATGGTCTTAGGGACCAACAAGGATAAAAAGAAAGGAAGTAAAAAGCCTACAAAGACCCACATTGACTGACTATTAATTAAGAGGCGATTATATGGGAAAATCCCAAATTGCCCATTGCTCCTATAGCTTACATAATTCAACATTCCACCTTAAGGTGGCACATATATGTCACACATGCCCAACTTGACCAAATTAGGATGGAAAAGTTTTCCACCTAATCCCTTGGTGAAAATATCAGTTAATTGATCTTCTAACTTCATGAAAGACATACAAATCAGTCCACTCTCGAGTTTCTTCTTGTTGAAATGTCTGTCCATCTCCACATGCTTAGTGCGGGTTATGGGCAATTTCTAGTTGCAGCTTTGTTATAACAGTACAACATCACTGAAGATGAACAGGAACATTGAGGCCTTTTAGTAAATTTCAGAGCTAAAGTAACTCTTAGATTCCTTGAGCCATAGAACAAAATTCTGCTTCAGCACATGACCTTGTCACGACATTCTGCTTCTTTCTACGCCATGTCACAAGATTACCACCAACAAAAGTACCATAGCCAGATACAGACTTTCTAAGAGGAAACCACCCCAATCCGCCTCATGCATGCCTCAATCCACAGATGGTCATGAGGCTATAAAAGAATCCCTTTTCTAAGAGCTGACTTCAAATAACGAAAAATGCGAAGAACAACCTCTATATGAGTGGAGTAGGAATCATGCATAAATTGACTTACCAAACTCACAACAAAGGCAATGTCTAGTTGTGTGTGTAAGAGGTAAATCAACTTTCCCATTAGCTACTAGTAACGACCTTTATTAATTGGCTCACATTTTTTTATCCTTGAGTAGATTATTAGCTTCCAAAGGTGTGGTCCAAGTATGACTGCCCAATAAGTTAATCTCAGATAAAAGATCAAGGACATATTCCTTTGAGAGAGAAAAATGTCATTTGAAGATTGAGCAACTTCAATTCCCAGAAAATACCCTAGTTTTTTTAAATCCTTTATTTCAAATTCATGACCTAGGAAACTCTTGAAGCGATATATCTCATCACCATCATTTCCAGTGGCTACTATATCATCAACATAGACTATAAGGAGAGTGATGTTGTTACCAAATCACTTAATAAACAAGGTATGACCAGCATTACTCTGCCTGTACCCTGCTAAAATCATAGCCTTACGAAACTTGCCGAACCATACTCGAGGAGACTGCTTCAGCCTATAAAGTGCATGCTTCAATTTGCAGACTTTGCCATTAGTTTTATTGGAGGAAAAACCTAGAGGAATTTCTATATACACTTCTTCATCGAGTTCCCCATGCAAGAAGACATTCTTGACGTCAAGTTGTTGGAGATTCCATCGCAGATTAATAACACATGATAATAGAATGTGAACAATATTTACTTTGGCAATTGGAGCAAATGTCTCTTGGTAGTCAATCCCATATGTGTGAGTAAAGCCTTTAGCCACAATGAAGATCCCTAAACTCTCAAAACGACAACATTGGATTTCTCTCTAATACTATGTGACAAAAAAGTAAATCAGGAGAAGAAGGATAAACAGAAGTTTGATTTCGGTGGGAGTTAAGGTGCTCTCAACTGTGAATTCCCACTTTCTTTATAGTAAAGATACAGCAAAAATTACTAAAGTACTCCTACTTACCTAACCGACACACATTTAGGAAATCCAATATTAATGCCTAGACTACCCTAGTACATATGGAACTCTTCACGGTTTCTTTATTATCAAGGTTCCTAATCGGACTAGATTTTAAATTCATAGCTTGCGGATGGGAGATTTTAAACTCATTTTCCTTCTTTATTCGGAGCCTTTATTTTCTTATTAAGTTGTATTTCTGTTTTAGAATGGAGTTAAGAGTCTTCTCCTTCAAACATGCATGTAACCGATGGATTGATGAGATGAATTAAGGGAATAATCAAAGTTAGTTTATCTTGGAGGTTGATACCTCCCTTGTTTCTTTGCCTTCTTTTCTCCTTCTTTTCCCCCATGGATTGGGTTTTGTCCCTCTCCTATCCATGCGGTCTCTCTTCCTTATCTCCTTATGCTCTTCCTTTCCCACCACAACCAAATCCCACCTTTGGATCTGCATCAAGATTTCAGTGACAAAGCCAATATCTATCTCTCTCACTCATCCACACACAAGCAAAATAACAAAAGGGCCCACTTGACTCTCTTTATGGCTCACACTCCCCCCAAACCCCTTAATAGTGTTTGGAGTATGGACCTTTTTCATAATGGCCACGCTCTAGGCCTATTTATAGATTTGCGGAACCCCCAAATAATAACGGATTCTCTCACATTGAAAACCCTGTGTATTGTAGTCATCTAACAAACCCTATGTATAATGTAGTCACTCAAATAAAAAGAATTCCAGATCTAATAGGAATACAGAAAAATTTTGAAAATCACTAAATTCTTGGAAAGAGGGCATTTGTTTTAGGGAAACCACCAAATCTAAGCTAGCGATAGAATCTACATCAACTTTGAAACCCTTCCAATGTAATAAGAGCTAGCCTCTGTGTGTGTATTTAACACTACCTATTTGATCAAAATATTTATGATGCAACAAAGAATTTGTCAAAAATATCAACTCTTAAAGCTCAGAAGACAAAAATTTTGGTATTTTTCAACCATAAATTCAGTATATTGATATCATGCTTTTGTTGAGAATAAGGATCCAATTTCAATATTACTACTTGCCACGTTACCTAGGCATTTAAAGAAAAAAGATGCTAATGGAATATTAGTGTTGTTTTATGATGCAGAATTTCCTTGAGAAGACTAATGCTACTGATCCATCTGGAAATATTATACTTGGTGATATTGGTGTCCATATTCAACAAGAGGTCAGTGCTCCAATCTCTGTGCTATCACTGGGTAATAATTTAATGGTTATAAGATCATGTTCTTACCTAATTTTGCATGTAATTAATAACTGTTGGAAATTGATTTAATTACTTGTAGTATTTGAATGTTGGAGTTCGAAATGAACTTTGCTTCCACAACTGCACCAATTTTATGTTTGAGATACATTGACCTTCCTTCTGTAATACAATGTTTCCACTAGTTCAAAAAGGTCCCCCCCTGGCCCCCTGGGGCCGGTTCTCATCCCCGTTCTCTTTTGGGTTAGTAGAAATTCATTAATGATCGTTAGAGAATGAAGAGCATATGTCCATAATGTGAAACATAGAGCAAACAACTCATGAAATCATAATATATAAATTTTGAATTTCTTGCTTTATGAGAAATTTCAATTGCTTCTTCATCCTCTTCATGTCCATGCAAAGAAGAGCAAGCAGATGTAAATGGCATGAGAAACACGTGGAGATCACAACATAAAGTTAGAGTTGATCATGTGTGCTGTTCTATAACTAAAAATAGAAAACCACGTACATGATCAATTTGATTCTAAATAGGAAATCACACTAAACCATGTCAAGGCACGCTCAAACATGTGGTTTTATGGTTGGACAGCATGTTTGGTTCTGTGGTCATTTATGGTTACAAGTGGATTGCGTACCATTGATGAAATTGAGAGTAAATGGATCAGTCAAGAAGGTGATATCTTTCTAGGGTCTGATTACTACTCCCAAAACCAAATAAGCCCTCTGTAACAGAACCACACAACCACAAATGTTAAACCAAAAAACCAAAGAAAGAAGAAGAGAGTAGAAGAAAGAAGAAGAAGAAGAAGTGGAGAGCAGTCCATGAAAACCAGAAAGGTGCTGGGTCGAGATCAGTGTGCCTCTCTCACAGATATCACTATTATTTATAAGAGAAAAGTATCCAATTACATAGAGAAAGTTTCCATAAACAAATGGAGACAGAATAAGAAAGAAATAAAACACATTAATGGAATCTAAATAAGAGAAACTAAGGAAAGAAGCCAGCAGCTATTGTCGCTGGCGCTAATTACTGCCAGCAACACTGGGTTGGATCTCGAGCTGGGCCCTATGGGCCTGGTTCTATTTGGGCCATGTTTACACCCTCCCTCAAGCTTGGAATATACAAATCACCCAATCCAAGCTTGTAATAGTTTAACCGATACGTTGATCCAAACAAAGGCTTCGTAAGAATATCAGCAAGTTGATTCAAAGAAGATACAAAAGGAGTAACAACTATCTTCTTCATGACGGCATCTCGAACAAAATGACAATCAACCTCTATGTGTTTGGTACACTCATGGAAGACTGGATTACTAGCAATATAAATAGTAGTTTGATTGTCACACATCAAGGACATAGGTCTAAAGACAGGAAATCCAAGTTCTTGTAGAAGAGTTTTCAACCATAACAACTCAGCAGATACTCAGCTTCAGCATTGGACTTGGATATAGTAGTTTATTTTTTACTCCGTCAAGTAACAAGATTACCCCCAACAAAGATACAGAATCCAGTGGTGGAACGTCTATCACCATTAGCTCCTGCCCAATCAAAATCAAAATAACCAATAATGTCAAGATGCCGATGCTGATGATAAATAAAACTAGTTCTAGGAAATTTCTTTAGGTACCACAATATGCGACATGCTGCCTCCCAATGAGCAATTTTAGGAGCATGCATAAACTGACTAACAATTCCAACACCAAAGGAAATTTCAGACCGAGTTACAGTTAGGTAAATTAGTTTTTCAACCAAGCGTCTGTATTGATGAATATTAGAATATTCAGGATTGTCACATGTTTCAAGCTTCTGATGCGGGTCTATTAGTGTATCAACTGGTTTAGTTTCAAGAACTCCTGACTCTGAAAGTAAATCAAGCATGTACTTTCTTTGAGACAGGCTAATGCTTTTACTATTGCGAACCACTTCAATCCCCAAGAAGTAATGAAGAAGACCTAAGTCTTTCATTTGGAAGCAAGTATTCAAATAAGATTTAATTTCCGCAATGCCTGTCTTATCATTTCCTGTAATAATAATATCGTCGAAATAAATGGCAATAATAGTGACATGAGATGAACAACATCACAAAAACGGAATGATCAGAGTAACATGTAACGAAGCCAAAATCTGTAATAACAGTGTTGAACTTATCAAATCATGCATGAGGAGATTGTTTAAGGCCATAAATTGCCTTAAGCAATTTGTACACTTTAGTTGAGTTCCCTCCCTGAGCAACATACTTTGGAGGTTGGTCCATGTAGACTTCCTCGTGTAGGTCACCATATAAGAAGACATTCTTAGCACCCATCTGATAAAGAGGACAATCAAAATTCACAGTCAAAGAAATAATTACACGAACAGAGTTGAAACGAGCAACAGGGGAGAATGTTTCAAAATAATCCACCCCATAGGTCTGAGTGAATCCTTTGGCGACTAGTTTAGCCTTTAGTCTGTCAACATTTCCATCAGATTTATGCTTTACTATATAAATCCACCTGCAATGAACCACTGCATGACCTTTAGGAAGATCCACAAGTCCATGTTTGGCGAGCCAATAAGGCATCTATCTTAGCATCCATAGCTGCTTTCCACCCTGGATAGGACAAGGCTTGGGAAAAGGTAGTAGGAATAATAATAGTAAATAAAGAGTGAACCAAATTTTGGTGACAACGAGGGAGATGGTCAGTTAAAACAAAATTTTCAATAGGATAAGCAACCTAAGAACGCTGAGTACAAGTACGAGTACCTTTACGAAGAGCAATAGGAAAAATCAAGAGAGACCTCAGGATCAGGAGAAGTAGTAGTCGTCGGTGGAGCAACTGGTGTAGTAGTTGTTGGAGTCAGCTTAGAACGCTGTTGATAAACTTGTAGGGGAGGTGGGGGGGTCATCAGATGGAGAAGAGACATCAGAGGGAGGAGAATCATCAGATGGGACAAAGGGATTAGCGGTTCAGATGGAGGTGAAGGTGGTACCAAGATTTGATAGTATGGCTTGTCATCGAAAAAGGTAACATTAGGACTAACATAGTAATGTTTAGTAGTAGGATCAAAACACCTATACCCCTTTTGAGTATGGGAATAACCAAGAAAGATACACTTTAGAGAACGAGGGAAAAGTTTACCCAATTTAGGATGCATAATGTGAACAAAGCACATACTATCAAAAACTCTAGGATGAACAGGAAATAAAAGAGTGTTAGGATAAAAAGATGAAAGGGGATTTGTTTTGTAAAACAGAAGACGGCATACGATTTATAAGAAAACAGGCTGTCAAGACAGCATCACACTAATAAAACTGAGGGATATTCACATGAAACATTAGGAACCTGGCAATATCCAAAAGATGTCTATTTTTGCGTTCAACAACCCCATTCTGTTGAGGGGTATAGGCACAACTTGTATGATGGATTATACCATTAGTAAAACAGAAATCAGAAACAACATGTTGAACATATTCAAGGGCATTATCTGTTCGTAACACTTTTATTAGAACTCCAAACTGAGTAAGAATTTCCTCATGAAACCTTTTGAAAATAGAAAGAAACTCAGAATGGTCTTTTATTAAACAAAGCCAGGTCATCTTGGAAAAATCATCCACGAATATAACAAAATAAGATAAACCTAATCTATTGGGCACACGACAAGTGCCCCAAATATCATAATGTACTAAAGAAAATGGGGTAGAATTCCTAGGAGTAGAACTAGTAGATAAAGACGAAGGATGATGTTTTCCTAACTCATAGGCCTCACATTGTAGTGTAGTGAGAGGTTTACAACTAGGAATAAGAACATTCATCTTAAACAATGACAAATGACCAAGCCATTGGTGTCATTGAAGGGGGTAGTAGTAGTAATGGCAGTTGCAACAATAGATAAACGTTCAGTGGGCTCCAAGTAGTACAAACCAGCATGCTTACTTTCGCCACCAATCATCTTTTTGGTCCTGAGATCCTGAAAGGTACAATGGGAGGGGTAAAAGGTAGCAACACAATTAAGAGATTTAATTAGTTGATTAATAGATAAAAGATTAAGAGGAAAATTAGATACATGTAGGATTGAGGTTAAAGACATAGATTGATTAAGGGAGACATGACCATGCTGAGAGGCAGTAGTGGAAGACCCATCAACAAAGTAACTAGTAATAGGTTTATTGGTTTCATGAAGAAGTGAAAAGATAGAGGACTCACCCGTCATGTGACAGGTGACACCCGAATCAATGATCTAAGGGTGAGGGGATGTGTAGGAAAGGAGGATAGATGTACCTGTACGAGCCAAAGTAGCAATTGAAGACCAGTAGTCTCAAGGTTTTGAACCCTTCGAAGAAGGGCCTCATACTGATCAGAAGACGGAGCAGGTGTAGATGGTGGAACTAGGACAGCCGGGGATGTATCATCAATGGTAACAATATTCACCATATAATCCGCCCATTCAGGACGACCAAACTTATCCCAACAGGTATCAACAGTGTGGTGTTTGTTGCAATTTGTACAGAAGCGGGCAAACTTATCAACTGAAGAACGGCCCAAACCACGACCACGACCACGGTTAAAGCCACCACCCTTGAGGTGGAACCTTGACCACAGCCAGTAAACAAGGCAGTTGTATCTTTTAGGAAAGGGTCAGTCTAGGGAACCAAACGTTGGAGACAAAAAAAGGTCTCACTTGGGGTAAGTATGGAAGTACCGGCAAGAAGCTGACTCTTCACAGTTTGATACTCAGGAGAAATGCCAGCCAGAAACTTAGCCACATAAAATTCAGACTATTGGATCTTTAGTTTATTGATATCAGTGGTAAAGGACTGCACAGCTTGAATCTCTTCAATAAGGCCTTTGAAGTCTCCATAGTAGTCGGTCAAAGATTTGTCAACAATAGAATAAGTGAGCATCCTCTCATAGAGGTCATAAATTCTAGAAACATTCTTATCTTGGCTATAGGTCTCTTTTATATCATCCCATATGGCCTTGGCAGTATTGTGAAACATTACAGTAGACAAGATGGAAACGTCAATACTGTTCCATAACCAAATTTGAACTAAAGAATTATCACGAAGCTAAGTATTACAAACTTTGACAGACTCTAGATCTTTAACATCACTAACAGGAGCATCCGCAGAAAGAATCTTAATTTTGTCTTTAGATAAGATGTAGGCCTTGATAGCCTGAGCCCACAAAAGGTAGTTTGAAACCCCTTTCAATTTCACTGTGATTATCTGAACCTCCAAAGGCTTGTAATCAATCATCTTGAATAGTAATAACCAGTAACCAACACAACGAAGTAATGTAAAGAAATATTGTTCTTTTTTTACCCGGTTCCGCCAACCAAAAAGCTAAGGAAATAAGGCTCAAATAGAAGCAGAGGATGATGGAGGCAGTAGGGTTACACAATATATAACTTTGCACAAATAAATTCTCGGTTCAACCAACCGAGTGGCCAAAGGAATGATGGCTCAAGAGGGGTGGCGGTAGGATGATAGGTAGTAAATTTTTTTTTTTTTTTTAATTAATGTTTACCACATAGATTGTAAGAAGATGATCAAGAAGTTATCAATCACATATAGACAGTATAGTAGTAAGCACAGCAGATCTTGATCATCTAGTAGCACCATGGAGAATCAATGCATAGTTAGAGTAAAAATATCAAAGGCCTATCAAACCAAGCTTTTATGATAGCCAAGATCTAATGCTATAATACCATGTAACAAAACCACACAACCACAAATTCTAAACCAAAAAGCCAAAGAAAGAAGAAGAGAGTAGAAGAAATAAGAAAAAGAGGAAGTGGAGAGCAGACCACGAAAACCAGCAAGGTGCTGGGTCGAGATCAGTGTACCTCTCTCACAGATATCACTATTATTTATAAGAAAAAATTATCGAATTACGTGGAGAAAGTTTCCATAAGCAAAAGGAGACAGAATAAGAAAGAAATAAAACACATTAATGGAAACTAAATAAGAGAAACAAAGGAAAGAAGCCAGCAGCTAGTATGACTGGCGCTAATTACCGCCAGCAACACTGGCTTGGATCTCAAGCTGGGCTCTATGGGCCTGGTTCTATTTGGGCCATGTTAACACGGGCCTGGTTCTATTTGGGCCATGTTAACACCCTCAATAATATCTGTACAAATAGTTAAAATTAGTTATGATAAGCAAAGGGCTGTAACCTGGTGCACCTCCTTTCTTTTCCCCTTCCCTCTGTCATTTTTTTTGTGGGAATAAATATCAAATTTTCTCCAAGGAAAATGTGGAAAACCTTTTTTTTTTTTTAATTGCCTGTACTTGTACACAGTGCATTGAAGTGATGGGTGCTTCTTAGGGACGTTTACTTTTGAGCAGGTTCACTTTATCATACTGATTTGAATTTTGTTATGTTGTTTCAGTCAAAGAAGTATTTTAAAGAGATTGGTCTTCCAGCTGATGTGAAGTACATTGACCCCACATATATGATCCGCGCATGTCGAGCAAATGCAGCTGATGGCATTCTGTGTGCTGTTCTAGGACAAAACGCTGTAAGCACCCTTTTGTACACTATCTTCCTCATTGTAAATATTTATAACTAGTAGAAAATACTCAAAATTTAATTTAGGAAAAGAGTAGGCCATGTTCCACACATACATGCAACTTTTTTTTTTTTTTTTTTTTTTGGGTTGGGGGGGGGTGAGAGATGTTAGATCACCAAAATTTCTAATTATTTTGCCTATTTAGAGATATCTTAGTATGGTTTTCTCTATTTAGTAGGTACAAACTGGTGTGGGAGATGTTAGATCTCCAAAATTTCTGATTATTTTGCCTATCGAGAAATATCTTCCTATGGCCTTTCTCTATTTAGTATGTACAAACTATAAATTGACGGGCCATTCATCCTATAGCCGCTACATGCATGGCCTATAAACCATATTCATCCGGTAAATCTTATCTTCGGAATTCAATAAGCAGATATCAACTATTACGATGTAACTGTGTTTGCTTTTTTTGAAGTATTTTACTATGAGATCTTATTACTTCAACGCTTGATACGGCAATAATATCTTTTGTTTAAAATTACATTGAATTGCTAGACAGCCAAAACTAATGGAGTGACAATAGTTAAATACTGCTAATATCATGACCTATATTTACAGCAACATTTAAGAATGTACACAACCAGCGCTGAGGGCTGGTAGTGTTTAGCGTTGTTATTGACAGATAGAACTTCATCACAAAATTTATTTTATATGGGCTGAAACCTATTGGTCCTTGAGTTAGCAAACATTATCATCACTAGAAAAATTTAGTTGTTTTAGGTCATTTGAATCTGTTTTGGCTTAACTGGGCTTTTTTTAATGTAAAACTTGACTGAATTAAGAATCTGAGCTGGATCAGTCTCATTTTTAAGTGCTTTAAGATTTGACTGGACCTGTTGAAATTGGAATGGATCAGTCTATATTCTTCTTTCTTTTTTTCCCCTCTAATAGTTCCTTTTGCATATTTACTTGAATGTTTCACTGAAATATCTCACCAAGATAACAGGGATGTGAAATATTCACTTGGAGATCAAATTGAAATGACTAGTGAAACAATTACACAACTGAGGTTACAATTGCCGTTTAAAAAAAAATTCCTGGTGGGATTTTAAAACGACTGGTTGTATTGAATTTACAGCTTACATGTTTTGGCAGGTTCATGGAGCGTTTGCTGGATATGGTGGCATTACAGTGGGGATATGCAATACTCACTATGTCTACCTTCCAATTCCTGAAGTAATTTCTTACCCCAAGGAGGTGGACCCAAACAGTCGAATGTGGCATCGTTGCTTAACTTCAACAGGCCAGCCAGACTTTGTCTGACTCTGATCTCACCAAATCCTGTTTCCTATTTATCACTGGGGCATCTAGCTCATTTGATTCCAGATGTGTATATTAAAGAACAAGAGGCCAGCGTTATTCTTTCAGAAGCTCATGCAAATTTAAGTCTGCTAACAGTGTTGAGTACTAGAAATAATACCATAGAAAAGCATGGTAGCATGACATGCAGTGAGACAGGTACGAATTCCACCAGACGGGAAGGCTCATTAATTATTTCACATACAACTATACAAATGTGGGTCGTAATGTGAGGTAGAAAGAAATATCCTCACCTTCTGTGACCCTCTCTCAATTTTTAATATAAACCTGTATCAATAAAGTTTTGTAAAACTAGGTATTTTGGCATCTCTTCTATTCAAGTGGAATCACCTGATTATTTTGGAATAGTTTAATCATCTCTTGACACATTTTCATATTACAAGTGGTTAAAATAAAGACTCTCTCTTACACAGACCTTTACAATTTGATAATACCTATTAACGATTTTAGCAGGAGTGAAAGGCAAAGTGCAATGCACATGTACGTGAAAATGTCTGGGGACTGAAGCTTTCTACTTTGGATGGAAGATAAATATGATAAAGAAAGTAAAGACCTGACCCTTCACCCGGCAATCAAAGCAATCAATCCATATAGATTGTGCTTGTCATGAGAATATATAAAATATGGGGAAATTAAGTAGGAGAAAAAGTTTGATTACATGAGTCAAGAAGTGTGAATGGATAGATGAAAATCAAAATTCGAATCCGAACAAATGTCTGGATCCATATCCGTCGGTATCTGATTCCTTTGCGTGTCCAGCACCACTGTATCATATGAGCAAATACTTTGTGCTTTTCTCATTTTGGTAGAAAGATGATTGTGGTTAGGAAAGGCCATTTGTTGACCTTTATTGTGGTTGGCGGAGGCCATTTGTGTAAGATTAATGAGCAATCTACAGTGGTACATGATAAGGTTTAGATTAATGAGTAATACCGTGGTACCCTGATACTGGTGAAGCTTTAAGGCCACATGTGTTATGATTCTTTTATGATTTATCAGAGAGTTTTGACTGGGTCAAAGCTATGAATATCCATGAAATGGTCCTGCCAGATATCCTGATCTCATTCTCACCTACGGTATTAACAAAGAGCAAGTGGGGGTGGGTGAGAGAAGGGAATGGGAATCTACTGCCGTGCAAAATGGTGGAAGGTGATGGAATCATGTGAAACCAGCTACAGTGACTGCATCTTTTTAAGGCTTAAGATCCTTGCTTATTCCTTCAGGGAGTTGAAATGAGATTTAACACAAATATAGATTCTTTTCATCCCATTTCTCCTACTAATTAGTAGATGTGAATCGATCAGACTGAATTACTTAGAGCATGGTTTTTCCGGTAAATCTCTCTCTCTCTCTCTCTCTCTCTCTCTCTCTCTCTCTCCCTCATCAAATTAATGTAATGTAATCAACACTTGCATAAGGTTTGTGAAAAATGGTACTTGCATATCATCAAAGGGCTAGATAATTTTCCACAATAAAGAAAAGTACCTTCAAATTGAACTGTTCTTTCTCTCTCTTTCTGTGAAAGAATGTGTGTGGATGCCACGTGGCTCTGGGATGAATGGAAAAGTACTCTCCATTAATTTCTTTATGTCATATACATTATAACTGCATTTACCATCCAAAGAAATAGACAAATAAATCAGGTCAGAGCTTCTCAGCGACCCTGACCCATCAACCTTTAACCCATCTCCTCACTCCTCTTCCTCCACACTTAAAAAGTACCCTTGGGTCTTGTGTAGACAGATATACAAAGGACCAATTTCTCATTTCACAGCCTCCAAAAACTCGCAAGGACTCAGACCCATAAAATCATGGCCCCATTTCTGTAAGTTACACCAACAATATGAGATAAGATGGGTTTCCATTTTGCAGTTCAAGACATTTCAAGCATTCATCATTCAACCCTTCTCTTTACCTTTACCAACCTTGATCTCTAGCCCATTTTTGCAGCCCCAGAGACATTAGTTTGAGACACCATTGGAGAAGATATCTCTACCTAACTTAGCCGGTTTTTGCAGAGTCACATAATTTAGTTCACAGAGAGAGAGAGAGAACTGAAATAGTAAATAATATTAACTTTGGCGTTCAAACTGACCATTCTGCTTTGTTGTTTTTTCGTTTGGTTTAGGCATGGGTATTTTTCAGTTTCAAAACTATTGTCTGTTTCTTCTGTTAATCTGATCATCCCACTGATAGAGGGTATTAGTTTAAAACTATACTTTGACCATGCCTACCTGTCGTTAATTGTAGTTTTTAATCTGACTGTCAGTAATAGTAACTTTGGTCTATATGGTTAAGGGAAGGGTATAGTTTAGTGGCTGAGGTCAGTAATAACTCAATCTCTCTCCTCTCAATAGTTATATATTTCACATTCAACACTAGTATAATACTCATATTTATAAATTATTTTCAAAAAGAGAAAAAAAATTGATTTCTATCCTAGACATTTAAACCATGTATAAAACAAGGACTTTCTTGTATTATTTACATACTAACTATATTAAAAATGTACATTAAAAAAATTAGATCAATGCATATAAATTTATTAACATTATATACTAGTACCGATTTTATAACAATTATTTTGACTATTAAAAAGAAATTATGGATATTTCAATATACTTTTCCCATCCCATAATTACTGACCACACTCATCTGTGCATTATGTGTATATACATTTGATTTGGAACTAAATATCATCCATACCAAACCTAATTGCACACAAACTTTTGGGTCTCTGTTATTTTTCTAGGCAGGTGGTGTATCCATTCTGACGGTTGGATAGAACATGATCTAGATTAGTTACATATCAAATATCAAAGTCTGAAATTTAATTAAATAGTACTTTTTGTTTTGGCATGCATCTCCTGTATATCCATAGATGAATACTAGTACTCTAAACATTACTGTGCATTCACCTAAAAACAGGTGGTTTGGATTAAAAAAAAAAACTGTAAAAATGAATTGAACAGTTTTTTTTTTTTTTTTTTTGTTCCTTCATGATTTATGGAAACATCATATTCATTTGTTACATGGATAACTACTCTAATTATAAATATAATATAAAGAATATTCTTTGTGACTGTGATCCATTGTTAGAAACATTGACATTGTGCATCGGAGTCCATCAAATTGCCACAAGACCCAACCCCTCCCCGACCCAAATACCACCGGTGCCCTCCTATTTACGAGATTTCCATGATAATCCAAGGCCGTACTCCAAAAGACACCAGTGTCATAAACAAAGATTATTTCTCACACCTTTCCAAAAGACACCAGCGTCACAAACTTCTTTTTGCCTTTTTACGTTTTACTCTCTTGGTGATTTCCTAGTCTGGTGATTGCAAGCTGAGGGTAAGAAAGAAGAACCATGGTTAGCATGGCTTTTCATAAGAACTAGGTTGCTTAATCTGGTATATATAGGCTCTCAAAGAGGACACATGAACATGTATACAGGGGCACGTATATCATATAGTAATTATAGATAGGTAGGTGCATAAAAGAGGTTTTAATGATAGAATCCCCATCTGTCCTATTCAAGCTTCATGTTTGGAGAGCTTATTGACCAGAGTGGGGCATGGACTAGTCTTGCAGACTATATTTATAGTTAACTAAAGAAAGAAAATTATTGGGGTTGAAGACAATCAATGGAACCTATATGGCAAATTAAAGGGCAAGAGATTGTTGGTTGGCATGATAGTGATGAGCCTATAGTTCTTTTGGGTATTTTGGACTTAATTTCTCCAGAGGGTATTTTCAAACATTCATAATATATAAAGGTAATAGATATGACAAGTAATGAGAATTTGGATCACCTGCATGTGTATGGATCTTTCACGGAATCTCATCAGTGAAAATGTAGTGTGGGATTTGCGGGATATAAAAGGTGATGAAATACCATTGAGAATACAAATACATACAGATGAACTATGCTCACTGATTAGAAATATTCCATTTTACTCTACCGACCTCCGAATTTTTCTCATAAATAAAATTTTCTTCTGGAGGGCAACTTTTTTGAGTCAGATTTTGGAAGTAGAAGCATCCACAAAACCCATACATCAATATGCTCTCTTTAATGAATCAAATTCATTATAAAAAATGAGCTCTAGTGTTAATGGCGAAAGTGTTGGATTTAATGAATCTATGACCACACAGCTTACATTAATACAACACATAGTACTTCATTCAAGATTCTAATGTGATTCAGTTCAATAATATATACAGTCACATAGAGAACCCACGGTGTGATATATTTTTATTTCAATTTTATTCTTTTGTGGATAGATGTAATATTGATCATGGTCTAGAAATTTTCTCTTTTTTCTTGTTAATGGTCATCAGTAAAATTTTATTAAAAGAAAAAGAGGTAAAAATACAGGATTAATGCCTGAATAATGGAGATACAATATAAGGACTTGAAAAATCTTTTCACCTTCAGCATGCCATCAACAAAAAGATTATCTAAATCAAAACGAAGATTTCAATCTCACCTTCCATCAGAAAAAAAAAAAAAAAAAAAAAAAAAAAAGAGATTTCGAAGTGTCCCATACTTTAAAAATTGTCACACTTCAAAGAATGTCAAAATAAGAAGATACTACATAAACTAATTCAACCACTTAGCTAAAGAAATAAGTGGATTAAAGCCATGTTAACTGTGTTGCAGTTTTTAAAAGATAAGAAAAGTAAACTGCTCTAGGCCCTGGAAACCTTTTGTAGTTGAACAACAGACTAGTTTAATTTGAAATCAATTCCTTGGCTCACAGAGAAAATTGTAAAATTGTTTAGATTTGTTGTTATTTATATTGGTTAATCTATTATATACAAACGAAATCGGATTTCAGAACAGCATATATTAGTATCTTTTATGTTAAACCAAAAATGTATAAGAGGAAGTATCAAACGATTCGTATAGGAAATGTCAATGTGGTCAAAGAGGAGAGTGTGTGAGAGAATGTACACTATCATTTTTTGAGAAAATCTCATTAACATGCTGAAAAGCATATGTCAAGTTATATTAAAAAGATATTTCATTTGAAAAATTTGGGACTTGGTATACCTATGGAGGGTAAGACTCCTCAAAACAGCTCACTTTGATATGAGGGGTAAATATTTGCCACATGGTAGATTAGGTGGGGCACAAATTTTATAAATAGATAAACTCCTATTCATATGGAAAATTTTAAATTTCAGTCTAAATGGAATTTATCAAATAAAAATAATAAATAAATGAATGGCAAGAGTACTATTGGTCTGCCTATCATGGGGATGAATGGAATTTAATTAAATTAGATTTCGAAATTAGATATATGATTCCAAACAATGTACTATCTATCTGATGATTAAAACTACCACATCACCATTCTTTTTTTTTTTATCTTATGGGAAGAAGGATATTTATTTATTTGAGCATGTGTTACACCAAGTACAACTTGCCTGTATCCAGGAATCAGAATTAGGCCAAGCCATCATGTAAATCCAAGAGTCAGAATTAGGCCAAGCCATCATGCACATCATCATTCTATGTGACACAATAAAGATAGGAGTGCATTCATAATTTCATTAAAGTCCACTGTGAGAGCGATCTCTATCAAAATCAGTTCTGATCTCATTGAAATCGGCCAAAATCAATCAAGATCGATACGGAATTCAGCCAATATTGATTCAATCCCGATTCTATAATTTTTTTCATTTCTTTTAGAGTAAATTACACCAGAGGTACCTAAGGTAACTCACGTTTCAAAAATCATACCATAAGTATCCAATGTTTTGAGAAATTATACCAGAAGTACCTGAAGTTTCAAAAATATTACACTTGGGTATCTCTTACTTTTGTACTTTCAAATTTACCCTTGTTTGGCATAATTTTCTTGCTCCCCTTTGGTTCACTCTCTCACCATCCCTTTGCCGCAACAACTCACCACTCGGATTTTTATGCGCTCATCATTGTCTCAATTATCCACCCCCCTCTCCTACCCCTGTCTTCTCCTATGACCTTTCCTCATCGGCGATTGCTCATCACCAAGTTACAAATCTTGACTATGATACATACCTCCGGTGAAAACTCCACACCCCAACTTACTAGTGGATGTACCAGCGATCAAGCACCAAATAAAGATAGTTCAACAAGAAACGATTAGTCCTTGAAAAATTGAGGTAGATCAAATGGTTAACTTAGAAGATGTTAACATTAAATAGGGTTAATGTTAGAAATATGAGAAGAGGTACCTCTGGTATAATTTTTGAAATGTGAAGTACCTCTGGTATGATTTCTCAGAATGTCGGATACCTCTGGTGTAAATTATCTTTTCTTTTATAATAAGCCCCAAAAAAATTGAATATGAACGACAATAAAATCCAAAAAAAAATACAAGTACATAGAGTCCAACTATCTTCAGTCTCCATTGATATGATATGAGTCCCACATAGATATGAACATTAATAAAATCTAAACAATGATAAAATCCCATGAGAGACGCAACTATATGCATAGAGTAATCTTCTAGTTCTACCCCTCCCCTCTTTTCCTCCATTAATTTTTTTTTCTGAGGACAAATGGTAAGTATTAAATGAGGCAATGCCACAGTCAGGTGCGTGTCGTTCCACCCGTGATCAGATCGACACAGTACATAATCGGCACGCGCGCGTGGAATTAGTATTGGCTGATAGACAAAAGAAGCTATGACAGAACCAAAAGCAACATTGCAAAAGAAGAGACAAATTACAGAATTATTCCTCCCATCTTTTTTTTTAAATCACTTTTTACTTTTTACCACCGGGAGATACTGGTAATTTCCAATTGCATCCCTCCGTTTGATATGTCAATGGGGGAGAAGGTACCTAATACAATCTCATATTTTACCATAAATACCATAAGATACTTTTTTTTTTTCTCCTCCATTTTTTATGTGATACAATCACTATAATAATCTTCCATTTTCTCTATGGTTATCAACTTTTTCAAGGAAAAATATCAGTCATATCCCTTAGTATCACTAACACTTCTTGAAGATATTCAAACGTTATTTAGGTTTACTCTCAACACTATTCATTTTTATTTTTATATTTTTTCTTTTATTTTCATATTTATCTTTTATATTTTCAAACTTTCCCTTTTTATTTTCACATTTGCCTCACATCTTTATTGTACAAGTTTGAAACCCATTGTCTTCTTTCCCTAATCTCCTACGATGGTTTTATTATCCGGCCAAAAATTCTTCTCCAATCGACAGAAAAAGTATGTCTCCATAACTTCTCTTTTTCTTTATAAGTTAGAACCTATTTAAGTCGAAATACATCTTTTCCTTTCCTCTTTATTTATTTATTTATTGATTCACTCTATTGGACCATTCAAAATGAAGTTGTAGCAAAGATTTTGATTTCAATGCCGATGTGAAACTTCACTATTTCAGGCATGGTGGTGGCGGTGGTAGGTTCTGTGAAAGGAAAAAAATGGGGAGACATCAACGTAGTTGTTGCATTGGCTTAGTTGGCAACTGGTCTTGCAAAGCGTCTTGTAGTTGCTGGTAACCGGTCTGCCGATCGAGGGACTCTTTCAATCTCTCTTTGCTTTGTGGTCTGTTGATCGCAGAATGCCATCGTCTTCGGATGTGCAATGACTAAGGTTCATAAAGCTGACCCTGATGGATTTGGGGCTGGTGGGGCAACTTAGGATGACAAGCCATGTGAGTGTGAATTCATCTCAGTCATGTGTCGATACTGTAGATCATTATCATCATGGATGTTACTGGTTGCCTTGTTTTACATGTAACGTTCTCTTTTCCCTTCAAATCTCATGCCCCAATTTTATTGGCTGAATCCCCCATTTATTGTCTCAAAGAGGGACGAAAGAGAGAGAAAGAATCTAGAAAAACAATTCAAAAAAAAAATTTAGCTAACTTCCAGCCCACCGTTGAAACCAGCACAATTGCCACCGGTCGATAAACCTGAATCTGTTATGTAACAAATGAACCTTAAGTTTCCTTTTAAATTAAAAAAATGAAATATAAATATTATAGTTGTCATTAATAAATTTAAGATGATGACACATCTTCGATTAACAGCCATGACCTAAGAAAGGGGATCTGATTGATCAATATTTTGAAAAATAGGGATTGATAGTGCTTCAAGGGTGTTCTTTTATCTAATTACTCAAAAAATAAAAAAAAAATAAAAAACAAAATTACAGGGAGGGTTAGTGATTTTTTCCCCTGTTTCAATGTTGCATTTCCAAATTCGAAGGTCTCTTCTACCCACAGACCTCCTTTATTTATTTATTATACCTCTTTTATTTATTTATTTTTTTAAACTTTAGAAACATCCTTTCTTTATAACCAAGAGATGAAAGAGAGAGAGAGAGTGGCAGCAAACCCCAGATTCTAAGCAGACACACAGTCAAAGGTCGACAGGGCAACTGGCAACCAAAATAGTGAAATACCCACAAGAAAATAAAAAATTTATTAATGACTGATGACATGTATTATAACTTTTTTTTTTTTTTTTGCAATTTCCAACCATAAATAAATAAATAAATAGCTACATTTTTTTCCTCTGTTTCTGCTGCTATCTTATTTTTCCCCTCTGGGATTTTTTTTTCTATTTTAGATTTTCACATACATTAAAGGAGAAACACAATTAAAAATAAAAATAAATATTCCTCTAAAATTATGCTCTGCATCTTTTTTTTCCTCTCCACTATTTTTTTTTTATTTTCTTATACGGAAGCTACAAAAAAAAATGTATCTCCCAACCACCACATACATGGCCTCTCGCTCTCTTCTTTTTTTTTTTTTTTGGGGGGGTGGGGGCAAAGAGGGGGGGGGGGGGGGGGGGGATGAATTCTCTCCCCTTCCTTGCTACACTGTTGAGAATTTAATCTTCATAAACAGCTGGTGACTGTTTTCTTCATGCCACACGCATGTATGAGAAATTGCTCCTGATTCCATCCTTCACCTCAGATTATTCACTGCTCAATCTCCTCCTTTCTTTCCCTTTTTTTTTTTTTTTTTTTTTTTAAATTTATTTATTTTATTCAGCTCAAACACACCAAAACTCCCATTCCACCAAACCAAAACAAAATTGATTTGGGTGAGAAGTAAGAGCCCAACTCCTCATGACTCCACATCAGAAGGTCTGTTCAGTTTCCTCCTCTTAGCATCTGGACTAGTATGAGAAGAATTTGCACATGACCCAACTGTTTCATCTGTTTTATAGCTCAAGCATGCAGCATCCAGCACCCCAATTGGACTCTGGGGCACTGATGGAGCCAAGGCAGAAGGAGTTGCAGCAGCCTTAACAGACCCACTAATCAATGACTCATCTTGGATTAGTTCAAGACACTTCAACACTCTCATCTGCAAATCAAAACAAAGATAACCCACTTAATAAAATTGTTCTTAAGGCTTAATAATGGAAAAGATTTTTTAAATAATAAAGAAAAAAAAAAAAAGTAAAAGCAAAAACACTCTTACCTTTTCTACATGTATGAAACAAGATACAGCCTTATCAAAGTCCACTGTTTTGTTTTCTGAGGATACAGATATAGCCACTGCTGCTGCAATCTCTGATGATCTGAATTCTAAAAAGCCAATCCCTGCATTCAATTCCCACCCAACCAGTGGTTGTGGGTCAGACCTCCTTTGTTTTCCTTCTTTAATATTTCACTGGTAAGAACATATTAACAAAGAGAGAGAGAGAGAGAGAGAGAGAGAGAGAGAGAGAGAGGACCTTTAATTGTGCTTAAGATCAGTTGAATCGCTCGAGAGATAGACATTTTAGATGGAAGTTGGTCGTCATTGATCTTACGAAGAAAATAATCAATGAAGGAGAAAGGAGTCACAGCCTGCATTCTCCACTTGAGTGTACTCAACACAAGAAGTTCCATTCTCTGAATCGTTTTAGCTTCAAAGACGAATTTGCAATCCCCAACCTGATAAATATAACATCAACCCATATCAGCAAACCCATCAATTACAAATTTAGATTAAAAAAAAAAAATTCTAACAGAAAATGGTTCTGCAATCAATATGATCCTTCACCTGTAAATCTAGGGACAGAGTGACTTCTGTCTCCTCCATTTTGGCTGCCAAAGATAAACAAGCCACAGCCAACAACTGCATCATCCAAGTTTTCCCTCTCTACAAAATAAACAAAATCAAAGAGGGGATAAGATTAGAGACAATCCAAGATGAAACTCAGAAACTATGAAATCATCCTCTTGTGGGTCAATTTCCTCAACTTACAGGAAATTCATAGGTTGAAAGGAATCGATCCAAGTAATTTATTGACAAATAGGCACTCAAAGGTCCAAAACGGTAATAGGCATGAACCTGTTTTAAGACCAAAATAATGACATTAGTAATCATTGAAAAAGACAATCAAACTCGGTCCAAAAACAGTAACACATTCAACAACAGCGACAATCAAAGCAACGATGGGAAAAAACAGGAATGAACCCACCAAACCCAATTGGGGAAAGAAATTACTATCATATAAATATTTTGACAAGGATGAAACGTGATTAGAAGAAGAAATCGCAAACTCAGTTTCAGAAAAGGAAGCATGAAGGGACCTCATCATCAACAGGCCGATTTCAAGAGATGCATGAATACAAACGGATAGATAGAAAGAAAAAGAAAAAGAAAAAGAAAAAGAAAATGGAAGTATCAAAATCAATACCGATAATCAGAACAAACGAAACGCGCTTATTTCACAAATCAGAAACGATCAAAACGAAAGAAGAAATGAAAACCCATTATTAACAATCTCTACCATCCAGAGCCAAAGTTCCCATTTCAGAAAACCAATCTTCGATCAGAGAAAATGATGATAAAAGCAAGAAAAGAAGGAACAAAATGAAAACCAAAACTCAGAAACTCCATTAAAAAAAGCCCTGCAACCCACCTTCCTAATCCAATCAACAGCCTCTCTTCTAACACCAATATCCAAATCCCCACTCTGCAACCTCTTCAAGTAATCATTTCTAGGCAAATGCTGGCATTCCTTGGAAACCATCAAACTTAAGCATTCCTCAGTTTGTAAGGGAAGCCCAATCGGTAACTCCCCACTATGAAAGCTTTGGTTTTGATTCAGTGTCTGAAGGTTCTGTGTAAGCCAAGCATCCCCATCATTAAACTCCTCTCCAACCCCATCAAACGACAGGATACTACTATTATCTTCTGCACATAGAAGGTTAGAGTATGAGCAATCAAAACTGGGTGCCATTACACAATTCTGAGAAGCCTCTCTTACCCCCTCAAATCTCATCCAAGAGAAAAAAGAGAGTAGAAAACAAAGATCTTCTCAAAGGTGAATAGGATGAATGGGTTCCCTCATCAAAACCCAACAAAAAAAAGTTGCAGAGACAAAACAAAGACTCAAGGTTGGTTTTGACGAGACTGATGTAACTTGTAAGAGAGGAGAGCTTATGTAGGGAGACTGGGGGTGGGGACTGTCAGGTTTAGGGTAAGAGAGAGAAAGAAGAGAGAGATTGAATGGAAATGGAGAAAATAACAATGGAAAAGAACAAAATTAATGGTGGGTGGAAATGAAAACAAAATTGGGAAAAAAGTTCTCAAAAGGTAAAGTGAGATACAATTCAATTTCCATTTGTTTCATATGAGATTATTGTTTGTGAGTGATTGAATATATGATTATGATGATGTAATTATTAAAATCTATCTCTTCATACATAGAAATTTCATATTTAATTTGTTATAATTTAAGATGTCCAGTACAGAAAACGTGATTTAGTGAAAAGATTACGTTCTTCAAAATGCCCTTCTCATTCTAATTAATTACTACAATTTACCTTTTCTTTGGATTCCCAGAATACCCTCATGGATGAAGACAAAAACTTACTGGGGAAACAGCTAATCTCAACTAAAAGGTAATGGTTTTTTAGTCAATTCGAAAGACAGGTGTCAAGTCACACTTGCCATCTATAAAAAAAGCCCAGAGTTGGGAGTTTCTGGTGGAGTAATTTTAGTGAAAGTAAAAGGGTAAAAGGGTAAAATTTTAAATTCATGTATCAAGAAATGACCAATCGACGCAGCCCCTTGTCTTTTTTTACCCTTTTTTTTCGTGGGGACGCATTTTGCTGATATCTCTCTCTCGAGACTGATGACCGGAACAGCCGTTTCTTAAGAACTTACAGAACTTTAGCCTTTTTATACGGTTCTTTTTATACGGTATTAATCATTGGGCGTGAATATATATATACATGGACAATATTTATGATTAGATTTAGTATGTATAAATATTTATTACTAGATTTTACTACCTTTTGGAGCTGATTATATTTCTATTTCTGTTTCTTCATAGATAGCCCAATTGGCTCCACCACAGCCCAACAGGCTTGAGTTATCTTTTGATCCTTTCCCTTTATAAGAACATAATGCTATCTATTTTTATCGATTTTTTTTATCAATTTTTTTTATTTATTTTTATGGATGAAGATGAAAATGATTTTTTTGAAGTAAAAACTCTCATGCAAGATCAATCACGGTACGAGAAATGGTTTTTTCAACAGGACGCTACGTGGTCAGGGAGAATACAGATGTTAATGCAAGAGTCTCATATAATCTGGATGTGAGAAGACGTGAGAAAATACAACGATCTTTTCTCTAAAATATAAAAGGAACAAGAATAGTTTCTTAATGATATTATTCAATTATATGCATAATGCGAAAGAGTTACGATTTAATAATGCAAAAATGAAGTCCGAGTTTTTTCCGGTTTTGATGGAACCTTAAAAGCGCTTTAATTGTATCGTCTCCATCGAAATAATTGTGTTCGATTGCGGAAATCAATTCAACTACTTCAATCAAGATGATATTTTATGCTACTTTAAAATGTTAGTGCACATACTTAGGATCATAATGATCTAAAAATAAAAGGAACAAGAACAGTTGCTAAATGATATTCAATTATATGCATAACGTAAAAAGGTTACTATTCAATAATGCAGACATGAAGTCCGAGATTTTTTGCGGTTTTGTTGGAACCTTAAAAGTGCTTCCATTGTGTCATATCCATCAAAAAAAATTTTGCTTGGTTGCGGAAATCAATTCAACTACTTCCATCAAGATGATATTTCATGCTAGTTTAAAATTTTAGTGTATATATTTAGGATCATAATGATCTGAAAATAAAAGGAACAATTAGCAGTTTCTTAATGATATTCATCTATATGCATAACGCGAAAGGGTTACTATTCAATAATGTAGACATGAAGTTCGAGAATTTTCCGTTTTTTATGGAACCTTAAAAGCGCTTCCATTGTATCGTCTCCATCGAAAAAACTTGCTCCATTGCGGAAATCAATTCAATTACTTCAATCAAGATGATATTTCATGCTATTTTTAAAATTTAGTGTACATACTTAGGATCATAATGATCTGGAAATAAAAGGACTTCAATTATATGCATAACACGAGAGGGTTACGATTCAATAATGTAGACATGATGTCCGAGATTTTTCCGATTTTGATGGAACCTTAAAAGCGTTTCCATTGTATCATCTCGATCGGAAATAATTTGCTCTATCGTGGAATTCAATTAAACTACTTCAATCAAGATGATATTTCATGCTATTTTAAAATTTCGGTGTACATACTTAAGATCATAATGATATGAAAATAAAAGGAACAAGAGCAGTTGCTTAAAGATATTCAATTATATGCATAACACAAAAGGGTTACGATTCAATAATTTAGAAATGAAGTCCGAGATTTTTCTGGTTTTGATGGGACCTTAAAAGCATGCATCATCTCCATTGAAAATTTTTTGGTCGGTTGCAAAAATCAAGATCACTATATTTTACTTCAAAGAAACAAAAATTGAAAATTTTTTAACATATAAAATATTACACCTAAATTTTCCTATAAAATTTTACATCAAAATAAACGGATCCATATGTCCTTTAATTCCATGTCTTACTAGTACCAAAACTTTGATCCCACGAGTACTTGACCAGGATATCATTCATGGGCTTTGATCCATCATTTGTGGTAACTAGCTCCATGCCTTAACACAAGTGGCATAACCCATAAAACCTATATGTTTTCCCTCATGCCGAGAATCTCTTAAGCCACATCAATAGGGTTTGATAAACAGCGTCACCAATAAGAGGCCCAAATGGTCAAAGAGTGTCAAAGACTCGAGAGAATAGTTAGAAAATATCAAAATATGAGAGGGTGTGGGAACCGACCCCACATTGACAAAAGTGAATCTTTTCCAATAAAAATTAATTCATATATATACATAATGGAATATATAAATACGATAAAAAATTAATCTATATACATAATGGGGATATATAGATACGATATCTTATACACCTACCACCATTCAGTGTTTTCCTAAAGCATGAAAAGGTGTCACGTTTCCCCATAAGCGGGTTTGTCCCCCAAAAAAAGTGTCACCTTTCTCTTTCATTATAAATTTCTATTTATCGTATAAATCATCTAAAAAGAAATAATCATTTATAGTCTAACATTACACTGGCAGGATCTACCAAAGATCTTAACACTGCCTTGGTACCGGATACTGCAGGTTACTCCTAAACATGGCTTAATTCACCATTCCCAATAAGAATTAAAACAAAATCAGGAAAAAGATCTTTATGCTATCATAAATATTTATCAAAACCATTTATTTTAAAAGGGTAATTTAGATAAGAGATACTCCACGTTTTGAAAAATTATAAGAGAGCTAGGTATTTCATATTTCAAAAATCATATTAGAGGTACTTTTTCTCACATTTTCAACATTAACCCTATTTAACGTTGGTATTCCTTAAGTTAACCATTAGATCTGCCTCAAATTTTCAAGGATTGATCGTTTCTTGATGAATTATCCTTATTTCGTGCCTGATCGTTGGTACGCCCATCGAAAAATAGTAAGTTGGGGTGTGGAGTTTTCACCGGAGATGTATACCACAGTCAAGATTTGTGATTTGGTGATGAACAATCGCCGATGAAGAAGGGTCACAGGAGAGGACAAGGGCAGGAGAGGAGGTGGGTAATTGAGACAATTATGAGCACATGAGAATCCGAGTGATGAATTGTTACGATAATGAGATGGTGAGAGAGTGAACCAAAGGGGATTAAAAAAGTTAAACTAAATAGGAGTAAATTTGAAAGTACAAAAATAAAATGTACACCAAGTGTAATATTTTTGAAACATAAGGTATCTCTGGTATTATTTCTCAAAACGTCAAGTACCTGATGTAATTTACCCATTTTAAAATAAGAAAATCTTAATTTGAAAATAAAAAAATCTATTTTTGGGGAAAATGATAGACAGTCCTTATTTGACATAGGGGAAAGAACAATGAATCGCACAAAAAGATGTATTTTTCCTTTTTCAGTCTAATGCTAGGGTGTTCCCTTTGGGGGATTTGTAATTAAGATTTAATGAACTGCAAAAATTGATAATTAAAAACAATAAATGATGAATTAGGAGAGTCTGGAAATAATTAAGATTGTAATGAAAAAAAAAATTAAAAATTAAAACCCTCACATAAGGGGACGTTTTTGTAGTCAATGAGTTATCAATGACATTATTAGATGAAAATTCATGTAAATTAGATGATAATTGACAAAGTTATGATAGTTGGGTGTGGTTCGTCTCAAGTTGGTGATCTAGCGGTTGGAAAAATTGATCAACTTAAGACGAGCAAGAGTCATTTCTATAATTGTACTAGTGAACCTCAATTAGATTCAGGCATGATACATTTTTAGTAATTGGGATAACCTAATGACTCTCTTTTAAATCCGTCCCTGATCGAACCAAATGAGAATAAAGCAAAGTTTTCAATCATTGATTGATTTGATTAAAAATAACCTCAAATATCTAACTCAAGTGACACTGTAGTTTTTCCGCTTCTTCTAGCATATTAGCTGTTGTATATAGTTAGCCCATTGTTTCTTTCTTCATTTGTTTAGTGGTTTTCTTCATTTCTTTCGATTCATTATCATCATAGGCCAAAATATTAGATTTTGAATAAAAAATTTGTATTTTTAATCAACAATCTTACTCAGTGGAGGTGAGCATAATAGAGCTTATAACTAAGAAATAGATAATAAAGATTTGAATAGATTATACATGTATCAATTTAATTTCTACGAAAGACTATATATATATATGTCCAATTTCAATGATCTATGTTATGCTAAAGGAATATTTATATCATGCAATCAATTGTAAAACCAGGGAAAGTATAAAGTATACATAAAAGACGGCTTTTTTCTATTATTTTAGCATCAGTTATCCAATTTTTTTCATAGAGACGGATCTACATGCTAGCGGGGCATATTGAAATGTTGTACGCTAGTGGAAAAATGGGAGTACAATGAAGACCACTAGCCGATTATTCGGAGAAATGAGAAAGGGAGCTCAATTGTTGAGGAGAAAAAAAGAAGGGATGTGAGAGGGAAGTACACATCGACAACTTGTACTTCATTTTCCCTTTTTGAGCACCAAAATAATAATAATTATTTTAACATGCTCATTTTTTTAAATTTTGGAGGTAAGGGTGCAATTTGGGTCTCGAAGTGGAATTGATCACCTCTTAAAATCCAAAAAACACCCATCTCTGTTACAAAATGGGATTATGGGACCAGAGATTATGGGGCAAGTTTCCAACACATGCATCTGTTATGGTTGGAAATCGTTCCGTCGATCTGCGATACAGACAACCTGCAATCATAAAAATTAGACAAAGGAGTTGGGCGACACTCCGATGCCTAAGTTAAATTCTTAATATAAACAGTCAAAAGAGATAGCAGGAAGCTATCTCCAGTTTAGAAAGAGAGGAGAACGTAGAGAGAGTTTGAGTGTGAAAGAGATGGGATGAATAAGAACGGTTGAGTGAATGAATAGTGAGAGTGTTACTTGAGGGGATTGCCCTTCATTTATAAAGATAGGCAAGAAACATAGAGGTACCGAAACTCTTGAAGGTCATACGCCAGTGGGGCTACCAGGTGTCGCGCTGTGGGACACCCTAGTCATAGACTCCGAATAAGAGTAGGAGACTGTAGCAAAATGCACCAAGTGACAGATGTCACCATGTGAGTGGTCAGTGCAACTCTATTTGCCTAGTCGGTATAAGCCTCTTCCAGGAGTCATGTGTAAGATTTTCATTGGATGATGTGTTTCCTCCCTAACAACGTCCAAAGCCAAAAACCCAATAAAGAACTAGAGTGGTTAAGACTTGTTTAACATGCATATATTATTTAGGAAAATTTACTCATACCACCCCAGCTGACCTATTGGTCAAACACAAATATTACCCTAAAGTTGACAACAACTACACATGCTATCCTTAAACCCCAAACATTGTTACACAAAGGAATCCAAATCCTCTCCGCTCCAGCTCCCTGGCTCCCACTCCATCCAACCGTTGGAGTCCGTTAGAGTTCGAGCCGGCTCACAACTCCAACGATTGGATGGGGTGGGAGCCGGGGAGCCGGGAGAAGAGGATTTCCACTCTACATAAAGATTCACTCTGTTATTTTTTCTATTAGATGCTGATGTCAACACGATGAAATTTTTTTAATGTCCAAAATACCTTTATGGGTATAGTAAAAATATGAAATTAGTCTTGTGTCTTAAAACCCCTAACCATTTCCTCTTTCTTGTTCATTTTCTCCAAATCGTAAATCACGATTGAGGAGAACGAGAACGAAGGCAATTCCATCGACGAAGTCTCAGGACACCTCCATCGACAACGTCTCAGGCTCCTATGCCTTCCCCTGCTCCATCCTCTCCGGGTTCCCATGCTCCCATCCAATGCTACCTGACCCAGGCAATAAGCACGAGTAGGACGAGCTTGAGTATGACTCATTACTATACCGGGTCAGCTTTCCACTTTGAAGGCACTCCGAACTCGGTGGTTCTGGTTTCACCTTGGGTTGGGTGAATTGGGTCTGGGTGGTACCTTCCGTTGTGGTGCTTGTGGTGGACTTGGAACGTGAAACTAAAAAATTGCCATGTTCCTAATTCCCATAGAGGTATCAATTTTGTTGTAATTAAAGTTATAATTTAAGTAAGGGTTATGTTGGAATACAAAGAAAAACTAAGAGTTATCATTTATTTTGTTAATTGTTATTACTAAATACTAATGAGGATTAAGCCATTAAAGATAATGAAATTCAAAACTTCAAGTCCATTCACTCACAAGTTAGGGTTTCGTATTGAGTGATTTGGAAGTGACACATTTCAGATTTTATTTGGGTGTTTGTATACTTGAGAATTGATTTTTGATTATTTGTATGTGTAGAAATATATATTCAATTATTTCTATGCTTCTACCAAAAAAAATATTTTTCCGCTTAGAAATTTTGGACATGGTTGAATATTTGAGACTATAAATGCCCAAAACTGTTAAGGAAATGGAATTGGATCGTCTATTATTAAACATGATCAGATCTTAGTTTTGAGTAAGGATGTAAATGGATATCTGAAATTTTGGATCAGATTCGAATTTGATCCGTTTAGGGGAACATTCGGATTCAGATAGTAGAAGTCGAATGGTCAGGATTATATCCGCTCCATTTAGTCTAGTGTTAAGACGTATTTGGTTTAATATTTATATAACCATTTAAGGTTTCGTTTCTTATTTTCTTAGGATAAGCTATATATTTATTTTAAACTAGAGTTTTCTTACATTTTCCATGCAATTGTATTTTAATTCCATTTTCAAGATTCAAATCGGATTTTAATCGGACATCTAGTTAAATTTCGAATTTGGTTTTTATACATATATCGGATTTCAAATTTTTGATCGGATTCGGATAAGGTAGTTGGTAACCAGATTCGGATAGTGTTGTATCCAATTCAAATTCGATTTGTTTACATCCCTAGTTTTGAGACAGTTTAGTAGATAAATGGGATGGTTCTAGGATTGGTCTCCTTAGAACCATAACCAATAAGGTGATGGAGTGTGTCCAGTAGAAGGGGTTGGAGAAGATTGGTAGATGGGGATAGAGCGTAACGAGTAGAAGCCTAGTCTAACTACAGACATGGGGATCCTAATTTAATGGGTTTTCGTATGTATATTTTTTTTTTGCCTAATGACCATTTAGGAAAGAATTCTCTAGTCTCCGTTTGTTTTGCCGTAAAATTTTACGTGTAACAACTTATATGTGATTTTTTTTCAATGTTTGTTTCTAAGAGGTAAAATATAGTGATCTCTAAAGGAGAGGGAAAATGAACTTCAACTTTCTTTTACCTATTGGAAACAAATAAAACCAATATTAAAAAAAAATTACTTAGCAAATGCTACGTACTCGTATAAAATTTTACGACAAAACAAATGAAGCTTCAATGGGCATATCTAGTTTTGCCTCATATGATTATTGGATACCAAAGAAATATTCTTAATAATCTATGCATCCAATTTTAGCCTCAAATTCAACTATTATCTTCCCATCTAATGTCTACCCTCCCATATATGTCTAACCACCACCAATATAGCCCTAGATTTTTCAATATCTTGTTTTGCCACTTGACAAATTGGATTGATCTAAAATTTGACATGTAAGCAAGGGTACTTAAGCTCTAGGATAGAAATCCTCCCCTGTCGTCGGAGAGGTGCCAACGGCGATCATACAACTGACCTTCACCCAAAATGCATACCGACACATGAATATGCACACCAGATGAAGGCCAACCGTACGATCACGATTGACACAACTAAGCAACTGGAGACAATTTATATCCTAGGCACAACCGATTCACAAAATTTCAGTTCCAATTTGATTTGCCAGATGGTAAATCTAGGTATTCATTGGGGAGATTCTTTCCTATTCTTTCCTAAATGCCTGTGGACAGAAACTCAAATCCAGGTTTTTTTTTGTTTTTTTGTTTTTATTACAGGTATTGCTTAAATAATTTTTTTTCCAGAAAGTATTGCCATTGCATGAGGTGAGAGATTTAGAAGACTGAACAAGAAATTCTTTAAACTTTTTAATAGATTGTACCCATATGGTGTAACCTGAAGAACCCTAGTCCAACTAGGAATATGCCAATATAGTGTAGCATGTACTTTTTTGCCCTATGGAGGATACAAAACGTATTGTACCTGTGGGGATTGTTTGTGATTGGGGAACCTAATATAATGGGTTTTTTTTAAGTTATTTTTTATTTTTTTTAAAACTATTTTTTCAGTAAATTTTTTTACTCCATTGTCGTTGACGAAAAAAATATTCTTAATAGGCACATCTAGTTTTGCCATGTAGAAGAGTAATGCGGCTAATCTGACTATTGAATGTTTGGTGAATCATTTGAATATATCATCGATAAAAACTCAATCCCCTCCTATCTATTTTCTATCTTCTATTTATTTTCATGCATCATTTTTAATCTGCGTTTTCTTAATAATCCCAAATTTTCGATGCCTTATTTTGTCACTTGATAGATTCAGATTGGTTTGACATTTAACATGTGAGTAAGCAATCTTATGTCACTATAAAAAAAAAAAAAAAAATCTTATGTCGAAATGCCACATGACATATCTAGGTGCTTGTCAAGGAAATTCTTTTTCAATCTCTTGGGTAAAAAAAAAAAAAAAAAACCCTATTTCATGGGTCTTTCTTAACTATTTTTTTTCTTTTTACTTTTTCGAGGTCTTTCTTAACTACAATATTTGCCATTAGTATGAAGTGAGAGGTTTATTTCACCCCAAAATTCTTTTCTTAATGTCCGTGTGTAAAATGTAATTCTTTAATTTTACGGGTCTTTCTCAACTAATTCTGGTTTTACGAGGTCTTCTTTAACTACAATATTTGTCATGTGCATGAACTGAGAGATTTAGAAGAATACTGAACAATAAATACTTGAAATTTTCTAATGGATCATTATTTATTGGGTTTTTTACTTGACAATAGCATGTCTCAAGGCCCTCTTTACACTATATTCCTTTAATGTATACTCATTAGGTCATCATGGACACGGGAGGATAGTTTTGGTATTTGAGACAGAAAGGATGAGAGAGTTTGGCATTGATCCGACAGACACTGAGCACCGATGTCAACAATATTAGATCGATGTCAAGTATAGTATCCCTTACTTAGTTATTTATAATTAGTATGATGCAACTTGGACTGAGTTTGAATCGCTTCTTATGTGGGGGATCTCCGAGGTTGGGTTTGATCTGGTTTGAGATAAATTACTGAACGAACTAGATTTATAGGATAGTTGCATCATATACAAACACATGTAAAATAATAAACAAACTTCAATAGTTTTTTTTTTTTTTTTGGTGGGGGGGCAGGGTAAATTGTGCTTTTAGTAGTTAGATCATTGCTCTGTATTCGATGAGAATCCATATTTGTTTATTTTGATTTGAACATACTAAGGCAAAGCAAGATTAAGGCTCTCATTGGTATGTATTATTGAATTAATTATAGAATACCTTATGATATATGTAGTTGTTTTGTATGATTTATGGTCCTTATTTATATTTAAACTAATTAATATAATTTAAAATCTAAAAATAAGTTAGAATGTATTTATCATTATTGTAATAATCTATTATTATTTCTTTATGTCTAGTGATATCAAACGATTATTATTTATGACTCATAAATTATTTTATAAATGATTTATTATAAATCACTCATAAACATAAATATAAACTATACCAAAGAAATAAACTAGATTGTTTTTAATCAATCTCTAAACTATTTAGAGCAGAGATCTATCAATGATATAGGTGGAAGCTGTTTCAAATTTATCTTCAATCCTCTTTATTTTTTGGCTTATGGTATGTCAATTAGTCATCAAAATTTGTACATATGTTGTCTACGTTACCATCTAATTATGATAAGATTTTCAACCTAGTCCAACATTATCACAAGTCAAATAAGACACTAAAAAATTGTTTTAAAATGTCATTTTTCAATTTATTCGAAAGTAAAAGGGGAAAATTCTATGCATAGCTATATGATTCAAAATATAAATAGGTAGTGAATTCCAAACAAATACTTAGAATCTAATTACTTATCTATTAACTGAATTTGATCTATTCGAGTGTTTGAATTCGAACCCGCTAAGGATTTGGGTATCCAATTAGTTTTTTTTTTTTTAATAATAAAAATATTAATAAAGATAAGATAAATTAACATAAATCTTTCTATCTAGTGAGATTATTATATATATATAAAAAAAAAAAAAAAAACCCAAAAAACCAGTGTAAATATAATGCCTATAATATCAGATTATATTGTAGCAAACATTTCCAAAAGGTATCCAAATTTTTATCCAACACTCTATTATCCAGATAAATGTTTACCAAATCCTGATTTCGACCATCCATTTATTTCTCTATATACACTTGAAATGACCACCACGAAATATGATATTCATGTGGTATGTTCAAGTAATTCTCTTTTAGTATGATCATATGTATTCTTCATGATATCATATGATATGTCAGAAATCATTTCACTTACATTGATTAACATGTTCACATGTATTGTTTATGTTATTTTAAGTTTTTGTTCTATCATAAAATATTAATCTTCAACTTCATGATCATGTTTGAATATTGGATAAAAATTAGTCAATAGCTTGGTCTGTTGTCGATACTTGAAACAATTTTAAATACAAAATACATTAAAAATTGATCACAAATAATATGGATGACGTATAAAGTGTGTGGTTTTTTTCCTTTTTTTTTTTTTTTAAATGTAGAATTTCGTATATATTTTTCAAAAGTTCACTAAGGGATTTAATATATGTAACAACACCCCATTATAATGGTGATTGTGATGAGGCTGATTGGATGAGATCAATTGTTTTCTTCTCAGCAACGCTGTATAAAACCTAGAATTTAAATCAAGGCTCTAAAAAGCCAATCTAAATGTTGAAATTCAACTTGGAATCAACTAAACCCAATTCTAATTAAATTTGATTTTTAATATCTAGCTATACAAAGTCAAGCAAAATTCAACTTAAGTTTGGGTAATATTGATATGATTCCAATTAATTTCAAGCTGATTTGAATTAATAACTGTTGGGGAAAATAATAGTTGACAGCTGAATCCAATCGTAGAAAATGAATTTCAGGAGGACTTCAGATGGTGACCACGTGGCGTTCATCTAGAGATTGAGATCCATGATGTTGGAAAGTGGGCGTTATAGAGAGCTCAGGTTCGATCCTATGATCTGACTCGGACAAGATGTGACAGGTAGATAAGGGTGGTTGGGTCATTAATGGATTGTCTTTAATAGCCATAAATGCTGACAACAACCATTAATGAAAGGTATGCTAATCTGACCCGTCGATTCGTAAGATCTCGACCCAAATCGGCTGGGCATCAGAATATTATTTGGTAGAAGCACAATGACAGAAACAGATATTTGGTGGCTATGAGGAACATAGCCAAAAAGGGGGTCGAAAAGTGGTTGACATGATGTTGTAGCATGAACTAGGGGGTCGTATGCCTGTTAACCTACTATATCTTGGATAGCTAATAATCAAATAGTGACAGCCATAAGACAGCGGGCCTAAAAAAGAAAGGTACACATTTTTGTGAATCTATATATATGTAATTCGAAAGTAGGAAAAGGGAAATGGAATGAAAAATTCTAGTGGGATTGGAATTTGGAGAATGTTAAAATAAAACTCTCTCTTTCTCTTTTTCTCGGTCTCTCGTCTTGGTAGTTTTTAATTAAGTTCTTTCAACCCCCGAGTTCAGTCAAGGAGGAAATAGTATTGATCAACTGTATCTCAGGGAACCCTTGTTACATGAAGGAACTCCATTTTCAGTAAGAGTTCCATATTGTCTGTCTTGGCTAATTCTCTTACGGATTCCAGCGACAACAGTTTGGCGCCCACCGTGGGGCCCTGACATACTTTGTTTGTTCAAACCTTTCCTCTTTGTTTTTTCGGAGCTTTCCTAACTTTCCTCCTTTTCCTCACTCCCATTTTCTTCCTATCTACTCAAATAGTTCTTTGAACCTTGACATGGTGCCAGTAGGAAGAGCTGAAAGCTCTTACAACTTACGAGAAACTCAAGCCAGACGGGCCGAAGCTAATATGACAAGAGAGCGGGATGAGGCCCCAAGAGGACCAGATCCCCAAGATGTGTTGCCAGAAGAACCAACCAATGATGAAGCGGGTGGTTCTAACCCAGATCCGACTCAGTATGTTTCCAGGGAGCAGTTCGACAGATTAGCCCAACAGTTGGCCGCTCTGACAGAACTATTGCAACAACAGCCAACTGGAGTACCAGCACCTTCTGCACCACCAGCAGATGTACCTGAAGTTCCACAAAGATTACGACAATCTAGACGTTTTGTGCCACGCGCCACTCCCCCCAACCCAAGGAGGGAAAGCCCATCAGTAGATTCGTATAACCAACGGGGTCGAAGCAGTCAGTGGGGGGACCCATGACGCCAATCTGTCCCAGGGGTCGACCCCACTGAAGTCGTTGAAAGTAGCCAGGAGTCTCTGGGCATTTCTCGCCAGACGTCTACCTCTCGGAGGACGGGATCGCGACAAGGGGCCAGGTGGGCTAGAGCCAGAGTGTACACTGAAGCAGAGGTGGCACGGGAGGCTCAAAGAAGGGTTGATGAGGCTAGGCGTGCCAGAGAAGATGCTCAGGCCAGGGTCGATGCTGTCCGACAAGCTCGAGAGGATGTCCAAGCAAGGAACCAAGAAGCTAGGAGACTTCAAGAAGAAACCCAAGCCAGGGTTGAAGAGGCCAGACACATCCGAGAAGAGGTCCAGGCTAGGGGTTGATGCAGCGCGAGGAGAAAGGATGGCGGCTGCACCATCCATCGCGGTGCCATCAACCGTTGTTCCAGTCGCGACTTTACCAACGACAAATAGCTCCCATGCAGGGAATGAAAAAACTAAGAGATTAGAACGTCTTGTCAAAGAACTGACGGACCGAGTACAGCAAGTGGAAAGAGGGGTCGATTCAGCTGCTCTTCAGGAGTATGCCACAGAAACTGTCACACCCCAATTCTGATCCAACCAGAATGGTGTGAGTGAACCGTCATTGAACCAACGGTTCACACCAAGATCTCGAATAGGCCGTGTCCACTCATACAAACCATTACACATAACCACAATCAGAATATAAATAATACAGCGGAAGTCTTTAAATAAATGAACTGAGAATCTATTGATAAATTAAATAAAATATCCAATTATTTAATTTCAAACATATAATATAATACCCTTACATCCATTTAGTCCAACTGAAAATAACTGAAATAAATAAATAAAACCAATCAAAGGTACACGCAGAAAGGGCACTCGCATGAAGCGTCATGCTCGTCCTCTCCTGTCTGTACATCCAACGCAGCGAACACCACCATAAGCCGGAGTGTTCATGTAGTCATCCACAGTGTAACCTGCATCAACATCTAAAAATATGTATATATACAAAGGGCGAGCTCACAACTTAGCTCAGTAAGACAATCAGACAGTTTCACAATATTATGCATGAATAACAATTATTTTATGCTGTGGTCTGATTTTTAAGTTTGCAATGTGCTATAGAAAGGTTTGGTGGCCCCCGCACCTCTATACACGAGTGTGTGGCACCTCATGGATCACACCCCCATTGGCCCACATGCACCCATCATGGAATAGAGATAGAGCTAAGATACCCCCGTACCTCCCCTGATGCTTTACCCATACCAGTACCTAAGCCCCTACTGGCCAGGGCTCACAAACTGGGCTCGCAACTAACCAATCCTCTATGTCATCAATGTATGCTCTATCCTAGCACAGCTGTCTATGGCATAGAGATTGAGCTAAGACATTCTCATACCTCCCCTAATGCCCTATCCGCAACTAACCCACTAGGATAGAAACAATACGCAGGTAGATCCTATCCCAACATAACTCCCTACGGCATAGAGATAGAGCTAAAGCATCGTGGACAAGCCAGCGTCGACTCGGAGACCACAGTGCCACATAACCATGGCCAGGCCAACATTGTAAGACCCGCACTCTGAAAACCCGGTCTAAACCTTGGTTTTGTGTCATGACAGGTCTTCCGATCATCATCGGGCCAGACGGGGCAAGCGGATAACAAACAGGTACAAAATCAGACCGAAGTCGACCAATTATACTTGATTTTAGGTATACCGGTCGATGGTACCGGTCTTGGTACCGGTCGACCGGTATGGCCTGTGCAGCTATGTGTGGGAATCTAGAAATTGGTCTCTACGGGTCCCGCTTTCCTGATTTCGAATCCTAGAAGTTTCCTAATCCTACTAGGGTTACTAAACCCTATTTATAGCCTATAAATACACCCTTAAGCCTCCTCAAATCCTTTCCATTGTCTCTCACAAACCCTAGAGAAGAGAAAGAACTTGGAAAGGAGAATGGGCTAGGAAGAAGAAGGAGGTGCCGCCATTACCGTTCGACGACGCTCTCATTACGCCAGTCAACGGTAAGTGTTTGAATCCATCTTCTTACCCTATGTTAGTTGTGTGGATCGATCAGTACCATGCAAAGTAGGTATTGATCTAAAACCCTAAATTGGCCAATAAACCCTAAGTTGCCGTCAAACCCTAGATTCAAGTTTCGAGATGATATTCATCGAAACGAGACTTGAATGAGTTGGGGATAACTCTAACTCAAAGCCTAGACTTAGAATGGATAGGAGAAACCCTGAAAATCCATGGAGGATGATCGTCGGTAGTCGAAAAACCCATGTATGGTCTTCCGGAGACATACCGGTCGACTATACCGGGTGCACATAGTGCGACCGGTATGTGCGACCGCTATCTCTCGGGAGGTTGTCTGTGGGGACCGGCTGACCATACCGGTTGCCGGTCTTTCCCACGAGCCGACCGGTACATGCCACCGGTCAGCTCTGTGAGGGTATTTTGTAACCATGTTGGTTTCCGACCAACATGAAACCCTAAACAATATATTCTAATGAAACCCAAATAATCTTGTAGGACTTTGTGACTTATCGTTTGGATCTTGCGACGTGGAGCAAGTGATCGAACGAGCGTCAGGTAAGGGAATCTGACCCAAACCTAATAATTAATGGACAGTAAATTGTTGTTAATCACCTGATTATATGAGATGTGTTGTTTGTGCATATTCATATGCCATCCTTTACTTTCAGTTATTATTACTGTTCATGCATTGATAGGATGTGATTGTTTTCGTTAGTGTGTGGAGTGGGGCATGGGCCTGGGATCGCTCTTCACATTAGCACCTTTTGTAGTATTCTGTCTTAACATGCTCGGTACGGGTGGGGCATCAGGGGAAGGTCGTGGTACGGTGGTCTCCGATATTGATGTTGTCCCGGCCATTGTTATGTGGTACTGTGGATTTCGAGTCGACGCTGGCTTGTCCACGATGCTTTAGCTCTATCTCTATGCCGTAGGGAGTTATGTTGGGATAGGGTCTACCTGCGTATTGTTTCTATCCTAGTGGGTTAGTTGCGGATAGGGCATCAGGGGAGGTGTGGGAATGCCTTAGCTCTATCTCTATGCCATAGACGGCTGTGCTGGGATAGAGCGTACATTGATGACATATAGGATTGGTTAGTAGCGAGCCCAGTTTGCGAGCCCTGGCTAGTAGGGGCTTAGGTACTGGTATGGGTAAAGTATCAGGGGAGGTACGTGGGTATCTTAGCTCTATCTCTATTCCATGGTGGGTGCATGTGGGCCAATGAGGGTGTAATCCATGAGGTGCCACACACTCGTGTATATAGGTGCGGGGACCACCAAAATTTTCTATAGCACATTGCAAACTTAAAACCAGACCACAACATAAAATTGGTTGTTACTCATGCATAATATTGTGAAACTGTCTGATTGTCTTACTGAGCTGTGTTGTGAGCTCACCCTTTGTATATACATTGCTTTTAGATGTTGATGCAGGATACACCGTGGACGACTACGTGAACGCTCCGACGTACGGTGGTGTAGCTGCTCTGGATGTACAAGCAGGGGAGGACGAGCATGATACTTCATGCGAGTGCCCTTTCTGTGTGTACTTGTGATGGATTTTTATTTAGTTGTTTCCGTTATTTTTGTTTGGAATTAAGAGATGTAAAAGATATTATAGTTTATGTTTGGATTTGAATAATTGGATATTTTATTTAAATTATCAATAGATACTCAGTTCATTCTATTTAAAGTCTTACGTTGTAATATTTATATTCTGATTGTTGGTTATGTGTAATGGTTTGTATGAATGGACACGGCCTATTCGAGATCCTGGTGTGAACCGTTGGTTCATTTACGGTTCACTCACACCATTCTAGTTGGATCAGAATTGGGGTGTGACAACTTGGTATCAGAGCTCTCGGACTCTGTTCCAACAAACCATATTGCACTTAACTGAGTCGATGAACTGAGTTAGGAAAAAATTAAAATCTTAATACAAACGCACCCTAAGCATTGTTTGATACCTGAGACGGACTAAGAAAGAGAATAATATACTATGTTAAATATGAAACTTAACATGTGCACATACACTAGTTAGGAAAAACCTTGAAACTTTCAATAACTAAGAAAATGAGTATCTGATAAATAGTACTACAGGGTACAGTCCACAAACCGAACAGTTACCTTGTATTATAAACAGTCATAAGTGAAAGAAATAAAGGGGATAATCATGGGGTAGGGGGCCTGGGAGGAATAGGGTCTGCTATATCATAGTCTCGCTCGTAAGCAACCCTGAGCTAGTGCACCTGATCCTGTGTGACCCTGAGACTGCGAGCCAACTGCGTCAAGTCGCGGCTCATCTCGCGCTGTGTGTCCCTGATCTCCATCATCATACCCATCATGGTGTCGGAGGGAGGCTGAGATGGTCCAGCTATAGATGTAGATGGTGGTGCTGCAGGTGTAGGCTGTGGAGCTGGCACTGGTACTACACAGCCGACGCATGGTAGTCCAAGACCGATGGGCCAAGCACAGAACGTACCACCACCGCATCAGTTTCCGTCGCCTTCTGCTTACCCGGGAGCTTATCCGTACCCACCACCATGGTACGGAGCAGACACGCAGGGACAGCATGATCTGAGCAGGTCAGTGGATAGATTCTTGAAGTTGAAACCTTCATCGTTCATGGGCAGGATAGGAAAACCATTGTGGCCAGCACAGTAGGTTGCAGAGATGGAAAAGAACTTCCGATTGATGACTTGTACTGAGGAGGAAAAAGTATTATTTGCCACTCATATGCTGAAAGAAGACGCAAATGCTTGGTGGAATCCTACACGGACATATCTGGAAACCAAGTATACGCTGGTTGATTGGGAAGTGTTTAAAGCTGCATTCTTTGATAAATACTTTCCGAAGAGCTTCAAAGATCAAATGGAGAAAGAGTTTCTCAATCTACAACAGTCTCAGTCGACCGTAGATGCTTATCAATAGAGGTACGAAGAGCTATTCTTCTTCGCACCGGCAAGTATGCAAGAGGAAGAGACCAAGACACGTAGGTTCACTATGGGACTACGTGGAAGCATCAGAGAGCATATCTTGGGTCTGGACAAGAAGATCTACAACGAGGCTGTGCAGGTTGTGAGGGTGATAGAGTCCGGTCGGAGGGACAGCTTCTTCGCTCGAAACGGGGAGTGAAGAGACTTGCTAGTGAGAGTTCGGGTGGCGGTAACAACGGACCCTTCCGCCCATACGGGGCACGGACCGCTACAGTAGACCGGGAGAAAACAACCCGGCACCACCTGTACCACGTTCATTGGACACAACCCAAATATCAAATGTTAGAACTATCGGCCACTGGGACATGTCGCAAGGAACTGCACTCTACCTAAGAAGCAACCGCCCCAGCAAGGAAGAGTTTATGCGGTCACCACTGAAGAGGCAGCCGCATCACCTGATGTGGTAACTGGTACGACTCTATCCCTTACTATTTGGCTTATTCTTTCATTTTGCATGAGCATGTAGATCTAAGGGGCAATAAATTTCAGGGATTGTAAATGTAGGCGGTATACCCGCCGGTAGTATTATTTGACTCTGGGGCCACGCACTCCTTTGTTTCTATTTCTTTTGGGAAGCGAATGGAGTTACCAATCAAGCATTTGAACCCAAGCTTGATAGTTTGCTCTCTACTAGGAGTCGAAGTGGCCTTGACCGAATATTATGGACCATGTACTGTATGTATTGAGGGCGAGACTTAGAAGCAAGCCTAGTACTACTTGAGATGGCAGACTTTGATGTCATCCTGGGGAATGGATTGGCTAGGCCATCATTCGGCCGTCCTTTTATGTGGTGAAAGGAAGCTTGTGCTTATCGACAAAGAGGGAAGGGAGTATAGTTTATTTGGAGGGCTACAAAATTTGTGATAGACCTTATGCCAGGTTCGGCGCCGGTGTCTAAAGCACCATACAGAATGGCCCCGACCGAGTTAAAGGAATTGAAGACCCAGTTACAAGAATTGTTGGATAAGGGCTTTATACGACCTAGTATATCGCCTTGGGGAGCACCCTCAAAGATCGATCTCCGATCGGGGTATCACCAATTGAAGATCAAGGCCGGAGATATTCAAGACTGCTTTCGGGACGAGGTATGGGCATTTTGAGTTTCTAGTTATGTCTTTCGGGTTGACCAATGCTCCGGCGTCGTTTATGGAACCCGATGAACCGAGTGTTTCATGATATGTTGGACACTTCGGTCATCGTATTCATCGATGACATATTGATCTACTCTAAGGACATGGAGACTCATACGGCGCATTTGAGGGGCAGCCCTACAACGGCCAGATAGGTGAAGCTTTATGCAAAATTCAAGAAGTGCGAGTTTTGGCTGAAGAAAGTGGCTTTCTTGGGCCATGTTGTATCTGAAGACGGTATCAATGTTGATCCAAGCAAGATAGCTGCTATAGTAGGATGGGAAGCACCAAAATCTATTGCAGAGATTCCTAGTTTCCTTGGGTTGGCTGGTTATTATAGAAGATTCATGGAAGATTACTCCAGGATCACGGTTCCACTCACCAGATTGACCAAGAAGGGAGAGAAATTCATATGGACAGATGAGTGCGAGAAGTGTTTTCAGACTTTGAAGTCAAGACTTGTCTCTGCACCTATCTTGACCATCCCAGAACCAAGCGTTCCGTTTACTTTATATACGGATGCTTCAGGGTTGGGTATTGGGTGTGTATTGATGCAAGGAGAACAGGTGATTGCTTACGCATCAAGACAGTTAAAGGAACATGAGAAGAACTATCCTACGCATGACTTGGAGCTAGCAGCGGTTATTCACGCAATCAAGACTTGGAGACACTACTTGTACGGTGAGAAGTTTCAGATCAAGTCAGATCACAAGAGCTTAACTTATCTTTTCACTCAGAAGGATCCGAATATGAGACGGAGGGAGATGGTTGGAATTGTTGAAAGATTATGATTGCAACATCCAGTACCATCCGGGTAAAGCAAATGTGGTGGCTGACGCCTTAAGCAGAAAGTGGGCATCGAAACCTGAGGCAGGACCAAGTACAAATGCTGCATTGTGTGCTGCAGCCTCGAGTTCAATGGAAATTGATGAAGAACATATTATTGAGACTGCAGAAGATCCAGTTGAGCAAGGCTTGATTCATAAGTTCACTATGATGTTCGCCGCATTGAAGATCTCACCGGATCTAGTTGATGAAGTCAAAGTAGCAATCCTACAGGATCCGTATCTCAAGACAGTGCAAGAAGACTTGGAGAAGGGTACGTGCAATCCTGACTTTACCTTGGATTCAGACAAGGTACTCAAGTATCGTGGACGATTATGTATACCTGAGAGCGAAGACTGCGATATCAGAGACCTAGTTATGACTGAAGCTCATTACACTCCATATTCGGTACATCCAGGAAGTACTAAAATGTACCATGATCTAAGAAGACTATATTGGTGGAGGGGTATGAAAGCAGATATAGCTCGTTTTGTGTTCCAGTGTCTGAATTGTCAATAAGTTAAAGCAGAAAGGCAGAGACCCGCAGGTTTACTACAACCATTACTGGAACCTGTGTGGAAGTGGGATTGTATTACTATGGATTTTGTCACTGGCTTACCTTTGACACCAAGGTCAGTGGATGCAGTCTGGGTTATAGTGGATCGACTCACCAAGACAGCTCGATTTATTGCGGTCAGACCTCAGTATTCCATGGAGAAACTGACCAAGTTATATGTGGATAATATAGTCAGACTTCATGGCGTTCCAGAGAGCATAGTATCTGACAGAGATCCCCGCTTTACATCAAAGTTCTGGGAAGGATTACAGAAAGCTATGGGAACAAAGTTGAAGTTCAGTATAGCTTTCCATCCTCAGACGGACGGACAGTCAGAGCGAACTATTCAAATTTTAGAAGATATGCTCCGAGCTTGTGCATTAGATTTCAAAGGATCTTGGGATGAGAAGCTATCACTTATCGAGTTCGCTTACAACAACAGTTATCAGGCTACAATTCAGATGGCCCCATATGAAGCACTCTATGGGAAGAAGTGTCGTACACCTCTATTATGGAACGAGGTGGGAGAAAGAAGAATTATAGGACCAGAGTTTGTTGAAGGAACTTGCCGAGTGATTGATCAGATCAAAGAAAGAGTAAAGACAGCTCAAGTTCGTCAGAAGCACTATGCGGATAACCGACGTTGAGATCTGGAGTTTGCAGTGGGTGACAAAGTGTTCTTGAAGGTATCACCGGTGCAAGGTCTGAAACGGTTTGGTAAAAAGGGGAAGCTATGCCCCAGGTATGTGGGACCGTATGAGATATTGACCCGACGTGGTAATGTAGCATATCAATTGGCTCTACCACCATCTATGTCTAGCATTTATAATGTGTTCCATGTATCATTATTGAAGAAGTATGTCAAAGATCCATCGCATATCTTGATCGCTGATCCTCCAAACTTGACTGAAGACTTAACTTTCGAAGTGGTTCCTGTAATGCTCTCAAGCCGAAAAGTTCAGCAACTTCGAACCAAGGATATCCACTATGTGAAGGTGCATTGGAGAAGCCAAAATGTGGAGGAAATTACTTGGGAAGAAGAGAGCGCGATGAGGAAGGAGTACCCTAACCTTTTCGACGATCAAGGTACGTTCAAATTTTGAGGCCGAAATTTCTTTTAAGGGTGGGGGAGTTGTGAAACCTATATGCAAATTTCGGGATGAAATTTCTTTTAAGGGTGGTGGAGTTGTAAGACCCGCACTCTGAAAACCCGGTCTAAACCTTGGTTTTGTGTCATGACAGGTCTTCCGATCATCACCGGGCCAGACGGGACAAGCGGATAACAAATAGGTACAAAATCAGACCGAAGTCAACCAATTATACCTGATTTTAGGTATACCGGTCGATGGTACCGGTCTTGGTACCGGTCGACCGGTATGGCCTGCGCAGCTATGTGCGGGAATCTAGAAATTGGTCACTGTGGGTCCCGCTTTCCTGATTTCGAATCCTAGAAGTTTTCTAATCCTAGTAGGGTTATTAAACCCTATTTCTAGCCTATAAATACACCCTTAAGCCTCCTCAAATCCTTTCCATTGTCTCTCACAAACCCTAGAGAAGAGAAAGAGCTTGGAAAGGAGAAGGGGCTAGGAAGAAGAAGGAGGTGCCGCCATTACCGTTCGACGACGCTCTCATTACGCCAGTCAACGGTAAGTGTTTGAATCCATCTTCTTACCCTATGTTAGTTGTGTGGGTGGATCAGTACCATGCAAAGTAGGTATTGATCTAAAACCCTAAATTGGCCAATAAACCCTAAGTTGCCGTCAAACCCTAGATTCGAGTTTCGAGATGATATTCATCGAAACGAGACTTGAATGAGTTGGGGATAACTCTAACTCAAAGCCTAGACTTAGAATGGATAGGAGAAACCCTAAAAATCCATGGAGGATGATCGTCGGCAGTCGAAAAACCCATGTATGGTCTTCCGAAGACATACCGGTAGACTATACCGGGTGCACATAGTGCGACCGGTATGTGCGACCGCAATCTCTCGGGAGGTTGTCTGTGGGGACCGGCTGACCATACCGGTCGCCAGTCTTTCCCACAGAGCTGCGACCGGTACATGCCACCGGTCAGCTCTGTGAGGGTATTTTGTAACCATGTTGGTTTTCGACCAACATGAAACCCTAAACAATATATTCTAATGAAACCCAAATAATCTTGTAGGACTTTGTGACTTATCGTTTGGATCTTGCGACGTGGAGCAAGTGATCGAACGAGCGTCAGGTAAGGGAATCTGACCCAAACCTAATAATTAATGGACAGTAAATTGTTGTTAATCACCTGATTATATGAGATGTGTTGTTTGTGCATATTCACATGCCATCCTTTACTTTCAGTTATTATTACTGTTCATGCATTTATAGGATGTGATTGTTAGGCATGTGATTGTTTTCGTTAGTGTGTGGAGTGGGGCATGCGCCGGGATCGCTCTTCACATTAGCACCTTTTGTAGTATTCGTCTTAACATGCTCGGCACGGTGGGCATCAGGGGAAGGTCGTGGTACGGTGGTCTCCGATATTGATGTTGTCCCGGCCATTGTTATGTGGTACTGTGGATTCCGAGTCGACGCTGGCTTGTCCACGATGCTTTAGCTCTATCTCTACGCCGTAGGGAGTTATGTTGGGATAAGGTCTACCTACGTATTGTTTCTATCCTAGTGGGTTAGTTGCGGATAGGGCATCAGGGGAGGTGTGGGAATGCCTTAGCTCTATCTCTATGCCGTAGACGGCTGTGCTGGGATAGAGCATACATTGATGACATATAGGATTGGTTAGTAGCGAGCCCAGTTTGCGAGCCCTGGTCAGTAGGGGCTTAGGTACTGGTATGGGTAGAGTATCAGGGGAGGTACGTGGGTATCTTAGCTCTATCTCTATTCCGTGGTGGGTGCATGTGGGCCAATGGGGGTGTGATCCATGAGGTGCCACACACTCGTGTATAGAGGTGCGGGGGCCACCAAACCTTTCTATAGCACATTGCAAACTTAAAACCAGACCACAACATAAAATTAGTTATTACTCATACATAATATTGTGAAACTGTCTGATTGTCTTACTGAGCTGTGTTGTGAGCTCACCCTTTGTATATACATTGCTTTTAGATATTGATGCAAGATACACCGTGGACGACTACGTGAACGCTCCGGCGTACGGTGGTGTGGCTGCTCGGATGTCAAGCAGGGGAGGACGAGCATGATGCTTTATGCGAGTGCCCTTTCTGTGTGTACTTGTGATGGATTTTTATTTAGTTGTTTCCGTTATTTTTTTTTGGTATTAAGAGATGTAAAAGATATTATAGTTTATGTTTGGATTTGAATAATTGGATATTTTATTTAAATTATCAATAGATACTCAGTTCATTCTATTTAAAGTCTTCCGCTGTAATATTTATATTCTAATTGTTGGTTATGTCTAATGGTTTGTATGAATGGACACAGCCTATTCGAGATCCTGGTGTGAACCGTTGGTTCAATGACGGTTCACTCACACCATTCTGGTTGGATCAGAATTGGGGTGTGACAAACATCAATATCGGAGACCACCGTACCATGACCTTCCCCTGATGCCCCACCCGTACCAAGCATGTTAAGACAGAATACTACAAAAGGTGCTAGTGTGAGGAGCGATCCCAGGCCCATGCCCCACTCTATAGACTAACGAAAACAATCGCATGCATAACAATCACATCCTATCAATGCATGAACAGTAAAAATAACTAAAAATAAAAGATGGCATGTGAATATGCACAAACATCACATCATATATAATCAGGTGATTAACAACGATTTCTCGTCCATTAATTATTAGATTTAGGTCGATTCCCTTACCTGACGCTCGTTTGTTAGCTTGCTCCACGTCGCAAGATCCAAACGGGAAGTTACAAAGTCCTACAATATTATTAGGGTTTCATTAGAATAGCTTCTTAGGGTTTCATGTTGGTCGAAAACCAACAAAGCTACAAAATACCCTCACAGAGCTGACCGGTGGCATGTACCGGTCGTAGCCCTGTGGGGAAGATTGGCGACCGGTATGGTCAGCCGGTCCCCACAGACCAGCCCCCCGAAAGATACCGGTGGCAACATATCGGCCGCACTGTGTGCAACCGGTATAATCGACCGGTATGTCTCCGGAAGACCATACATGGGTTTTTCGACTGTCGTCGATCATCCTCCATGGATTTCCAAGGTTTCTCCTATCCATTCTAAGTTTAATCTTTGAGTTAGAGTTATCCCCAACTCATTCAAGTTTTGTCTCGATGAATATCATCTCGGAACTCGAATCTAGGGTTTGACAGCAACTTAGGGTATATTGGACAATTTAGGGTTTTAGATCAATACCTACTTGCATGGTATTGATCCACCCATACAACTATCATAGGGTCATAGGGTAAGAAGAATGATTAAAAACACTTACCGTCGACTGGCGTAAAGTGAGCGTCGTCGAATGGCAATGGCGGCACCTCCTTCTTCTTCCTAGCTCCTTTTCCTTTCCAACCTCTTTCTCTTCTCTAGAGTTTGTGAGAGATAATGGAAAGGATTTGAGGAGGTTTAAGGGTGTATTTATAGGCTATAATTAGGGTTTAGTAACCCTATTAGGATTAGGAAAGTCTTAGGATTTGAAATCAGGAAAGTGGGACCCTCGAAAGTCAATTTCCGGATCTCCGCACTCAGCTGCGCAGAGCTGACCGCTCGACCGGTACCATCGACCTACCGGTCGACCGGTACCATCGACCTACCGGTCGACCGGTCAACATAATATGATGAATATTTGACCGTCTTTAATCCGATTTCGTACCTGTTTGTCATCCGCTCGTCCCGTCTGGCTCGATGATGATCGGAAGACCTACTACGACACAAAACCAAGGTTTAGACCGGGTTTACGGAGTGCGGGTCTTACAACTCCCCCACCCTTAAAAGAAATTTCGTCCCGAAATTTGCATGTAGGTCTCACAACTCCCCCACCCTTAAAAAAAATTTTGGCCTCGAAATTTGAACGTACCTTGATCGTCGAAAAGGTTAGGATACTCCTTCCTCATCGCGCTCTCCTCTTCCCAAGTAATTTTCTCCACATTTTGGCTTCTCCAATGTACCTTCACATAATGGATATCCTTGGTTCGAAGTTGTTGTACCTTTCGGCTTAAGAGCATCACAGGCACCACTTCGAATGTTAAGTCTTCAGTCAATTCTGGGGGATCAGCGATCAAGATGTGCGACGGATCTCTGACATACTTCTTCAGTAATGACACATGGAACACGTTATGAACGCTTGACATAGATGGGGGTAGAGCCAATTGATATACTACATTACCACGTCGGGTCAATATCTCATATGGTCCCACATACCTGGGGCATAGCTTCCCCTTCCTACCAAACCGTTTCAGTCCTCGCACCGGTGATACCTTCAAGAATACATTGTCACCCACTGCAAACTCCAGATCGACGTCGATTATCCGCATAGTGCTTCTGTCGGACTTGAGCTGTCTTTACTCTCTCCTTGATTTGATCAATCACTCGGCAAGTTTCTTCGACAAACTCCGGTCCTACAATTCTTCTTTCTCCCACCTCATTCCATAACAGAGGTGTACGACATTTCTTCCCATAGAGTGCTTCATATGGAGCCATCTGAATTGTAGCCTGATAGCTATTGTTATAAGCAAACTCGATAAGTGATAGCTTCTCGTCCCAAGCTCCCTTGAAGTCTAATGCACATGCTCGGAGCATATCTTCTAAAATCTGAATAGTTCGTTCTGACTGTCCGTCCGTCTGAGGGTGAAAAGCTGTACTGAACTTCAACTTCATTCCCATAGCTTTCTGTAATCCTTCCCAGAACTTAGAGTAGATCAATATGTCATCGATGAATACGATGACCGAAGTGTCCAACATATCATGAAACACTCGGTTCATCAGTTCCATAAACGACGCTGGAGCATTGGTCAACCCGAAAGACATAACTAGAAACTCAAAATGCCCATACCTCGTCCCGAAGCGCTTGAATATCTCCGGCCTTGATCTTCAATTGGTGATACCCCGATCGGAGATCGATCTTGAGAAAACCTTTGCACCCTGTGAACTGGTCAAACAAGTCATCGATCCTAGGCAAAGGATACCGATTCTTGATCGTCAACTTGTTCGGCCTCACGGTAGTCAATACACAGCCTTACACTTCCATCCTTCTTCTTGACGAATAATACAGGTGCTCCCCAAGGCGATATACTAGGTCATATGAAGCCCTTATCCAACAATTCTTGTAACTGGGTCTTCAATTCCTTTAACTCGGTCGGGGTCATTCTGTATGGTGCTTTAGACACCGACGCCGAACCTGGCATAAGGTCTATCACAAATTTTGTAGCCCTGTCTGGTGGTAAACCTGGAAGCTCCTCTGGAAACACATCTGGGAACTCCCGAACCACATCTATATCTTCCATCTTGAGTGACTCCTGAGATCGACTACAGATACTAGATAACCCACTCCCCCCTTTCTCTAGGCATCGCTTGGCTTTTAGGGCGAGAGAGAATCAGCTTCCGCTTCCTAGATAGCTTGATCCCAAGGGAAACTATACTCCCTTCCCTCTTTGTCAGTAAGCACAAGCTTCCTTTCACCACATAAAAGGACGGCCGAATGATGGCCTAGCCAATCCATTCCCAGGATGACATCAAAGTCTGCCATCTCAAGTAGTACTAGGCTTGCTTCTAAGTCTCGGCCCTCAATACAAACTGTACATGGTCCATAATATTCAGTCAAAGCCACTTCGACTCCTAGTGGAGAGCGAACTATCAAGCTTGGGTTCAAGTGCTTGATTGGTAACTCCATTCGCTTCCCAAAGAAAATAGAAACAAAGGAGTGCGTGGCCCCAGAGTCAAATAGTACTCTGGCAGGTATACTTGCTACATTTACAATTCCTGGAATTTTATTATCCCTTAGTTCTACATGCGCATACACACAATGAAAATAGTAAGCCAAATAGTAAGGGATAGAGTCGTACCCGTGACCACATCAGGTGATGCAACTGCTTCTTCAGTGGTGACCGCATATATTTTTCCTTGCTGAAGAGGTTGCTTCCTAGGTAGAGTGCAGGTCCTTGCAATATGACACACTTACTAACAGTTGAAACATTTGATATTCGGGTTGAATCCGGTGTTCTGTGGCACAGGTGGTGCCGTATTGTTTCTAGCAAGTACTGTAGCGGTCTGAGCCCTGTATGGGCAGAAAGGTCTATTGTTACCGCCACCCGAACTCTCAATAGCGGGTCTCTTCACTCCTCTGTTCTGAGCGAAGGAGCTGTCCTGCTGACTGGACTCTATCACCCTTGCAACCTGTACAGCCTCATTATATATTTTCTTGTCCAGACCCAATATGTGCTCTTTGATGCTTCCACGTAGTCCCATGGTGAACCTACGTGTCTTGGTCTCTTCCTCTTGCATACTTGCCGGTGCGAAGAAAAATAACTCTTTGTACCTCTGCTGGTAAGCATCCACAGTCGATTGAGACTGTTGCAAATTAAGGAACTCCTTCTCCATCTGATCTCTGAAGCTCTTTGGAAAATACTTATTGAAGAAGGCAACCTTGAACACTTCTCAATCCACCTGAGTATGCTTCGTCTCCAGATATGCCCGTGTAGAATTCCACCAAGCATTTGTGTCTTCTTTCAGCATATGAGTGGCAAATAAGACATTTTCCTCCCTCCTGACATGGTCATCGGTCGAAAGTTTTTCTCCATCTCTGCAACCCACTGTGCTGGCCACAATGGTTTTCCTATCTTACCGATGAATGATGAAGGCTTCAACTTCAAGAATCTATCCACCGCTCTGCTCAGATCATGTTGTCCCTGAGTGTTCATACCGTACCATGGTGGTGGATATGGATAGGCTCCCGGGTACGTAGAAGGCGACGGAAACTGGTGCGGTGGTGGTACATTTTGTGCTTGGCCCATCGGCCTTGGGCTACCCTGCATCGGCTATGGAGTATTTTTCTCTCCAGACTCAGGCGTACCTCCAGTGGGAACAAAACCCGGTGGCCTGAACATCTTCAGTATCTCGCTCAAGAATTCTTTCTGCTGAGCTTGCATCTGATAGACCAGGTTCGTAACAATGGTCTCTGAATTCCTATGAGGTGGCCCAGGCAAATTTGTTGTTACTTCTGGAACCTGTTCCTCCTCAACTTCCGGGCTTGGCTCTCTAACATGGCCTTGTTCAACCTGTTCTTCTTCCTCAAGGCGCATCCTAGCCTGGTGACGCTTCCGACCCCTACGACCGTTTCTGCCCACCATCTCAGACTATTCTGTTTGAATATGAAAAGAAGGCATAACACATGAGAATGAAGCAATAGTGGTGTTAGTCTTGAACAATATAAGGCAAAACAGTCATAAAAAGGAGTAATTAAATCTACAAAATTTTGAAATTTTTCGAGATTTTTCTGGCTCTTCAGATGTTGACCGGTCGATACATACCGATCGACACTCTGTAGACAGAGCTGCAACCGGTATAGTCGACCAGTCAGAATGGAATTTCTTACCGAGACATAGCGGTCGCAGCCCCTTTGGGGTACCGGTCGATCGGTATGTCGACCGGTATGCCCAGAAAGGGCTTTAAAATCGCGAAAAGTGAGATTTTTCTCACTTTTCTTTCTCTTTTCTCTCCGGTGGCGATTCCTCTCTGCCATTCCGAGTTGCAACAGTCCGGCCGGTGACCTTAGAAGCCGATTCCTTCCTCTTAAAGCTTAGTACATCGTCTCTAGGTAGGTCTCTTCCTTCTCTTTCAAGTTTTTAGATATTTTCCATATCGTCTATACCTAGAATTCTTGGTTTTTCATTGATTGAGAGATTCTAACCGTAGGAACTCTTTTCCTTCAGCTTAGAAACGGTTTAGGGACCCCCAAGAGCAAAAGCCTTCAACCAATTTGGGGTTTCACCGTACGGTTTTGATAAAAATCAAAATTTTCCACTTTTTGACCTAGGTTTTCCAAAATTTTCGAATTTTCTTGATTTTTCTTAAATTTCTGAAATTTCTTGTTGTAATTGCTCGTGATTGAATTGTTGAAGAGTGTGGTGGTTACGTAAGTCCTCCTCCCCATGTTTGTGGGTGAGTTTGAGGTTTTTTCCCAATTTACTGTCGTTATGCTTTCAAAATTTTAAAAATTTTCTAACATTTTCTTCTTGTTCCCCTTTGTTTTGCAGTTAAAAATGGCTCCCCAACGTGCTATTGGGAAACGTCCTCATGGCTCGAGCTCACGTGCTCCCCAGCCACCAGTTCCCCAATTTGACGAGCACTGGTTTCATTCTATGGAAGCACAGGCTCGATTCTCGTGGTTTGATAACAAGAACATAGAATCTGGGTGCCGGGTTAACCTGGATCAGTTGGAGAGGTTCGATGTGCGAGCCGTCGCTTTCGACGCGCTTGGGTGGGTACCGATAATATCCTACACTGATACCACCCGTCCCAATCTGATTAAGCATTTCTATGCTAACCTGGAGCTGCATGGGGATGTTAACGATTCCAACCAGGGTAGGGATTTACGCATCACCAGCTATGTCAAGGGTGTACCTATCTCATTCAACACCCACCAGCTGGCCGACCTTCTAGAGGTTCCTAATGATGGAGACCTAGTGTATTTCCCTCCCAAAGCGAAGGACTATCTGATTGAGGATTTGCACCGAGAGATAGCAGACCAGATACTAAACCCTGGAGCTCCTATGAAGGCGGCTAGCTTGAGACCTGCACCTCGGGTATATAGTCGCATCATTGAGCACAACATCGTGCCCCAGAGCGGCCATTACAGTGAGTTATCCCAGCTCACTCGGGACATCACTTCCTCGCGCCGCACCGAGGAGCGGGTCTCTCCCCTTACCTCATCATCGGGACTATGCATCGGCGACCCTAGCCGATCAGGCCGTGAACCTTCCCCTACGGTCGTCTCATTACGTTCCCCTACGTCGCCTGGGTGTGAGCATGAGAGGCGGGGGCGAGTTGAGGATACTATGACCTCCGACATTGCCGGGAGGCTATTCGGAGGATGCGATGGTCGATCTGTTCGTTAGCGATGACGAAGTTGGAGGCTCGCCCTCCGTCCACTCGGGAGGGTAGCAGCCGCGCGCAGGCCAGCAGCAAGCCACGCGGCCTATGCGGCAGGGCTGGGGGTGATGATGACGATATGGTTGGGGAAGCACCGTGCCTCGTCCCATAGCCTACACCTTCAGCACCACCGTCTACCTCTACAGCTGGACCATCTCAGCCTTCACCCGACACCATGATGGGTATGATTATGGAGATCAGGGACACTCAGCGTGAGATGAGCCGTGACTTGGCGCAGTTGACTCGCAGTCTCAGAGTCACACAGGATCAGGTGCACTGGCTCAAGGTTGCTTACGAGCGAGACTATGATATAGCAGACCCTATTCCTCCCAGGCCCCCTACCCCATGATTGTCCCTCTTTATTTTCTTTTACTTATGACTGTTTATAAAACAGGGTAACTGTCCGGTTTGTGGATTGTGCCCTGTAGCACTATTTCGTTTGATACTCTTTTTTTTTAATAAAATTTTTTAGGTTTCACCTAACTAGTGTATGTGCACATGTTAAGTTCCATATTTAGAATAGTACATTATTCTCATTCTTAATCAGTCTCAGGTATCAAACAATGCTTAGGGTGTGTTTCTATTAAGATTTTTAAAATTTTTCCTAACTCAGTTCACCGACTTAGTTAAGTACAATATGGTTTGTTGGACAGAGCCCGAGAGCTCTGATACCAAGTTGTCACACCCCAATTCTAATCCAACCAGAATGGTGTGAGTGAACCGTCATTGAACCAACGGTTCACACCAGGATCTCGAATAGGCCGTGTCCACTCATACAAACCATTACACATAACCACAATCAGAATATAAATAATACAACGGAAGTCTTTAAATAAATGAACTGAGAATCTATTGATAAATTAAATAAAATATCCAATTATTCAATTTCAAACATATAATATAATACCCTTACATCCATTTAGTCCAACTGAAAATAACTGAAATAAATAAATAAAACCAATCAAAGGTACACGCAGAAAGGGGCACTCGCATGAAGCGCCCCGCCGCCCTCTCTCCCGCCTGTACATCCAACGCAGCAACACCACCATAAGCCGGAGTGTTCATGTAGTCATCCACAGTGTAACCTGCATCAACATCTAAAAACATGTATATATACAAAGGGTGAGCTCACAACTTAGCTCAGTAAGACAATCAAACAGTTTCACAATATTCTGCATGAGTAACAATCATTTTATGTTGTGGTCTGGTTTTATGTTTGCAATGTGCTATAGAAAGGTTTTGTGGCCCCCACACCTCTATACACGAGTGTGTGGCACCTCATGGATCACACCCCCATTGGCCCACATGCACCCATCATGGAATAGAGATAGAGCTAAGATACCCCCGTACCTCCCCCGATGCTCTACCCATACCAAGCACCTAAGCCCCTACCGGCCGGGGCTCACAAACCCGGGCTCGCAACCAACCAATCCTATATGTCATCAATATATGCTCTATCCCAAGACACCGTCTACGACATAAAGATAGAGCTAAGGCATTCCCACCCCTCCCGATGCCCTATCCGTAACTAACCCACTAGGATAGAAACAATACAGCGGTAGACCCTATCCCAACATAACTCCCTACGGATAGAGATAGAGCTAAAGCATCGTGGACAAGCCCCACACTCGGAGGCCACAAAGTGCCACATAACCATGGCCATGCCAACATCAATATCGGAGACCACCGTACTCCGACCTTCCCCTGATGCCCCACCCGTACCAAGCATGTTAAGACAGAATACTACAAAAGGTGCTAGTGTGAGGAGCGATCCCAACCCCATGCCCCACTCTACACACTAACGAAAACAATCACATGCATAACAATCACATCCTATCAATGCATGAACAGTAATAATAACTGAAAATAAAAGATGGCATGTGAATATGCACAAACATCACATCATATATAATCAGGTGATTAACAACGATTTACTGTCCATTAATTATTAGATTTAGGTCAGATTCCCTTACCTGACGCTCTTTTGTTAGCTTGCTCCACGTCGCAAGATCCAAACGGGAAGTTACAAAATCCTACAATATTATTAGGGTTTCATTAGAATAGCTTCTTAGGGTTTCATGTTGGTCGAAAACCAACAAAGCTACAAAATACCCTCACAGAGCTGACCGGTGGCATGTACCGGCCGCAGCTCTGTGGGGAAGACTGGGGAAGACTGGCGGCCGATATGGTCAGCCGGTCCCCACAGACCAGCCCCCCTAATGATATCGGTGGCAACATACCGGCCGCACTGTGTGCAACCTGTAGAGTCGATCGGTATGTCTCCGGAAGACCATACATGGGTTTTTCGACTGCCGTCGATCATCCTCCATGGATTTCCAAGGTTTCTCCTATCCATTCTAAGTCTAATCTTTGAGTTAGAGTTATCCCCAACTCATTCAAGTCTCGTTTCGATGAATATCATCTCGGAACTCGAATCTAGGGTTTGACGGCAACTTAGGGTTTATTGGCCAATTTAGGGTTTTAGATCAATACCTACTTGCATGGTATTGATCCACCCATACAACTATCATAGGGTCATAGGGTAAGAAGAATGATTAAAAACACTTACCTTCGACTGGCGTAAAGTGAGCGTCGTCGAACGGCAATGGCGGCACCTCCTTCTTCTTCCTAGCTCCTTCTCCTTTCCAACCTCCTTCTCTTCTCTAAAGTTTGTGAGAGATAATGGAAAGGATTTGAGGAGGTTTAAGGGTGTATTTATAGGCTAGAATTAGGGTTTAGTAACCCTATTAGGATTAGGAAAGTCTTAGGATTCAAAATCAGGAAAGTGGGACCCTCAGAAGTCAATTTCCGGATCTCCGCACTCAGCTGCGCAGAGCTAACCGGAGGACCGGTACCATCGACCGATCAACATAATATGATGAATATTTGACCGTCTTTGATCCGATTTCATACCTGTTTGTCATCCGCTTGTCCCGTCTGACCCGGTGATGATCGAAAGACCTGCTACGACACAAAACCAAGGTTTAGACCGGGTTTACGGAGTGCGGGTCTTACAACTCCCCCACCCTTAAAAGAAATTTCGTCTCGAAATTTGCATGTAGGTCTCACAGAAACAGCACTGACGGATGAGGTCATGAATCATCCCTTACCTTCTAACTTTGCTCTCCCAAACGTAGGATGGTGTGATGGCAAGACAGATCCGGAGAGGCACTTGGACAACTTTAAGGTGGGATTGGTCATTTATGGCCACCATGACGCGCTATGCTGTAGGGCCTTCCAGTCTACATTGCGAGAAGCAGGAAGAACCTGGTTCAACAACCTTCCACCGCGGTCAGTGGGGACTTTCAAAGAACTTAGTCGCTTGTTCCTCTCCCACTTTCAAGGGAGTCGGGTACAGAAGAAAAATTTGTCCCATCTGATGGCGGTCAAGCAAGGTGAAAAAGAGCCATTGTGACAATTCATCACTCGCTTCCTAGGAGTGGCAGGAGAAATTAAGTACTTACAACCAGATGTGGTCGTTTCGACCCTATCTAAAGCATGCTGAGATCCTCAGTTGGTGTTCTCCCTCAACAAGAAGTGCCCAAGAACCCATGCAGAAATCTTTAGTCACTGTGATCGATATGCATCTGGGGCTGAGGCAATGGCAAAATTATTTGGGCAGGTAAGCTCAAATCCCGCAGTTGCTGAAAAGGAGAAGAGCGAGACTCTAGAGATGGCTCCTAAAGAAGGAAAAGCCAGTAAATAGACCAAAGTGGCAAAAGAGTTATACCCAATATGACCCGTTCAAGAGTACACACCTCTCAACAGGACCATGACAGAGATATTGAACATCAAAAGGGGCAATACTCTCTTGATCCCACCACCCCGATGATCGCTCGACCTGAGGAGCGCAACCGACGATTGTATTGCGTACATCATCGGGATCACAGTCATGATACTAATTCATGCTGGCATTTGAAGAGTCTGGTTGAGAATCTCATCCAGCACAGAAGATGGATAGAGTTTATAAGCCCAAGGGCAGACCTTGCCTTACCAAATCCTGCTGTGGTACTTCCTCCACCTCCCCCAGCAAGGGCGCGAGAAGGAAGGAGAGAAAGGATTGAACAAAGACCTCCACCGCCCCCAAGATCACCCCAAATAGGATTTATGGGCCAGATCGATTTACGCAAAGATGGGGTGCTGGAAGGGATGAAAGAATCCCCTACTCTGGGGGTTCGAACAGTTCGTGAGAAGAGTCCCCAGTGAAAGTTGTTGGGGAGGACAGGCCCAGAGCAAAACTTGGGACTGAGTGATGATGAATATGTCACACTCAATCAGCCCGAGTGCATGACGGTGACTGTCTGGCCTGAGCATAGGAAGCGGGAAGTACTCCCGATTGTCATAGAACCAGAGGAGGAAGGAGCCTTTAGAGGAAAGCAAGTTCGATGTGGGGACGAGAACCTGGGGGAGTCATCTTCCAAGAAATTCAGGTATGATGGATACATTTACTTTGGAGATGATGATTTGATCGATGTTGTCACCCCCCATGAAGACCCCCTCGTTATCAAAATGGCCATTGGAGAGGAATGGGAAGTTAGCCGCATATTGGTCGATACGGGAAGCGCAT